>CM052144.1:1379775-1544551 GCA_028454255.1 Halictus ligatus
GAATTAAAGACTTTAGAGTGGGGGGAAAAGTCTTGATCTGGCAACTCCACTTCTGAGCCCTGGTAAAGCTAGCATGAATGGTTCAGGATCGAAGACAGAAGTTTATGGAAGCAATAAAATTACTAGATTATGTACATGAAGTTGAAAGAATGTAGGAGAATTAAAGACTTTAAAGTGGGAGGGAAAAGTCTTGATCTGGCAACTCTACTTCTAAGCCCTGGTAAAGCTAGCATGAATGGTCCAGAAACATTGAGAAAACAATACCCGAAAGGGCATGGGTTATACCAGAAGCCTGAACGGTAGAAACTATGCGAGATACCAGGTCGTGAAAGCCTTCGCAGCTCTAATAATCAAGCGGGTCTCTCGTATCAGGCAGGTTCGCCCTAATCTAATTCACGTTTCGCTTCTTTCCTGTGAAACGGTCGCAAATATGAGGCAAGATACATCGGCTGGGACCGTTCTCCCGTTTCAAAATACAAATAGAGAGTTACCCCTGTATCCACATACATGCTCGCGTTCTGCACACAACCCGCGCGCAGACACCGTACATACGTTTCGCCGGGTCTGACACAGGTTTACGAGCTCTCTGTACATACAACAGATCCACGTGAACCGCATACATTTACAGAGAGACACGCCGGTTAAACACGCGTTTTGACTGCAATCCCGCACCCCCTCCACACCCCCAACCGACGCGGCAGGGTGCGGCGCGGCGCGGCGAGACTCTCGAGAGCGGTTTCGCGTTTTATTATCCCCCGCCAAACGAGCTGCTAACCCACCAACATTTCTTTTCTTCTTTTCGAGAACGCAATTAGACCGGTAAACGGTGTAGCACCGGCGATACGTACTATTACAGTCGGCCAACGAGAAGCGGAATTTTTAACGGAATGTAAAATACGCCCGGCGAGAGAGTAACTGCTGGAAATCATGTAAATTTACACGGCAACTCTGACTGGCCTCACTCGATGGCAGCCGTACCTCGGAAGTTGGTGTTTCACAGTGATATCGCGGAATTATCCTTGTTTGGGAGCGTATTACTTTGAATCGGAGCTCTCGCTTTGAATCAGCTTTGGTTTAACCAAGTGTTGATATTCATTTCCGTTATTGTATATTCAAGCAAACCGAATTTTCATCCCTTCTCAAACTTGAACGAAACATTTCTACAATAAATGATATTTTATATGGTGGTGTAGTAAGTTTTAACATTATGTGAATTTATCGACCAACCTTGGAACATAAAATTATTTCCAAAACTTTTTCCGTGTCAGTTCCCTACCCTGGTTCTCCCATAAAAGACTCGAGAGGTGTTTTATTAGTACGGTCAATAGGATGCGGGAGGATCACTATCATTTAGCCGCTTCGTTGGCGCGCGTAAGCATAATTTCTGACGGTATATGTAGCTGTGGTCAAAGTGGCGAAACTTTAAACCACGTCATGTGACAGTGCGAAAAATATGACGCCCAAAGGCTCAAACTTTTGGAATCTTTAGGTAAAATGGGCTACCGATTACCCCTAAACATTGATATGTTCATAGCGGAACCCAATATTAGGGCTTGCAGTTATATTCAGTTGTATTTCAGAGATTGTAAATTATCTATTTAAATCATAATTACATCTTGCAATATTGTAATACCACATTGTAAAGTGAAATGAACCCATTTAAGGGTCTGAAGAGCTTCAATAAAAAGAAAAACCTTGGAACATTTGGAGGCAAATGGACAGAGCGTGATGAGTCGATATTATGGTCCCCCAGATCCCCAGACTTGACGCCTCCAAAACTATGGCAAAAAGAGTAAATATCGAATTAATGAATAAGTCAATTTCAAGGTAAGTCACAATTTATAGAAATTTAGAAATTATACAAAATTTCGTTGCGACACGTACTTGTATTACTATGTCGACGGCGAGAGTAAAAAATAGTTGACATAAAGGACCTTGTTTCCCGCGACGCGACGCTCGCAGAGTTATGGCAACGCGACGTACACACGGTTTATTTTTCTATGCGTCGCGTCGCCGTGAAAATTGGAAAAATCCTTTTTTTATCTTACGCGCATACAAAGGCTACAGCCTGTGCTCTTACATTCGCAATTTGGAGCCGCGGAAGCGGCAAGACTTTCACGACGTGCCTTGGCAACAAATAGCGTCTCAAGCTTAGCGTTCACTTTAGCACCCTCGCGCCCTACACTAAGGTGACAACTTAACGAGAAGGCTCTCGTCCCTTTTTTAGCCTTTGGCTCACTATGGCACGGTCTGTGTGGCATACAGACATACCTGCCTGTTCGGACCTCACTGGGTTCTTCGACTTGTTTTTACAGCCAGTACATCATTCTGTACATCGATGTCCCGCTATTCTACTGTTTCTACTACTTCTTCGGAAACAATGAAAAATATATTCGAAACGAGTTCACTAATTACGTCACACGCGTTTGGTTATAACTAGTTTAGTAACAGCACTGTAAAAGATATTTAAATGCAACACACGATACTTCGACAAATCTCTCGCGCGCGGCAATTCTAACCTGCAGTCGGTCACGAAAATATTCGGACACCACTATAGTTTTGACTATTATAGTCCGTACTTCAGATATTTATGCAATAAAAACAAAAAGAGGTTTCAAGGAAGGTTACTATGAAGTGTATAGTTAACAAAAACATAAGAGATATTTATTTACGATAAGTGATTACATAAATAATAAAAGAAAAATGGAAAGTACGCTCATTTTCATGTCACACAAATATTCGACCACTTGCTATACTTATCAAGTTTCCAGGTTCCAGGGACTGACTGAAACAATGTTTGTAAACATATCATTCATACTATGTACGGAGTATGTTAGATATCGAATATTTGTCAGTCTTGCTTGAAATTTGTGCGAAATTTATGGGAAAAGTAAGGACATGTCGTTTGATATGCGACAATTAGTAATTATTCATCGGGGAAGGAGGAAATCGATTCACAAAATTACAAATTTATTAAATATTAGTAGGAGCACGCTATGGGATATTGTGCGACGTTACAAGAACGAAGATAGAATTGAATCTATCCTTCAATAACGCTCCATAATTAGGAGAATCAAATGTGATCCTCGGATAAGTGCTCGAAAATTAGTAGCTGAATTAAATAATGACCGTGGAATATCAGTGAATCTGGAAAACATAAGAAGAATGTTACGATCAGATGGCTGTAATGGAAGAATAGCTCGAAAAGGCCGTATATTAACGCGAACAACAGGATGAAGAAACTGAATTTTGAGGAGTCCAAATTTAATATTTATGGAAGCGATAGAAGAATTAGAGTATGGCAGAAATTGAAAGAAGAATTAAATCCGAGACATTTGCAGCCGACTGTGAAACACGGTACTGGGTCTGTGATGGTGTGGGGCTGTATTTTGGCCCATGGAGTAAGCGAATTAGTTTTTATCGACGACATCCTCGATAAACATAGGTGTCTGCACATTTTCCAAAACAATTTTTAAAAACGTGCTGATAATATGGGACTTCAAAGTGAGATAAAATTTGATCAGGATAACGACCCAAAGCACAAATCGCGTATTGTGCAAGAATTCTTATTATACACTTGCAAAAATGTCCTCCACCCACCACCGCAATCGCCAGATTTGAATCCCATTGAAAATTTATGGGATAAATTACAACAATTCCCATAAACAATAAGGACGAACTAAAAAGACGTCTGCAAGAAGAATGGCTACGTATTGGGCAAGATTATTTAAAAAGAATAATTTTTAATATGCCAACGCGTTTACGGCACGTCATAAAACAAATGGGATATCCAACAAAATATTAATTTATAAAAACAAGATTTATATATAGTGTTATAAGCTTAGTTTTGTCCGAATATTTTCGTGACATGAAAATCAGCGTACTGTCCATTTTTCTTTTATTATTTATGTAATCACTTATCGTAAATAAATATTTCTTATGTTTTGTTCTTACACTCTGTTCAAACTCATTCATACCAAACTCAACCGATACAAACAACCTAACACAATATGCCAAATTGATATGATGCACGAATGAGGATTAAAGTTTATTTCTAACAGCGAAAATTACCTGAACGAAAGATCAACACCAATTTTGACGTTAGTATAAATTAAAACTGAACCAGAATCAGTACTAGTGGCAGAAGTATTATTATAAAATTGAGTAAAAATCAGTGTGAATTCGTACGTATCAGAGGGCTGTGAAGAACATACACTCAGATCAATTTTCTGTTAACAAAGATCGTCCGTAACATCTGCGCTCTGCGAGTATAATCTGCGAGTACTATGTACATACATTACGCGTGTGTACGTGCATCTGTTTTCACTGTTGTCTCACATCCTTCACACGTGAAATATTTTACTCTATCGTCGGCAAGAATTCATCGAGGCATGTTATACGATACGACGACCCCGAATTTGCGTGAGGTGATTAAACTTTCAAATTTATCATCATGAAAACACGACGCGGAGATTATGTTGTTCCAGCATTCTGTCTAACGTCTGCAGCCTGCCGAGGTCCATGAAATTGGTACCATATTGCGAAATTTAACCCTGAATCGCCGAGTTAGGGTCTCGCAGATTTCGTGGAATCTGTTAAACCGTAGGCGGTACTTATTTTTGGTCGATTTTGGAAAATCTTCTCAAGGTTATGGAACAAGGAGGACCAATGTAATCCGTGGTATCGTAATGCACAGATTCTCGTGACGTGTCAGCGAGGGGATAAAATTTTGGTTCAATTATCGCCGGCAACAGAACAGTCTGCTCCGTATTAATTGTGCGGTGGAACCAGATCCAAGCAATACGTTCTTGGAACTAGTTCGAAATGGGATACGTTTCAACGAACCAGTTGGATCAGCGCTGGCCAAACTCGCGTTAGCTTGAACGCCATCGAACCAGCAGCGTTTACCAAGTTTCCGAGAGATGTCTATTGACAGTTTCACTCGGATGTTTCATTGATTCGGGCGCAAGTAGCTCCGCGAATTTGCTCAGCCGCCATAGAACGACGTTTCGCGACGTTGGATTCTTGCGCGGAAATCTTCGCAGAGTGGCGCCAACGAAATTCCTATTTTCTCAACGCGCGAACACGGACATGTGACCGATCTAAAACCGTGTACGTGTGTCCCGTGTTAAAGGTATCGTTCGTTTACTATTTTCTAATCCGTTTACCGGGGTGACACAATGTTGGCAGTCAGTTTATCCGATTCTCTATTCCAGGACAATCCGGAATTAGATCGCTGTCACATTTGAACCGGAAACATTCAACAAATACTCCGTGACATTTCCAGTGTGAACCCCGTCCCCGATTAATTACGAGACTTCGTAACTATCGAGATTCGAAGCCACGGATTCTGTTGGTTCCGTCATTTGTAACTTCCGCGATCTGTATTTGTGTATCCCCTTGGGCAACTTAAATAGTTTCGCATATTTTTTACTATAGGGACAAATGTTGGAGAAAAATATTATTTCGTTCTGAGGGACAAACATTTTTCTCACCATTCTCGAGATTCGAAGGTCATCGGAATTTTGTCAAATGGTACCGCATATTTCCGCCATAGCGATACGGCTGCTGAGGTCGAGGTGTAAAGCTGTGGTTGTTCCGTTCTAAGGAAGACTATAAATCCAGGCCACTTTACCCACGGCGTGTCCAACGGATAATTGCCCGGCAATCATCGCGCGATTTGCAGAAGTTAAAGTTAACCGATAATTTCTCGCGAACGTTCGCGTTGCTCGCGTTGCAGCTAATAAGCACATAGGGGCCGCATAGATTTCGCGCGATAGATAGAGTCGTGTCGGCTGATAGGCGGTTGTTCGGTGATCGAGGAGGAGGATCGTTATGCGCGAAAAAAGAAGTGCAAGTCGAAGTGCGATGCCAGAGACGAATGGCTTCCTGTCGCCCACGGACCCGCTAACGAGTCAATCTAGATGCACTTTGCAGCCCGAAACACGGAGTCGGCCGCGTTCGCGGTGACTAAACTAAATATTTGCATCGGAGGATGCCGCGACGTTCGAGAGAGCGACCAGCATGAATTATTCAGAGTCATAAAGCGGTCGCGCTCGCGCCCAGTAATTCCTGGTTTCTGAAGCAGCGTGATTGAGGATATGGTTGCACATGCGGAGCAATGTCGCGAATCGATTTCGTACCGTTCGCAAACGAAACCGGCGCATGCTACTCACTTTGAGCCGTCAGCTGGTGTTCGTTACGATTTTTTGGTGAAGTTAGAGTGGGGGCACAAGTCTTGATCTGGCGATATTTTAAACCGGTCACACACAGTGTCGCCAGATGAGGGGAGAGAGCACGAATTGAGGGGAAAAAGTTACCCCTCTCTTACCCAGAGCGTGGGAAAGCGGTAGAAGGGGAAGTAGATGGAACAAAAGTCTTGATCGCGACATTCTTAGGCTAAACCGGTCACGCACAGTGTCGCAGATGAGGGAGGTACACGAATTGAGGGAAAAGTTACCCTCTCTCTTTACCCAGAGCGTGGGAAGCGTAGAGGGGAAGTTAGATGGGAACAAAAGTCTTGATCTGGGACATTCATAGGCTAAACGGTCACCACAGTGTCGCCAGGAGGGAGGGTACAGAATTGAGGGGAAACAGTTACCTCTCTCTTACCCAAAGCGTGGGAAACGGTAGAAGGGGAAGTTAGAGGGCAACAAGTCTTGATCTGGCGACATTCTGTAGGCTAAACCGTCACGCACAGTGTCGCCAGACGAGGGGAGGATACACGAATTGAGGGGAAAAGGGTACCCCCTCTCTCTTACCCAGGGGCGTGGCGAATACCGCGGTAGAAGGGGAAGAGTGGTGCCGAAGAGTGGGAGAACCGACAGAACTCTTCATTCTACTCCCGACTAGTTTATAATCGTATTAGTTCATGCGAGAATATTTTTGTACATCCGTCCTAATAATTAATTCGGTAGCAAGCCGAGCGGAACAGGCGGCAGACGCGCAACAATGTCAAGCAAACCAGCAAAATGGCGCGTGTCGTCGCGTCTCGCGGTCGTTGCCGGCGTCATCTTCAATTAGAAACCGATTTATCGATTTTTACGTACTTTTCACGTCGCTTACAAGATTCCGCTGATACGAGATACGCCGATGCCTCCGATTCAGCTCGCTACCAATAACGTGGTAGTTGCAACTATGGTCCACGGTTAAGGGGAAATTGCTTCCAATAATGTCAGATACACCCGTCTAACTTCTCGATACGTTGAGCCGTGCCAAATCCTCGGGGATGTTTGCGGGTCGATACACATTCATTCTATCTGCACGATTAAAGAAATCGATTCTCCTCTCTCTTGGCACGTATCGAAAGGATACGCAGGGACGTAGGGATTCAGGTTGCTCCGAGACTTAAACCGCCGCTCGTTAAACCGTAGATTCTTGTGTAACAGGTACGAACAATCGATTTTTCAAGAAAGTTGATTTCTTTGATTTATTTTTTTTTAAACTTACAATTATTTTTACAGCTGTTACGGGAGCATCCCCTTTAGCAAGCGGATATTTGGTCAACCGGTGACGAGAACGCAAACTCCTGGCAAGCACATAAATTATCCTGTCGGTGCTTCATACTTCTCTTCACTCGCGATGATACGAAAGAGTAATCGAGTTATCCGCGCGCTGGAATCAGCAATTTTCTAATCTGCGATATAATGAACGGTCCACGTATTCGTTTCCCCATATTCTAGTAATTACAGACAGATATATCACTCGGCAAATTCATGACGCAGGTGGGAACTGTATAATTCATGTCATCGTCCCCCGTTTCGACGCATTAATCATTGCGCATCGTATCATTAGATCTTGGCAGAAAAATTTCTATTATTTCTGAACACCTCGTCCATTTTACAATAAACGAACGCAGTACCTACATACGTAGGCTGTTTTCTTCAAAGAGAAAGATTCGGGGTATAGCGACGTTCATCGTCCAGACCTTGGCGAGAAATTCGAAATAGTGAACCAACATTGGACAAGAAAAACTGGACTATTTGTTACTGTCATATTTGAGGATATTGGTGTCAGTCGTTCGCTATACGATATTGGATGACGCGATACATTCACCCTAGCGTCAACGAACGGGACGCGACACCAAAATTGAATGATCAAGAAGTCAAGGGGGTCTGTAGCGACGATTTCTCCAAGTCGCGCAAAAATAATACTTATTTTACCAGAGCTTGTCGGAGCGTGTTCCGACGCACAACAAGGCCAAGCGTCGTTTCATCCCTTTCGAAGATCATAGTAAACCGCAGAAACCTCGAGGCAATAGCGGCGATAGCGCCGTGTTCACGTACACGGGAGTCTCAACGAGCGTGGGCGTGCTTGAGAATGAAGCCCGAGAAAGAAAAAACTGCTTGGAAGGGGAGGATGAAAGGGACCAAGATGTTTGATGACAATTAGGATCTCCGGACATGTAGCCTCTAATGAGCGGACCCGTTGTTAGCAACTCGGCTTGCATTCGTGGTGTTCTTAAATTGTTCGAGTTTATACGATCGTGTTCCTTCGCGATGGGTCAGAGCAAGATGTTTATTCACCACCTCGGCTCGTTCAACTAATCGAATCGTTATCGTTTAGGGTCAGGGTTAGGTCAGATTCGGTCTTTTATTTTCGGATGGAAGAGGGAAAAGTTAGTTGACATGACCCTAGGAATCGCCGCGTTCAACATTTTTGGACACCCTGTACAATACGAAACGAACGAGACGCACAGAAGCCGTAACGCCGAACGGTATTATAAACTAAACGCGTCCTCGTAAGCAAATGCTAAGCACAGTTACGCTGTTCATTTTGCATATCACGAATAGCAGCAAAGACTATTTTACACTCCGGAGTTTATATCCTACCGCTTGCTTCGTTACTTGCATTTGCCGGTGCCGTTTAATTATAGTGGCGCAGGCTGCAGCGTGCATCTTCGCGCGGAGCTGTCATTACCCTCGCTGAAAAGTTACACTCGGCGAATCGGTGCCGTGCACCAGAGATACGCGTGTCGCACACGCGTCGTTTGTCAGAAATCAAATTGAAAATATTCCCCGAAAGTTTGCGACCCCGAACGATTCCGCGTTATACTAAACGCGGGCGAAATTCGAATCTGGATGGAAATGAAACATTCGTCTCGAATTCATTCTAAAAAAAAAAAAAAAAAGAAAAGTAAGTTTTTCTACTAGACTTGTTTCACATTAGAGGCGTAAGTGGAAAATCGAAATTGGTTAGTCGAATTCGCGGCCCGCTGTCGAACCCAGGAGTCCTTGCAAAGATAACGCGCTCCCGGATAGTCGCATTGCCGAAATTACCGGCAGCAACGTGATTAATGCTCGCCACGTAATTTCATCCGCGTGTAGACACGCTACAGCCACGGAGATTAAGATTGATACACGATAAGGGAGATACGTGCGACCGTGATGCAATCAAGTGATTAGCAAAGACATCGGAATAAGTGATTGAATGACATCAGGAACGGAATACCACCCGTCGAAACCATGGATATTTTGCTTTCGATATTATCGCGCACTGTGCGCCTCCGAGATATTTTTGGATTCTCTTCAAGACAATTTCAATTTTTCGATTAATAAGGGGCGTGACTAGAGTTTGACCCTTTTAGTGCCGGGCGAAAAAGAAAAGCCTATGCGAAGACAACCGGTCGAATTTCACGATTTTACTAGGGTTTGGAAAAAGGCTCATAGAAACCAAACGAAAAGCAATATTTACATAATTCAGAAAACAGCTCAGACAAATGTAAACAATATGTACTAGTATCTGCTGAGCAGTGTTTAGAGTTAGACATATTATAATAGGGCTGTGATGAGTAAAGAAAGAATATCACGCCAGAATAGCGGCGATTATTGCAACAGCTTCGGAAGGATGGAATGTCCTATCGAAAGATTTCCGCAAAATTAGAAATATTCGTTATAGCTTACCGTCATTCTATATAACATACTAAACTTCATGGAACACCAGACAACGTTCCTCGTAAAGCGAGACCTCGAAAAACTCATCAAAGAACTGATCGCAAGATTCATCGATTGTTTGAAGCGGACTGATTCAAAACTACAGTTAGCATCCACAATAAAATATCAATAGATCTCCATGAAAAAGTGAGCGTTAGAACTGTCCGGCGAAGACTTAATCAGTTTCAATTATACGGACGCGTTGCCATAAAAAAACCGCTCATTTCAGAAAAAATCATCGGGCTAGGATTGCTTTCGGGAAAGAACATTTAACCCTTTTAGTGCCGGGCGAAAAAGAGGTGCTTATGCGAAGATAACCGGCCGAATTTCACGATTTTACTAGGGTTTGGAAAAAGGCTCATAAAAACCAAACGAAAAGCAATATTTACATAATTCAAAAAGCAGTGTATTAAGGACGAAATAGAGAATAAAGCAGTGTTCATAAAGAAAAGAAAAATTAAGTTCTCTGTTTCAAAATGTAATTGCACATACGAAAAGTCATCTTTTTATCATACTTTGCATTTTCAATATATTTTGTAAGAAAATAAATAATATTGCACAACAAACATAAAGAATAACTCCAAGGTACATGGTAGGCGCCGGACGGATTATCTCATCCGAAACAAGTCATTGTTATAGGTAATATAACATATAGAATATAAGGGAACGTTAAACCGAAAAACTATTTATTTCAATTCTCTCGTAATGAAATTAGACCATTTATAATGTATTATAAAATTTTGCGGGCCGATATTTCGGCTCTGTCACTTTTCGCCGGTGCAGCAAGAAAAGGCACTGAAAGGGCTAAAATACTCGTCTGTATATGTCACTCATTTTAAAATATATACATATAAATTGTTCGAACAAGATAACGATTTTATTTATATTTATTTAACATTCAAATGTTTTGAATTACCTAATTTTTCCAATTTTGGGATTGCCCAAAGCATAATATAAATATTTCAATATCAATTAACCGCGTTGCTTTAACGAATTCACATTTCACACTCGAACGGGGGTCCCATTGAACAAAATTAATTAAGCCCGATGTATAATTAACATCTCAATCAAGTAAAATGAAATTCCGTGTTATTGAATGTTTTTGAGCAAATATTTATCGGATTGATTGGACTTCATCAATTCAACAATTCTTTCCTGGATAGCATTATCCTGTTCACGTTTAATTTCCATAGTTGTGGACTCCGTTCGATTTCGTTCAATGTAATGGCTCCTCTATTCGCATGGGAAGACAATGGATTGATCGAAGCTGATGAAACGGAGCTGAAATGACCAGTAAAATATATTCAATAGAATTTCTGGAAAATTTCAGGCTGTATTTTAGAGAATATTTCTAATAAATTCACGAATTGTGAAAAGAAAATATCTGATAGCCGTCATTTCGGTAGTTTCGGCGTTAAGGCGTCGCGCGTGCGATGTATCGCGATACCAGAATATTTCCTGTCAGTTCTTTTTCCCCGAGGCCCGTTCCGAGACGATCAACCTTCGGCCGAACTTTTCGACGATGCTCGTTTCTGAGAAGCTTTGCGTGCCTCCTCCGGTGATGCAAATTTATGCTAACCGTGTAAAGCAACGCGCGAGCAAGCACCGCGAGCAGGGCGCCTCTGGATAACGATTTAGTAGGTCGTAATTTGCGAGTGGCAAAAGTTCAGCCGCTCGTGGGAGGAGCGTACGTGGATGATTATAGGAATCCGAAATAGCCTGACGGTGATACCGTCTCTTTATGGGAAACAGAAGCGCGCTGAAAGGCAAATTAGTCTGTCAATCTTTTCGCCCTCGCGAAAATTATTTCGTTTAGCTGAATATTAAATCCAGCGCCGGTCTAAAGTATCCGCACACTTCTCTGAAAGGAATAAATTTAATACCGGGTCAAACCATTCGGAATTGGTCTAACAGTGTCAAAAATCGCATACTATTTACCCAACGGTAAAGTCGTTTCAATAAATAGAAGTGATAAAGGATTTGGAAGGTTTACGATAAATATGATTGTGACTCGTAAGCTTAGTGTAGAAATGGTTGAATATAATAGTAGTTTATTATTGATCCCCTCAGGGTTACAATTTTTACACCAATTCGCTTCCTCCTTCTATCTCCGCTCCAGAAATGGTTAAATAATAGTGCTAAATAATGTGAATAGATAAATGTACCGGCGTCGAGCAGACATTTCACACCGCAATAAATCACACGGCATTGTTTTACAGGGGAAACTACCGAATATAAATAAGGAAAAGACATTGCAAGGTTGGTTAACAGGAACAGTTTGTCAATTCTGACGGTAATACGCAAGCTAAAAAGAAAAGTTTCGAGACGCCGTGGAAACAGTATCGGAAGAGGAGGGGGAGGAGGGTGAGGAGGGCGGGAACCCGTTACGAAGTGCAGTGGCGTGTCAAAAGTCGCACGTGAGATTGATGAGGTCCTCCAGCGGGTTTACAACGGAAAGTTTACACATTCAGCGGCCTCCTTCGCTTCTGTCGCACACTTCGAACCGTTCCGTGCACTTCGGGGAAAGGGTTAACCCACGATTACCCCGCATCTTTTTTCTCGTCGTAAATGTTTGCAATTTGCGTAGACGTGTCTCGATTTTGCCCAAATATTCTCAATGAAATTTAGCTGACATTACGAGTACCGACCATAGACGTCATAAACGACGGACCGTCCCAAGGCCGATACTATAATTCTTTTATTGCTGACAGGAAAATTAAATTTGTACGAAAATTGCTGAGCCGAATTATAATAAAGCGGAGTAATCCATAAACCAGAATAAGATATCGATTCTAATATGAAAATAAGATTCTAATATTCTAGTACATGGTTAAGGGGGCCGGCAGGCATTTGGCCTTGACTGTCACGCTATGTTACGCTGTGCCCTTTTTTTCTAGACATTTTACGTCTTAAATAAGTAATTAATCGATTAAAAATGCATACCACCGTGTTTATAGATGTCTTTGCTACGTCTGTCCAGAGCCTTTTTTCGATAGGAACACTAAATCTCTCGAAATTAACCCTTAGCACTCGAATGGTGACTGTAAAGCACCACTAAAAATTGCTGTATCATTATTTAAAATATTTTTTACACTATTAAATTTGTTTGTATTTAATAAATTACTAAACATTTCGGTATTGTACGAGTAAGTTGCACCATTTTCGTATGTATAACAGGAAATAATATATATAAAAGGGCAATATCTAGGTCGGAAGAAATGTTTCATTTTGGAGTTAAAATAGCTTCGAGTGCAAAGGGTTAAGAGAATCTCTCTGCAATATACGTATATGAACTTGAAAGGATCAAAATCTTGACAAATTGACGCTTCAATATTGCAATGAGCAGTTTAAAACTGGTCACTTGTGTTTCCTAGAAGTCCAATCTACGTCTGTCCAGAGCCCAAATTGCGAATTTCTACCTCATCGTGGAGTAATTTGTAATATTCGGCAGAAAACTCGCATTCTGAAGCAACTATGACGTCACAAGATGGCTGCCGCAGAGAGATTCTCTTAATTTCGAGAGATTTAGTGTTCGTATCGAAAAAAAGGCTCTATACAGACGTATCAAAGACATGTCCAAACACGGTGGTATGCATTTTTAATTGATCACTTACTTACTTAAGACGTAAAATGTCTAGAAAAAAAAAGGCACAGCGTAACATAGCGTGACAGTCAAGGCCAAATGCCTGCCGGCCCCCTTAAAATAGAACTAGCGAATGGAAGAGAAAGAGAACCTCAGTCCCTCTTTCTTCTTCAATCGCTATCCTATTGTAGGAATAGGTTAGGTGAAAACCAAGCGGTTAGGTGTCACAGTGAAGTTTACTGAATAACGTGTTTATTAAACTTGTACAATTATCTCTCGTCTATCTCTTACAAACGGCTCTCTCTCTCTCTCTCTCTCTCCCTAGCTCGCAAAACTCCACACTCTCCCAACTCTCTCGTTAAACTATTAAACTCCGATTCTTCAACTCTGACTCTTTTACTCTCGCTCTGTGACTCTTCCCGCGACCGCGACCTACCTCGTATCACTCGGCCGATCGTCGCCAAAATACATAAACAAAATCGGATCACCTACATCGCTCGCGATCGTTGCACCTCTCTTATTGTCTCTCTCACACACTCATGCTCTCTCTTTCACACTCATTCTCACGCGCCCGCTCGGCCCGTTGTTTTGACGACATTGACGACTTCGGTAAAAACGCCTTTTTGCATCCCCACAGTATCTCCTCTACTATAACTGTCGCTCGGCAGACCCGAGGATAAAACATTTACAGAGATGCTACATACCGTATTATACACTCCCAAACAAAAAGATAGCACACTTGTGCTATCTTTAATTTCTCATATTAAGATGGTGCTAGCGTGAAAATTCTGAATTACATATAAACTGTACCTTCTACGAATATGTAAACATAACATATAATTGACCTTACTTTAATGTTCTGTTAGTTGAAAGAGAAATACATAATTCGACGCAGACAAAATGATAGCACACTTGAAAAATAAAGATATATATTTTATATAATATAACTACATGTTGGATATAACAAAAGTATACACATTTCTTGTAATAATATACATACAAAACTATATTTTTTTAATAATGGGTAGAACCTCCTTTGTTTTCTATAACTTCCACCATTCTTTTAGGTAAAGATTTGTAGTGTTTTTTAATTTTTGTTTGTGATAAATTTTCCCATTCGGTTGTAATGCAAGTTTTTAGATCATTTATATTAGAAAATTGTCGCCCTTCGGCATAAACTGCTTGTGAAAGCATTGCCCAACAATTTTCGATAATATTAAGGTCGGCTGAACACGCCGGCCACTGAAGAGTAGAAATATTCTCCTTTAAAAAATATTCCTTGACAATTTTAGCAGTATGTACTGCAGCATTATCTTGCTGGAATATATATGGTGTAACAGCAATGCGTTCTGCGTATGTATAAATTTGATTTTTTATTAGTTCGAGATAACGGACGCTATTCATTGTGCCCTGAACAAATCGAATTTCTGTTTTTCCCTTATATCCGATACCAGCCCAGATCATTACTCCACCTCCATGCATTTGACGTCGAATTTTTGTTAGTGGTTGTTTACAAACATCATGATAATACTGTGTGCATCTGTCTGGGCCATCAAGGTTGAATCTTTTTTCATCCGTAAAGATTACTCTTCTCCAAGTCTTTTTCCAAGTAACATGTTCTTTTGCAAATAATAAGCGTGCCTCCTCATGTTTTGCGTTTAATGATGGTTTAGCCAGTAATCTAGTCCGATTTATAATATTGCTAGTCTGGAGTACGCGACGAACATTTTGTATATTTGTTTCCACTCCAGCTTTCTTAGCAATTTCCCTTGCAGTGGCACACGAATTGGATGCAGCACGTATTATTACTCGTGTATCACGTTCCGATAATGCTGCTGGCCTTCCTGTACTTTTCTTCTTTCCGTATGCACTTGTATCTTTTAATAAATTATATACCACTTTTCGACTTCGATTAACTTCTTTTGCTATTTGACTAATAGTCAACTTTTGTTTCCTTAAAGCTAAAATTGTACTAATTTCACTTTCATTAAGTTTTTTGCCACGACCCATTATGAGACTACCGAACTGACAAAGCTTTAAACACAATTTAAATATACTATAATATATACTATAATATACTATAATATACTATAATATATAAATATACTATAATAAATAGTAACTCTGTGCAAGCTCACGAAACACTGAAGAATATGTAAACATAGTTCGAGTGTGCTATCACTTTTGTCTGCGTCGAATTGTGTTTTTCTCTTTCAACTAACAGAACATTCAAGTAAGGTCAACTGTATGGTATGTTTACATATTCGTAGAAGGTACGGTTTATATATAATTCAGAGTTTTCACGCTAGCATTATTTTAACATGAGAAATTAAAGATAGCACTAGTGTGCTATCTTTTTGTTTGGGAGTGTAGATTTATAATTGAGAACCTGTATGTTCCGAACGCATAAATTGCCGGAGCTAAAATTTTATATCCGGGGTCCATTTCAAGTAACTTTTTCCCCTGTAAAAGGGGTTATTAACGAAAAACACGGACCAATCAGGGAACGCCAAAGCGGACGGACTCCGACAAGAAGGTCGGATGGCATTGGCTGAGTCGAAATGCGTCCGGTGTTGCCGCGCGCTGATTGGTCCGTGTTTTTCGTTGATAACTCCTTAACGAAGCCGCGGAGAACATTTCCGTAAAGAGAAAAGTCTCTTCTAATGATCTCAGGAATCGTTTGAAGGACACATTTTTGGGACACCCTGTAATCCCAGACAATGTCGACCAAGTTTGATCTGGATCGATGACCGCACCGGTGCCCATCCGGAAGTACTATGTTCGGTCCGTGAATCACAGGAGGGATGGAAGAATCGATCGGTGAACGATTCGCAAGTTTCGAGGTGCCCGGTCGCGTTGCAATGATTAAACGTTTCGGCGAGCGAATGACAAACAGTAGTGTCGGCCGGCAACTCGTCGCACGTCGGATATGAATCTAATGAATCAAACGATGTCGATGAATCGCGGCTCTGCAGAGCCGGGAGGATTGGTAGCACGGTGCTCCTTTGATCTCTCGATCGAGTAACAGCGAGTGGTTCACCTGGATCTGGATGCGGCCACGTAACGCGTCAGTCTTGCGCGGACGTGATTTACAGTCGGCGCGGTAAACGTCACCAGGTTATCCAGAACCGATAAATCGAGCTTAGTGTGCGGTCCCCCCGGTTGTTGGCGATGCGATTTTCCACATCCTCGTCGTCGGCCCTGCTCCACCTACTTGAACCGCCACCTCCGGTTCCAGGATTAAATCCGGAAGTGCTTGCCAACTGGTTTGAATATTGGACACGTCGACTTATCTGTCCGCCAAGGAGCGCTCTTTACTCACGGGCGTGTTTAGGATTCGGGAATATCCCCGGCTGGATCGATCCCGAACAAATTATATCGGGGCACGGCCGCGAAGCGTGCTTCCAATTTTGAGACCGGCTGGATCTCTCTCTCTCTCTCTCTCTCTCTCTCTCTCCTCGTCGATACGATTCCCGGATGAAACGCGTCCGCTGATAGGATATTGTAAATTCAACGTTGTAATCCGGTGTATCGGTAGAATATTCTCAGTTGTTTCGGAGGGGCAGTTGCCGCGGATGTCACACGCGCCACCGCTATGAACGCTGCAACCGAATTTATTTAAGGGGAGAGTTTATTTTTTTACCACCAAAAGTATCGATTTCTTTTTTTTTTTTATATTTATTAAAAAACCGAAAATTCCACCAAATTGAAAGTCTGTTTAGATTTTTATTCTACTTTTATTCACCGATGCAAATTTGTTCCGTTCGATCTACTCGTCCATGCAGTTTTCATCCACGGCAGGATAGAATTTCTAGTTTGCATGAAGTCAAAAATTCCATTGAAATTTTCTTGCGTGCAGCTGCGTATACGATTGAATGTAAAAAGTCGATACCTGGTGTGTTCGCGAGTTAGATATAAGTTACTTATGTCTACAGTGATTTCTCTGTATATGTCGCCAACGCCTGTAAACATAACACGACCCTGGCATAGCTCATGTTGTTGACATATATCGAGTACTCACTGTATTTCCTTCGCGAGCGCTAAGAAAAGCTGGCCGACCGCGATTCACTCTTTGATCGGCGACCACAAATGAAACATCTGTGTATAGCACCATTCTCTGGGGTTTCTCCTTTGTCCGCTGGACCGCAAATGAAACCAATTCCTCCAAAACTGCGATTGAAACGGCCGTTGTTGGCCCCGCTCCAAAATGATTATGACACAGACTCACTTAGCCAAGTGATAATTTTATTACGATAACAGAGTTGAATCAGTACGTATTCGTGATTACTGAGAAGCACGTTAACCGGAAAGATTGATATTGTGGCTAACTGAAGCGCACAAATTTTATACACAACTGTAGTAAAAATTAAACTTTTCCTGGCCATACTTTTGTAGTATGTTTATCTCCGCGCAACCAAATAAAAATGTTGCAACAAAATTTCGTACAATTGTTACTATATTGATTTCCGAAGTAGAAAAAATAATTAAGCGTGATTTAATTAATTACCCCACTGTTCCCATCGTTCGTAACAGTGGTCGCGCTCGAGAATATTTAACCAGTTTTCGGACCATCGAGCTAAATCTTGACACTTGCGTAAACATGTTTTGGCAGTAAAGAACTAATTACGACTCATTCCAAATGCGTGCGCTGCGATTCACAGGAAACCATTTGCAGTCCTCTCACTGAAAATAAAGCCACCAATTACCAGAGGAGCTGCTTTTTAATCAAACAGAGGCGTAAGTAGCCCCGAATTTACAATGGCTGTAAATGGTTGTGAAGAAATATTATTATTAGAGATTTCGTGCACTTATGAGAAAAATAAGTAGGTGTAATTCAAAACAGTGAAAAGATTAAAAGAGCTTAACAATGTCGATATACTATTTTTAACGTACAAAAAATATTAATGAGCGAAATAAATTTTTACTTAGCTCCTATAGATTGAAATTGGTGAATGAAAGTATTATTTTGAGTAGAGATCCGCTGTCTAACTATTCATAGTCTCACAGATTTATTGTTAAGGTTCATCTTGAGGTACAAAGCTGATTTTTAAAGTCACTTTTCGAGCTCGGTAAACCTAGTGTTAAATGACATTCATTTCAATATGAATGTTCGTCGTGTATTCTTTTTATATGAATAGAGAAATAATCACGTTGACGACAATATTATATAATTTTTGGTTCAAATGTAGCGGTAAAGGTATCTACTATCAAAAGTAGGAATAACAATTTTATAAATAAATAACGTAAAACTTAATCTTAGGATTCGTTAAAAAAAAACATGTTGACCACAATGTTGCTGACTTTGACCAGTAAGCTTGATTTAGAACAAAGTCATGTTTTACTATTAACCATTTAACTGTGGAGTGTAATTTTAAAAATTCCTTACGGCGCGGAATTAAAATCAAGCAATGACGAATAGACACGTCGAACGCATGCCAAATGCGGCTATTATAAAAGCCAAAGCACTTGTAAAGCTAAATGAGAAAGAATTACTTTTTTATTCGATAAAAATGTAACAATTCAGACGAGTATACTCGTCAATCACAGTTAATTGGTTAATTAGGACAAGGTGATTCGCGGGGAGGGTGTCTTAACCCGGGCTAAACGGCCAGCGTCCTCCTGAAAAGTGTTTTTTTTTTCGCGGAACACGCGTACTTACGTCGCATTTTTCTACCTTGGAAAATTAGTAGCACCGGAGAAAAGCTTGTTACTCGCAGGTGAAAATAAATCCTTCCCCTATCTCGGGGAATAAATGCGCGTCGTGTACTTGGGGAAACCTCAAGAGCGGTAAAAAGACGCGAGTGATGTGCCCCGCCACGAGCTTTGGATATTCATTGCGCTCGACTTATCCAGTTTCTATTTTTATGCAATACTCGCGCGCCGAGTAACATCCGCGGCCCGAAAAGAGAGAAAAAAATGGGAACGTAAACGGTTCTTCCCTTATCCTTATCAAACATTTACCTATGCATTATGTACATCTCTGTGCCATTTTATTGCTGAAATTCTTACGTTTCTCCGTACCAACGACATATCAGAGAACAATTCCCTCGAATAAGCAGGAATATAAAAGTTGCCAGTCGCATATTTTCCCGGCAACCGAACGTTTATGCGTTATCGTTAACGTCCCTGCGACGCAACGTTTACTAAACGAATAGAGCAAACGTCCTTGGCTCTTGTAAACACTGAAACTTGCATTCTGTGAATCTTTTATTTCATCTTTTACAATTTATTGCTATATAATTCTGATGCCAAGCTGGAAGGTATCGATTCTTACGGGACGCCACGTATAAGTGGCGGCACTTTCGAGCCGGACCACCACAGCGGCGCTTGTGTTCCAGCAATTAAAGAAGCTCTTTCGGAAAACTGGCTTTGAAACGTGGCGAGGAATCTCCCTCTGTGTATCGTCAGCCTTCCAACAGCGTTTCTTGATCCTTAACACATCAGAGGCACAAAAGGCATCCCTTGTTTGCTAGCCTGTTGCCCGGGACTTTGTAGCCAGACCCGCACACGATGCACACCACTTTTCTGGAGGACAGTGGAATCGCTGATCTGTTTCTTTCTCGGAAACACGAGAATGAAATTCTTCCAGCTTCCTTTTTTTTCTCCCCGTATGCATTACACAATGGACTGCTTGTAATGCGTTCGGAAAGGAAAAATCCAAAACTTAGTCGACCCCGTTACTAAACAATTTTCCTCTCGACTGCGATAATTAGAAGATTCTGTCTTTATTTGTTTATTTATTTATTTGTTGCTTTAAACCAATTGGTTTATATAGCAAGTACAGTGTTATTACATTTGGCTTACACTAAATATGTTTACATTGTTTCTAAATTCTAACGGAACATTGTTTAAGGAAATTATAAATTATTTTCAGTCGTTTTATATCACGTTTACATAGGAAGGAACTAATGCAAAGAGGGAAACAGTACTTGCTTTTGAGGAGCTTTGTTTCCAATGTGTTACGTTCATTTTCATAGTCTGGGCATTGCCATATAACATGATTTAGGTCTTGGAGTTCTGCTCCGCATTGGCAAGCACTGTTAGTTATAAAGTTAACCCTTGCCAACGAACCGTTTAAATTATAGTGATTGGCTCGACATCTATTTACAAAAACTAGAAAATCTCTGGAGAGCACAAGACCAGTGTACCATGGTTTGCCTTTGTCCTTGTGATAAAATCTAACGTAGTTCGCACCTTTGACTAGACCTTCCTTTTTTATTAGGGTGTCAGTGGACAGTCTTGCTTGAATTTTGAGGTCTCTGGATAGATCAGCGATTGAAGCCTTGATATCTGGCGAAGGACATTCTTTGGTCGCTTCTTTCGCAAGTGAGTCTACTTCTTCGTTACCGATAATTCCTATATGTGCTGGTATCCAGATAAACTTAATGAAATTCTAGCCTTTGTTGTTTAATATAAACGTAGAGTACTTAGTTTTGATTTCAATGATATGGTTATTAATACTATATTTGAAGGTTGGCTTCTGTAGTGATTTGATTGTACTTTGCGAGTCGGTGAAGATGAGAAAATTTGTAGCATTACTATATACATTGGCAATATCCAGTGCTCGGCTAATGGCGTAGCACTCTGCTGTGAAAATTGATGTATGTTTGTTTAAGCTAAATTTTTGGGAGATATTTAATTGTGGGCAGTATAATGCTGCACCTACTGATTCGGAGTTTTCTGTTACACTGCCATCGGTATAGATTGCAACCGTATTCGGAGGGTTGGATTCAATGAAATCTCGTAACGGAACATTAGGGTCGGAAGAATCTTGTAATGATTGACCTAAATACACATCACTAGGTGGATGTTATAGTCTGTGGTAAAATGAGGATGTTTTTCAGCAATCTCTAGGTCAGGTCGTGTTTCCAACAAATTAAGGAGGTTTTCAACTAGCAGAGAGTGTTTCGTTCGTCTATTGGGAGAAATGGTAATCAAGTTGTTTTTAAACAGTATTTTGTTTGAAGTTGAGGTTGTATAAGGGTAACATTTGAATAAATATTTTCTAGTTAGAAAATTGACTCTATCCCGAAGGGAAAATTCTGTCTTTATTTATCTCCCCAGTTCTCAGTTTTGTCTTCATTTGTTTCCAGCTTTTCAGATTTTTGATTTCGCTCCGACATTTTTCTGTTTTTCAGAAATCCGTCGCAGTCCCCGTCGAGGAGACGCAAAGATATGTGGGAATTCGATATGTTAGGGGGCGTACTGTTGCCGCGTTTCGGTGAATACAGTTTATCTATCTCGAGGGCCGCACAATTTTCGCTGGCTTTTCCTCGGCCCGCCCCGTGTCGTGCAGGGAGAGGAGAGGACGCGACACAATCTGACAAACAAACATATATTTCAGACAGCCTCTCGCGCCGGATGGAACAGCGATTTAAAGGGAAGACAGAAACAGAAGACGATTATGCTGGACGAAAAACGCGGCCGCGGATGCAGATTTTTCCGGAGAAATTGAATTCACGAGGGACTTCGAACACTTCGGCTGCCTCTGCTAACGCTCCGAATCGTGTTAAACTTCTGGGATTCGTTCCGTCATTAGAGCGGAGTACACAATTGGACACTGATTTGAATTTTTAGAGATCCCAAGGCCTACTTTCAAGATTTACTCGACCACTTACTCTTTATACAAATCGCTCGCTTCTCTGTTTCCGCAGCAAAAGTTATTTCCAAGGATGGCAATTGAAGGGAACTCGCATCTATGTCGAACAGAACCTGCCGTAAATTGATCGCAAAGCGCATTCTCTCTCTCTCTCTCTCTCTCTCTCTCTCTCTCTCCGTGGTAAAACATCTTCCCCAGGGAGTTGAGTCAAGATTTTCTTGAAGGTGGTACGTGTAATGTGTCTTGCAGCACTCGCCAAGGCAACCATTGCGCCGTATTTCACAGATCCTCTTGAAACGATGTCTTAAATAGTGATATACCACTCTCGCATGATGGCATTTGTCGATTCGATTTTTGTGCTCTCGTACGTAACGGCGGACGTGTTTGCTTAGAATGAAAATAGTTTGACGCACATAGAAAATATTCAGATGTCCTCTAGAAATGCCGTCCGAATATTTATTTTTGTCATTTTTATGAAGCAAAACTGTTCAATCGATTTTAGTTGGATAGGTTTAGCGTTAAAGTAATAGTCAATGATTTTAAAATTGATTGTGCAACGTCGTCAATTATTCCTCGGTCGTATTAATATCACGTTCCAACAGATAACACACTTTCTCCACGTGGTAGTAAACACGATTTTCCTATAACACATGCGAAATTGCTTCTCTGCGAACTCGACACACACGCGAACCGTATTATCTCCTTCAAAACTGCAAATAGGAAACTTTTAACGAATCATTTGACTTGCATGCATCCCTTTTGTAGCTTACATCGTGTACGAAATTCATTAGCAACGATCGTTGGAGGTATTAAAGTTGGTTAGTTTTGCATTAAAATTGCAAACAGAGCTAATAAACATTAAAAGTAAGCAGGAACTTCTAGCCGATAAGTATCGCCGGCAGGACCCGTGTTTTGGACTATTATCGAGTAGACAGTGTCCCTCGAATTTCCTTATCGACGTTTCTGTATTAACTGTGTGCGGACAAGAAATCTTTAGCTACAAGTTATAAATTTTCAAAAATTATGACGAGATCGCCGGTGAGTAACGCGTCAAAATCTGGAATCGAATGCGCGAATATCCTATTTTTTATAAAGGAATACGTCTTAAACTAGGGATAGATGAGGGTTAGAGGATAGTGTACCTGTATCAGAGTTCATAGTGACCCCCTATCGTACAAGTGATAGCTTATCTCGATCAATTGTGGACGCGAGCTGACTATGTTACTAAGGATCTGCTCGTGGCGGGTTCCGACCGATGGAAATTGCATGCGGGTCTACTATCAAATCACCTAGATTAAGGAAAAATTACCGTAATCGACGAGAGCCATTCAGACAGGAGAATAATGAGTATCGTCAAGAGATCGCACTGCTCACTGCTACAGATCGATGCAAAAACAATTTTGGTGTTCGTTGCAGTGACCTTTGGCGTCTATTTTTAGGGTAAATTACTATTTTAACACGTTGTTGACCGGTGACGAGTTAACTCGTGTTTTCATGTCCAAACGTTGTTGGGACAATATCGTACCAAAAAAAGGATATAAAATGTTATATATAAGGTATGTCCATAGTTTCATTTCAATGCATTATGTATAAATAAAGTTTATTACAGTTTATTTAGATTGTTTTACTTCCACATTCAATTACGAAATAGTAGCTGGTGACATGAGACAGCCCCTGCGTAAAATTGCTGGTCAACAATGTGTTAATATACAGGGTGGTTGGCAACTGGTGGTACAAGCGGAAGGGGAGTGATTCTACTCGAAGAAAGGAGTCGAAAATATAGAATAAAAATTTTTCGTTTGAGGCTTTGTTTTCGAGAAAATCGATTTTGAATTTACTGTAGATCGACTCACTGTAGATCGTCGTCTCGATTGACGTTATGTTGATAAACACTTCCAATGTGACCGAAGTGTTTTCCTACCTATTAACTTACTATAGGACTTTTATCGCTATCCACTATCAGTACCTATTAGTCTACCATCATGTCTGCATACAGCAATCGGGAATATACGGACATGATACTTTCGTTAGGTGCGTTTGGTGGTAACGCATCAGCCGCAGCGAAAATTCAAACTCGATTTTCTCGAAAACAAAGCCTCAAACGAAAAATTTGTATTCTATATTTTCGACTTCTTTTTTCGGGTAGAATCACTCCCTTTCCGCTTGTACCACCAATTACCAACCACCCTGTATTTTGTTCCCCGGAAGCATGGTCGCTAGATCGAGACTTGTTCCCCCCACTCCAACTTCTCCTTCTACCGCTCCCCTTGTTCCCCCACTCTAAGTTCTCCTTTTTCTAGCGCTAGTCTCTACGCTTCCGCCGCGTGCATATAGAGGGGGTAACTTTTTCCCCTCGATTCGTGACCCCTTCTCTCTTCCACTGGACGAACGTGCGCGCTGCGTGAAAGAGAGTCCGGTGGGAGAAGAAGTTCTATAATGACGACACTTGCAGCAACATTTCCGAAAAGTCGCAGAAATTATGAACATAATCCAGAATTATTACGCGTAGAATCATACGTTCGTCGCACAATTGCCACTCGCGCGTAATTGGCACTTGCGTTATCGATTCTTCCCGTCCTTCGAGAGAAAAGTATACAGGAGTGCTATCCGAGAGCTAGGTAAATAGACTGTAGACACGTCGCACAGTGTCGGAATTCTTTTCACCGTAGTCGAGTTTATAGGCACGTTCAGCTTGCTTTTTGTGGCGACTCTATTCTGACTCGCGGGAACGCTCTCGAAACATTCGTTTGCCAAACAGTCCCCCCGTTCTCGAACGCGACAGCTCTACTCGAAAACACAACCGAGATGGCGATGATAAATTATATTTTTAGTTCGGACGAGAAAATCCTTCGTTTCTCTTTTTTTTTTTGTTTTTTAAAGTAATGCCGCACGCGGCGCCAAACCACCCGATATTGTCACCGTCTGTTCCTTCCGTTCCACTTTTCGCGGAAGCGTTCGCGGATTTGCGCCGCGCAGAAGACCGTGTCGTGCGCGATGCATCGTAACGAACCGAGGTTGCCGTTCCGGGCACAAAAAAAGAAATAAGCTTTGACACTTTGCAGAATCGATCATAGCGCCGAAGGAATTTGTTTCTCGGAGCTCGATACCGGTGTTTAACGATAGACATTTTTGCGGAAACTTCGACTCGATTTTCAATTATTCTTATAATAATAATAATGACGTAAATCACGACTCACCGTGGTATAAATCCGTAGTCCAACGATGGCTTCTTTTCACTCGGCGGCATGCAGGTGTGCGAATGATTTTATTTTTGCCGCGGTTCCCCCTTACGTCCATGGCGGCGGCACGACGCACAGTTGTGCCAAATGGCCAAAAAGCGGCAAAAAATTTGTAAAAATGAAACTATCAACGAATTTGTTTGACAATTTTATGGAGACAACGTTCATTTGGCAAAAAAAATCTTTCTAAAAAGTTGTCAATATTAGAAAATCTCTGTTTTCTGCCCATTTTTTATTTATTAACAAATCCTTTAATAGATTTTGGTCTGGAACTCATTGTTTTGGCAAGCTGTAATATTGATCTAACTTTGTACAAAAAATCATGAGACTCTTCGAGACCCTTTAACCAAAATTTAAGTTTAAATATCAACTTTCAGAATTTCGAAGAGTGAATTGTGCGGAAGTTACGATTATTTGATGTTCCAGGTGAAATTTTTTAGGAATATTTCAAATTAATAAAGAAAAATGTGAAGTGCATATGATTTATTAATATTTTATGTATAAAAAAATATTGAATAACTATTTTTTTTATCTCACATAAATTATTTTTATAGCGTTCATTGGAGCACTACCAAAGAATACCTGTTGCATTTTTGCAACAGTGGTCCAGTGAACGAAAACTTTGTTTATTTAACATAAAAAATTGTTATTACATATTTTTTTATATGTATTATTTTGTATGTATTATCTGATATGTATCCCTAAAAAATTTCACCTAAAACATCAAATAATCGTGACTTCCGCGCGATTCATTCTTGGAAATTCCGAAAGTTGATATTTCAACTTAAATTGCGACGAAAGCATCTCGAAGTATCTCATGAATTTTGCACAAAGCTAGATCAATATTATAACTTGCTAAAACGATTAGTTCCAGATCGAAGCTATTCAAAGGATTGTTTGTATTCCTTCATAAATAAAAAATGAGCGTAACGGAAAGGGGCTTCGGGTTAGTCCATATTACTTAATGTTAAACAACTTTTTTTGGTAAATTTTTTTGCCAGTTAATAGTTGAAGCCATTTGCAATAACCCGTAAGATTTTCAAACCCCTAAGTATTAAATTATAGGCGGAGTAATTACATAACTATCGCACTGAAAACTGATGAATTCTCATGAGCGAGGAAATGGTTACTTACCATGAGTATATCTCCGTAAAAAATTTTTTTTCAAAAATATGACTTTGGCACATCATGCACGCACTATTGGGCTACACAAAAATATTTTTTTTTTTATAAAAACCGAAAATTTATAAAATGAATTTTTTGCCGCCTTGGCACCACTGTGCGACGCAACAACGGCCGCGTTTTATTTCCATTTCCGGTCCCCGCGCTAAACTGTGAAGAATTACGATCCCCCGCGCCGTTTTATTTGGATTATTTCCATATTACGCGCCCGCGTACCTGGCGAGCGGTGTTCTCGGAATACGGTGCGCCTCGTAACGATTATCGGCATCGCTGGAAAAGAATGGCCGATGTCGGCGGAAACAGTAAAAACGAGATGCGCCGCTCGAAGCGACGAAACCCTCGACAAAAATGAACCAATTTTTTCTCTTTATGTACACACGTTTACTTCTAAAAATGACTGGACTTTTTATCACAACAAGATAAAACGGACGCAGAAATTTATTTAATCATTTCCCGTGAGAAGAGTTTCGGGTATTGAGTTCAGTGTTATTCCTGTAACGGTGCAATTGCGTTGCATAAATGGTCACGTATACAGAGTGTCCCAGAAAATTAACTTTAGAAATGAGTGGAATTAATTTAGGCACAGTAATTGGTACCCCCACAGTGATTGAATCCCTTACCATATATTGGTCGAGTTCGCCGCACTTTCGTAGTACAATTTGAAAGTGAAGGATTAATAGGGTTTCAGCATCGAACCTTTCACAAGGGAGAACGAAAACGACCTTAACGAACGTTCCGAAATTGATAATCGATTGGCTGCGTAGCGTCCGATAATGTCATCACAATTAAAGTTCGTGCACCGTCTCGACGTCACTTTCTTCCTGTTGTACACGCTTTCACCGTAACCGCTGATCGATATCCGTGGAAGAAAACTCTCCGTACATGATACGGAACGTGTTAACGAAAAATAGGTTTCCGATACGACGGGACTAAGTTTCGTACCCGTGGATTCTCTCCATCCGATATAGCGTCGAGAAGAGAGTGATAGATAGATAGAGAGAGAGAGAGAGAGAGAGAGAGAGAGAGAGAAGAACAGTGGACAAGTACCGAGAACTTTCGGAATTCGAATAATAAGACCAACAAAAATTCTTAGACGTGGCTAATGATAAATTGCCGGCCGTAACAAGTTTTTAAACTAAGTTGCTGACATTTTATGCATAGAATGTTCCGGAACTGCTCGCTCAAAGTTGGCTTAGGTAAGTTAACCTGTGGACCAGAGAAGACTCTGGTCCATTGTATTTATTTTTGTTTCGTCACTTCTTAGTCTGTTATTAGCCGCTGGAGGAATTTTTATTTAATGCCATAATTTGCCCAAAATTGTGCAAACCGTTATCCCACGTCCAGTTATTTGTTGAACCCCTGCGCTTTGATGGATGGTCTCCGGCCAAGCGCAGGATGGATGGGCAAATATACCCTAAGTTCAAAGTATGTTTCAATATTCTAATTACGTTGCCCGCGAAACACGGTGGACTTAAGGAATTATGCAACGATCGCGGGCAAGAGATTGATCGATGGATGGTTAGAATGATCTCGACTTATTCGACACGTAGATCCCGGCAGTGTATTCTCACCACCCGGGGAAGAGATCGTTTTTGAACGGGAGCGAGCGGTGTCTTCACGTCGAAACAATTTATCTTGTTTTCCGGCTTTTTCGGCCGGCTATTATCAATAATAAATTGTTTTCTTAACTTCATCGGCGGCGGTCACGGCCCGCGAATCGTGATTGACTGCGCGATCGCATCTATCATGCGCTCCTTTATTATTTATTGATAAATTCCCAATGCTTCGCCGCAAAAAGCCGCGTCGACACCGAAGATTAATGATTTTTCCGGCGCGGCGGTGTTCCGCCCGCGGATAGATTTGCAAATAAACAAACCATAAACATGTTCTAAGTTTTACGATTCAGCTATGAACGTATACAACTCTGACCGGACTGAAAAAATTGATGGAATTCTAAGAAATAAAAAAATAGTTTACCGAGCGAAGCCGAATTTACGTCACAACCCAATAGAAACCTATACAGAGCTTCAGATTAGTTACAACCTCCCATAACAAAAAAAGAAAAAGAAAAACATGTATCTATAAAATGAATAGATATTTTTTAGGAGAAAGAAGAGAAAAATTCCCCCTCAAGCGCGCGAAGCGTATCATTAAATTGACATTAACGAATTAAAAACAGTGACGCGAGAGGGGAGAGAGAGGCGGCCGCTTTCATCCGACGCCACGTTTCCGGGATGTTTCGGTTAATTCTATTTGCCGAGACGCGAGAGGATCTTTCTTTCGGAGGTCTCGAAACGCTGGTTGTCCCGCGGATTTATCAGAGGGAGGCAAAGCGGTCTGAGTACTCGCGGCAGTGTGTTTTCTCTCCCTCTCTCGCGCTCCCTCTTTCATTCTCTCTGCTAGGCCAACCGCGATAATTACTCGCGCTAAGCTTTCGCGTACCGAGCTTTGTTTTCGTGCCGCGCAAAAGAAGGAAAAGGAAATGTGATTTTAAGAGCGCGAACTTTTCTGCCGGCCCCCGTCCGCCGTGCTCCTTTCCCTCGCAAGGTTTTCCCGTTTCCTCGTTCCGCGGTGTTGACCCATTTATTCGTTCGAGCCCTCTCCCTTCAACCATCGCCGCGGCGAAACGGTATAAACTAACCAAGGTGCTGAAAGTACGGCCGACAAGCGGGGGCGAACCTTCCCCTTATTTATGGCGTTCTCAGAATTTCTCCGCGGACTTTAACGGCACCGTCACCTGTCTAATTTATGAAAAATTCCCAGGCGCTCGAATTTACGGAGCGTGAAAGGCGCGAGATTCCCGTCCCGTCCCGTCCCGTCGCGCCACCGCAGCATCCCGGATCGGACAGTTGGTATTTCTCCACGGGAGGATTGTTTTCAGAAGTCAATCGTTCGCACGTCTTCAGCGATCACGACTCTTACCTCGAGGATATTCTCGGGATTCCCTCTCGCTCGATCGCTTTGATGTCGTTGCACCGCGACCCACCCGCAGGAAAAAAAAAGAAGGTCACGAATTCGCGACTTCGAAGATATACGAAACTCAGCCGTTGCTATAACCCTCTCTGGATCTACATAAGATACTGTTGGATTTTTCATATCTAATTGTACATATAAGCAAAAATGATCTTTGTGTTGAGAAACACTTTAGAGTGCTAGGAACGCGGAGCCTGAATATTACTATTAGCAATGGGTCTCCGGCAGTACCCCGACTCTTAAGGGTCGGGGGGTGTCATAAACACATTTCAGGCCCAGGCCTTTTCTTTCGTTCCTGGCTTCAAACCTAAGCAACGGTTTTCCGTTGCACATTTTTCGTTAGTCTCGTCCAGAGTATCGAGGTATAGAGAGCTAAAGGAGTCCTTCCGAATCTCTTTAAATAAATCAGTTTTCTTATTAAATCAACTGAGTGTTTATTATAATAAACCCCATATCCCAATAGATACTTTACATATTTGTACAGGGTGTCCCCAAAAAGGTTGTACCTCCTTGAAAAGGAAGATTCCTGAGGTCATATGAAGTAACTGTTTCCTTTGCGGAAATGTTCTCTGCGGCTTCGTTTAAGAGCTATTAACGAAAAATACGGACCAATCAGGGCGCGGCAATAGCGGACCGATAGCGGATCGGCCAATGGCAACGCCGCGCTCAGCGGGACTTGTCGCTGAGCCGCAATCCGCTCGCTCCGCCTATCCCCACCGTTGAGGCTTCAGTAGGCCAATGTTAAGGCTTTGACGTCACGAGCTGTATAGTATGCGCGATCGCTTTAGCCAATAGAGCTGCTAGAGGCGTGGCCCTTCTAATCTGACCAATCAGAACTACATTGCTTTCACGAGACTTCCTGTGCGGCACGCACAGTATGCATTTGACATCGTAGATATCATGAAAAATTATATTTTCGGGGAAATACAGGAGAACTAATTACTCCATCCGATATTTCACGCTCTTAAACTCACTTTACGGGGCGCATACAATCATAATTAGAATTGTCAACACGTATTTACGGGGAGAATTTCGTTCGCGTACGAAACGGAGAAAAATTTGATTATACGAAGAACGGCTGAAATATTTATTTGAAATAAATGTTTGGAATTCGTGTGGAAACATGTATAATTGAAATAAATATTTCGAACAGTGTTTCGAGTGTAAATATATAGATATTTCAAATTAATCAACGCGACGAAGAAATCATCCGTGGTAGTATTTTTCTTTTCTCATTTAAAATATTATTTTGTCCAGCATTGGTTTCGGCTGAGGATTTATGTAAACTTAGAAATACTGCGGAATATTTACTAAATATCATATAACAAAGTGGGTGCACAACAATTTGGCAACACTGTATGATATTAGCAGTTCTGCGAAGTACGAAATTTCTCAAAACAATCCGGCAAACGCAAGTTGTTTCGCTTTTTATATTACTTTTTGCGCACACGTGGCATCTCTTTGCCGGATGGTGCTTTTTATCAGTGAAAGGTATATGTCGGGGAAAATGAGTCCAATATTTTGTAACCGAGCGGCACGCTCATTTTGCGTTGGTATACCACGCGTTGGATAATTAAAAAGAGACAAATTATGCAGCACGTTTCGTAAAAGATTACGCACAAGAAACCCCTAGTAATTTGCTTTCAGACATATCTTCTTATTTTTCTGCGTACGAGCCGACGTGTCGTGGTAGCTCTCGCGTCGTCTCGGCGTCATTACGTTGTTGTCTCTCTATTTCTTTTTCAATCGCCTTATGAATATCGCTTACACTCCAGCGCACAAACGGGCGAATTCACTTTCATCCACTTCTGTCTGCACGAGTGGGAGAGCCACCGACATCAGAGAGTTCTCGCACAAAACATCGCGAAGAGGTATCTTTTCAGTCTTCGAGGACCGCGCGAACAGTTTCATACTTTTTTCGAATACGTCGCCGATCCTCTGCCGGGTCGGCTTTGAAGTCATCGCGGGAGGAGAGCCCGCGGAGCGGAATGATCGCGGCTCCAATGACACGCTTCGATTTAACGGCCCGCGAAATAGATGGGCCGCATTTTTTCGTCGGCAGCCCGCAAGAGCTTGCCAGTATACTGTTCCTCGATCTATGTGTGTCTCTCTGCGCGCGTGTGTGTGCCTGTTCCGTGGGTAACGATGATTTACGTGTCCCGTTTGTTTTTTGTAATTGACACGCCGAGCCAGATGGCGAACGCGAACGGCAGTTACACAAACGAGGAGACTTCCCGGAGTAATCGGCGCAGCGATCGGTAGTGTTCGCTTTGCGAGTATAGTGCGTGGGCCACAGTGCGGAGAGGAGGAGGTCGGAAGAAGAAAAAAAGGGGTAATCGAGGTGTTGTTGGGGGGGGGGGGTCGCGTGTATTTTCGAATTCGATCGAGCTCGCGCGATTAGCCCGAACGCGATCCCGTGGCAAAGTTGCGGCGAATAATCTGCTTAACGTACTTTATGCGTCGAGATAAATAGTAACCGACTGCAGAGTAAATTCTCGGCGAAATTTACGGTTATTGCCATATGTATCAGCGTTGCGGCCGAATGTATGAAATTGCCGCGATCTACATCGCGAACTTCGCCCGATTTTCCATTAATAATCGGCGCTTTATAGTTCAATTGAAACGCCGCTCGGCGTGTTTATTTCGCCGGAATATTAATCGCGCTAATGGAATGCGCGGCTGATTATAATCCTACTCTTCTATTAGTTTTTAGCGCGCCGTTCCCTGTATAATGCGAGATATAAAATCTCGCTACGAGCGTTCGATGCTCGCGTCTAAACATTCCAAATAATTGCGGACCTTTCCGACGTCGAGATTTTTAAACATTCGAAGCATCGACGCGCACACGTAGCCACGTCATACGAACCATTAAATTGGTTTTAATCCCATCGCCGTGTTTGCACAGGATCCCTGGCTGCTGGCGAAATATCTTCGCGTCGAATCGATATTTACCCCTTCGCCGGAAGCTGCGAGCTCGCTCTCAAACATATGAATCGGCGCAATAAAAAATAGAACGTTTAATTCGGTATTGGACCATTACGTTGTCAAACGAAACAGATTCTACCGTGATGAAACTCTTCCCCCGGTGCACTGTGTCCGACAATTTTTGCAAATATCGGCAACGATCGGTTTTAAAACCGTAGGTAACGTTCCTCGTGCCGATCACCAGAAATAATTATAAAATACACCCTGGGGGAGAAAAAGATTTTAACTCATTTCCACGTTGCCACTAAAAATGTTACACAAAAATAATTCGAAGCTAGTAAGAAGTTTTAGCGGTATAGTTTAGCTATAAAAATTATTGTTTAGCTCCACGGCAATTTAATATTTATTATCCAGATAGTGTGTTATGCGGGGTGTTACGTGTACGAGTATGTGGTGAATTCCGTGTAACTTGAAATTGGTAAATTTGAATCCTCCAGGGTCCCGCGCCCGAGGCATCACGGTATCGTAAACAAGTGATGCGCATGCACGGCAATATTTAAAGCGCGCACCGTGTCCGAATGGTAGACTACTCCATAAATAGACTGCAGTTTACGTTGCGCCGTGCACGGGTTTAGTGTCATATCACAATACACGTTTTTAGCTCGCCGGATAAACGAAATTACCATATCTCAAGCAGATGGCCCTTCGAGTATTTTTGGATAGATCTTTGCCGAGGGTGCTTAAGCATCGATGCACATGGCCCTCTCTCTACTTGGCCACTGGAAAAATATTGCTCGCCGTATGATCTTTTTTACCGCGGCTTACTTACGCGACGTAGTTCATTGAAGAAAATTATAAACCTTATATAGAAAAACCTTGGAGATATTCCCATTCTAATCTTGAATCGTCTATGAGCTGCATAACCGGCACAATCTGCGTTACGAACATCCAAGAGTTTACATAATCCTTGCATAACGTGCAGGTGGGTATCGCAAACGATTCCAACAAAAGGAATGCAACGTATGGCATGCTAACCCTATTATATGCATACCATTTTCTCGAACTGTCAATAATTTCACAACATTTACGAAAAGCAAGTTTAAGAAGTAATATGAACACAACAATTTTTACCAACTGAAATTTTTGGAACACATTTTAATATTTTACTATGCTTTAAAGTATAATTATCATAGGGCACAGTGATCGGATGGCTTACCCTGGTCGTCCAGTTACAGTTTCAACTCGTTCCGCGTAAAAACAATCGTGATTTATCGTCTCTTTAAACTTTCCCTTAAGCAATCGCAATAATTAAATGAACTTTTGACGGGGCCGTAAATATCAAGAATGGAAAGAAGAAAGTTCGAAGATGGATCGTTTGGCCTTAAAAAGAACGGCGGCTCAAACGGGGGTTGTTGGCTGTTCACCCGCTTAAAACAACTCGGATGCCCGCGAAGCGATCCGCGGCCGTATTACGTTCGAATTCTCGTTTCCCACCCCCTCCCGCCCCCCTTGCCAGGCTACATGTGGGAGGAAAGCGCCGAAAGATCAGAATGCAATTTGCGGCAGACGCAGTGTACAGGGAAATGAATGCTGCACCGTGGATCACATTTTCCGATGCTTGTTTGCCTCCCAGTAGTTTCCCATTATGGCGAATTACCTCGGTTTTGGGGAAACTGAAACTGCAAAATTCGATACTGATCGGGTGATTGGAAAAGTCCTGATACCTTTCCAACAATACTTGTTCCCGAGAATTATTATTTATCGAATGCCGGTATCTCGGATAATTTCTGCGTATCATTAACTATAATTAGACGTCTCGCCGACAGTTGGTTTCAATAAATAAAGAATAACAAAGCGGAATTAATCGTACCACTACTTTCCTCGTTGGATGCTATACCGCGAAAGTCCGAGCGTATTTCATAAAACATTTTGTAGCGTTCTCGGAGCACTACTACGTGGTCAGGGGCCACATAAATTTCATCTCCGATGAGAGCGCCGGAAAAATCGAAAGAATCGAGCGTAATCGTTCCCACGCTCAATTTTCCTGGCACGCTCGGTTCAACAGTCAATGAAAGGATGTAAACCATCGGCCGGCATAGTTCGTTGAACGTTTATTGGTCTGCGGCGAGGATTGACAATCTGGCTGAACAATTTACCTGTTTCTTGAATTTTAATGCCGAACGATCATGGCTTTGCACGCGTATTGTCCCGCGGCGGCGTTAAGCGTTACGACCCTAAACCTCGTAAGGAGTTATGATCCTCCATTATGTAGACCTCGGGAGCCTGCAGAAGTCCCAGGGGTGCACACACCGACATATCGTCACTTCATAGATTATGCCTGTGTAATGCGTAATAATGTGTTTGCAATAAATAATTTATTTAGGAAACTAGCTTAAAGTTAAAGGAACTTCGAAAAATTTTCGAAAAATCTTCGAAAGATAATTAGCAGATCATTTCGTCGGTATAGCCGAGATTCTATTGAGCAGTAATGGTTGGAACAACTATAAATAATTGAACTTGGCAGAACTCGAAGATTTGAGCACGACATATATATATGTTTCGCGGACGTTCCTGCGTTTTAACCGCTCATGAATTTCGCCCCCGGAAATTCAAGAGGGTCGTGATGATAATGCGTCTTCAAAAAAAGCCCATTTCCTTCTGCTTAATTTAGGAAGAAGAGAACCCCTTTTTGTTGCTTTATTAATGTCCACTACTTTAAAACGTCCACATTTTTAGGTCAACGGTATCTCACTTTAACAATTTATTCTTCGAAGAGAGTAGATAAACAGTACAGCGCTGTTCTTTTTACAGCGAATGAGAGGATATTCATTTTCGTGACCTCGTTTCGGTGAACTGTTGCAAAAAAGCAGCATCTGTTGAAGACTGTATTATGTAAATCGTGATTCCTGAGTGACAGATGGTGCATCGGCCCCATAGATCGCGATGCACCTCGGGCTTTATACGACCATCTATCTCCTTGTAAGGTTATTAAACTTTACGCTGAGCTCGCCAAAGTGGAATTCGGAACTTCTGTCCGCAGAACAAGTCAATCTAAATCCGAAAAATTAGTTTTCCTGGAACATCGCATTCCGAAAGCCATTCATTCCATAATAGTGATGTTCCAATTATAAATTCAAATTAAATCAGGATATTTTTCTAAAAGTGGAGCACTTGAATTCCGAATATTCGCAATTTATTTTAACCACTTCACGACCACGGACGAAACTTGTTCGCGAGATAACTCGTCTGTGGCATAGTGCAGGCGACATTGCGTCGCGATATAACTCGTCTGTGGTTATTGTACGCACGGTATTTCGTCGCGAGATAACTCGTCCGTGGTCGCGAAGTGGTTAATTAGCTGACTCCACTTATTCACTTCAATTTCACTTACTCTTATTTTGAATCGAACATCCCTTATTTTTCCATCAAGGGTTTACGTCGCATCAACTGCATGGTTATTAGCGACGAATAGGTGTATCATTATAGTATAACTTCCTGGATTTTCGATTCCTTAATAAATTCTAGTAGATCTTTTATTTTATCTTCGTCAAGATTCTCTTTCAGTGTTGAACATCCTTGTTTTGAATTGAATTTATGAACTGAAAAATCGAAGTTTTGCTAAAGTAATTAAATTTAAAAAGCAGAAACGTGCCCAACATAGATCTTCGAATGGGGAGAGTACCGAGAGGACCGCGTACCGGCAATAAAATTAGGGTTACATTGACCCGGGTCCGGAAATACCGACGGCTCGTTGACCGATTCCTCGCCTCGGGGTAAAAAAGAAACGCTAATAAGACAGAGCCCCAACTGGGCGTCCCGTGGTTCGCGCGGCCAAGATTCACGAGGTCATGATCATCGTGTCGTCGAAGTCGCCCGGCTTTCGGGGCGAATCGAGAGAGACCGTCGTCCCGGCGGCTTTCCACGGATTGGTTGGTGGGTGGCGCGCGGGTGCTCGGAGCTCTGACGTCACACGGTTCGCCCAGTTTGAAATCGTGCCGAGCGTCAGTCGCGCGCCGAACGTCGAACCGAATGCATGTGGTGTTGTTCCCCCCCGTGTTTCCCTTTTCGACCCTCTTCGAAGTGTCGACGCGTCTTGCCCCGAGAGTGTATCGCACGGGAAGTTCGCCTTAGGTGTCGGTTTTGCCGGTCGATCGATCGATCGATCGATCGCGAGAACGACAGGGCCGCCGGTGTCTCGACGACGGTGGCGCGCAACTGTCATCGGTGTACTTTGTGCGTTCGTCGACGTGCGAGTTTCGTCTCCGAATAGTCGTTCCGACGAGCAGCCTTCCGCCCGGTGTCGATGATCGTCAGCGACGAGGGAGGAAGCAGCGATCGTTCGTCCGGATATTTTCAATTTCCGTCGATCGACGGAACGCCGCCGAGCACCGATGGATAGCGGTGCTCTTGCGCGAGTGCCGATCTGATTAGATCGCGGGACCACGTGGTTAGTGTCCGGCAGGTGACAGTGTCGAACGTCGCCGTCATCGTCGTCGTCGTCATCGTCGGAATAGTGGACGACACAACATTTCCAGTGGTCGCGCCGCGATGCGTTCTCGCTCTTACGTTGTTCGCGGCTAGCCTGAGCGGGAAAAAACCGAGCCGATTGCTGCCGAGCTACAGGGATACCAAGGAGATAGAGTGGGAGGTCGGAGGTGACGCCGTGAACATCGGCCGGCGTTGATCTAATATGCGTGTCGCGGGGAAACGGACCGACGATACACTCGGCGCCGGGTATCTGACTTTGACGAATTCACGCGTGTCCCACGAGGTGTGATTCCTCGCAACTCTCCGTCTCGCAGCGTGCTCCTCTGTGCCTCGCGAAAGTGTTCTGCTCGATTTGGTACTCGCGCGCCGGTGACAAAGCGCGGGTGATGTGCAGGTGCCTGTGTCGCGTTGACTGAGCAGCGCTGCGCCACGGGTGTACCGGATGCCAAGACGATAATCGTTCCTGTCTTCGAGGCCCTGTGACCCGCGCCATCATGCTGACCATCCTTCTGCTCTTCCTGCTGGGCCGACCAGCCGCCTGGGCTGACCATTTGGGTAAGCTTCCGACTCCTTTCTTCTCTGCGAGTTAATTAACCCGCATTATCGAACTCCGCCGCAAATGTTCTTCTCCCACGAGTTTCATTCGTAGATCAGGTTTGTTGACAATAGGTTTGCGCGGTGCTTCTTCTTGAGTAACAACTTCGCACAAAAATGTAAACGCAATTAACCCTTAGCACTCGAATGACGACTGCACGGCGCCACTAAAAATTGCTGTATCGTTATTCAAAACATGTTTTACGTTATTAAATTTGTTTGTATTCGATAAATATACTAAACACTCCAGTATTGTACGAGTAAATTGCACCATTCTCGTATGTATAACATGAAAACAAAATAAGGGTTAGGGTTAATAAACAGCGGCATCCGGTTCAGAGAGATTAACTTGATGCTCGGGAGATTTTACGATCGAATAAATTTATTTCGAGCATAGTCGAATTATAATATTGCCAAACAACACGACGAACGCTATGCTCGTCGAACCAGCGATCGCGAAAATTCCACAAAATTGGAGTAATTTATTTAATGAAACAAAGACTGAAAGGTTTAAATTTGTTACTGTGATTACACTTCCAGCCCTCTGCACAATGCTCGTAATTGACTGGACGGTTAACGTGTTAATGCTTTAAATTATATTACTACATTCAAATGCCGGGTCATTAACTATACCGGCAAATGATGCGCGACACGCATGCTAAAAGCAGAATAAAATAGAAAAACAGTTTCTGGATTTTTATGCAATTCTAGGCTTTCTTTAAAAGTAAGGTAAAGGACCCAATTACTGTGCCTATATAATTATTTTCAAATCATAACACACGTTGGTAAAATTTATAATTAAACTTGTCAGTAGTTTACTAGAAATTAACCCTTTGAAAGTACTGTAGCGTTATGGTGGTGGTAGATTAGTTTGATAATATTTCATAGCAGCAGACTATAACCTCGAGCTAGTAAGTAATAATGAGCTCAAATAAAAACGAGAACATTTTACAATGCAAATGTGGTTATTAGATGAATAAATTATAAATGTTAATCTTTAGTTATGTTATTACACGAAATCCACATTTAACTATAGGATAATTTCCGACGTTGGTCATTCGAACTCTTGATACGATTATTCCGCGCATGATTTTCCGAATATAATGTGGAATTATAAAAACTATCGTTCAGACTGGAATTGCAAAGTTGCTCATTTATTACATGTTGGTAGGTTGGAGAAGATAAAATCTGGTAGTCAAATCATTAATAATTCCGGTGAAAGGGACGTTGAAACTGTAATAAATTTTACTCTATTCAGTGTTACTTCATCACCGGGCTGTCACTGACATTGATTGAAGCGGGATCTTCCCGAAACGAGACGATTCTGCCTCCATTGTACAAAATAGAAAATGATAAATCAGTAGTTTCTAGGCTGAACGGCGGTCGTTGTATTAGCAATAAATTTTTAGGTCAGAGCTTCGTTGATATTGCGGTATATTGTAGTACATTCTTCTTTATAAAGAAAAACTAACTTGTCGTCCTACGACACGCAAAATGAACGACATTTTCTGGTAACGTTAGAACTGTTTCTATAAAATTCATTGCATTCATTTCTATAGAAAATATATTTCTGTCCGAAAGCGTGGAGTACCAGCAGTGGTAGTTCAGTTACAATTTCCATATTTTCTTGGGAAGAGAATTCTGCACGATTTTTTCTTTCTTTTTTTTTTTGCCAGGAAGACAGACGAGAGTGAATTGTAAAATCCTATGAATTTTAATCGGACCGCTACATACCAGCGTTTTATGCCGTTCTTAAAATTTCATCGTAAAGAAGTTTTCGCGTTTAAAGTCTTCCGTCTCCGTCGCGGAGCAATTCGTTAACACTCCTGAGCTCCGTTTGGAAATCTGACCTAGTTAACATCATTAAATCCCACGCATTCTTTTTTTTTATCTCCAGGCCTCTATAAATGGTTCTGCCGACGCTGTGTTTCGCTCTCGCAATAGCTACACTGCCGTTCACAACTATTTCAATGTTTGCTATACTCTAACGAAACGCTTGAAATCGTTCAACTTTAAACACGCCTAACTTTCGAACCAGCGAACTCCTCGCATCAAAGTTTCGATTTTTGACATTTCCTCGTCAAGATCTACAGAATTACATGGGAAAATGTTAAAAATTTCTGGGTTGTCAAAGTGAAGTTTAACCTTCGTTGTTTCTGCGCATTCTCAGTAAATATTGTGACTATCTACAACACTTTTAATAACAAAAGTAACACGTATGTTCCAGAAATTACATGTAAGAAAGACACTTTGTAATAGCTTCCATCATCTTAAATTATATTCAAGATGATGTACACTAATTGTAAAAATATTCAAATCGGAAAGTAATTGCAGCGAATGAATTGCGTTTCTTAAGAGAAACGTTCACGAAGAAGTCATTGTGTAGAAGAGTCCTTCCGTTCTTTAATCACGCCGTATTGTTGCGTTATTAATAGAACAAAACGCGTTAGAATGATTTAAACGCCGTGCGCTCATGCATTCTTCTCCTTTGAGGAAAGTGCTATAAGCAAACGTTCACAGTGTTACTTGATGCGTTAAACTACTCAACCTGTTGCTCCGCGTTACTCCTCAATGATTTCGTAATTACCATTTCTGACGTAAATCTTACTCAGCGGCGAGTCATCGATGATAATATTTCTCGAAAATAGAAAATGCTACTTCTACAACTAATAATCTCCCGATGACAAGAGCACTGGAAGGCCGGCTTCTCGATCATTATAACCACCAACTGTACTATACCACTAGCCTAAACGTAGTTCTTGAATTTTAGTTCATATTTGTAGTCTTCCAAAGTTGCAATTAACGAAAAACAACAATGTGGGAAATCTCCGACATTGTTGACACAAGTTTGTCTTATCAGATGTCTCCGGTTAATCGCGAGTAACTCGAACTGTCGTTTCCTCAAATCTAGGCGAACCATAACGGCAATATAGCATAATCGCTTAATGAAGTTAAAGCTGTAGTCCTCGCTATGCGAACGTCTGTGACACCGGCGCGGCATCTCGCCGGATATTAGTTAGAAATGTCTCGTTTCGGGGCGACACACGGCAATCCTTAGGCGAATATCTCCGCGTCGTATTAAGCCGGATTCTCACTATCCGATAACTCATTAGTCTCTGTTGAAACATTCGTCGAACAATGCGAACAGAATGTGCAACCCGCCATTTAAGGATATCTCATTTTCTTGATACCTAACCCATCAACGATCCCCAACGTGCTCCTGTAAAGAAAACAGCTAATTCCTAAATTAACAATATTAAAATTTCTGAGAAATCACAGAATGCCCCCTAATATCAGATATTTATTAAAATCAATTAACTCTTCGTGGCACAGGATTTGAGATGAGAAATATGTTGCACAGGAATTTTATCGGGTTTTAAATGAAACAAAATTGGTGTATTTTTATTAAGATATAACATCATGTAAAAACATAACAAAATAGTAATAGTCAATTAAATTTGTTGTTATTGGGCGCGGCTCGAGTCCCACCGTGCCACATAGAAAAGACGAAATATAAACCTATGCACATGCAGCTATTGCAAGATTTCGAGGTGTGACTAGAAATGTCCCACCATGCCGTAAAATACATCAAAAAGGTGGGACACTTTTAATCCCACCGTGCCCCAAAGAGTTAATAGATGTTATATATATATCTTTTTCAATATTCATAATGCTTTAGAAATAAGTATGATTGATATAGGGCACAGTAATTGGTCCCTTCACTCTACTTATCTCCGTTACAAACGCGTAAAAACCGCAGTCCAGATAAATTAAGCAGAAAGATACATCGAGTGTGCGAAATAAGATACAGAGGCGCGGCGATGTCTTAACGGGAGAGTGCAGCTTGTGCGAACACGTTCGCATAGTGGGAGTGCAGATCAAAACTCTTCAAAGACACCGAGGCTTCCAAGGGAACCTTGTTAAAGTTCCTCGATGGGACAAGAATTTGTTTCAAACTGCGCTTGAAGGCATTCATAGAAACGATAACGTGTTTTCTGATAATTCCGCTAATTAAAGGCCCATTCAGCGTTCGCGCCGCGCGCACAGTCTCTTGCATAAAGCCTTTCGCGTCCGTCGTTCGGCGCCGATCGTTCACGGGAATCTTCTTTTAAACGAACCGGTTAGCGACTCCGTCGGAACTCATCGAAGTACGCAATATCGGAGCACGATATTTGTGTAACAACTCGGAAGTGAATTTCTTTGCGCAGCAGATTGCTGCGTTTCTTTGAACTTGTTTATTACACCGTTCCGTCGCTCGATTATACAGTCAATTTAGGTACAAATATAGTTTCGAGCTGTTTACCGTATGGAACGCGTCAGAAAGCGTTATATCGCATTCGCACACTTGTGGCACAGTGTACAGTTCATTTGCGATTGATTGAAAATGCTTTCTATTTGTTATACCGGGAAATATGAAGCTTACTTCTAAATAATATTATTTATTATTTCGTTTGTAGAAGTTGCTCCACCTTATTTTTTCAATTCAATTTTGAGAGCGGAAAAATACGCTTTCATTGTAGAAACAACCGACTAGAAACATTAGATTCGTCGCTAGATGTTGCATACAATAAATCACAACGATCGAATTAGCCGACTGGTGTGTTTGGCAACCTTCCCATAGTATCCTACAGAAACTGCTAGATCTGGCAAGATCTTATTATGTACTAAATTATTATGATTAACTAAATCTGGAACGTGACGTTTTCGGGAAAATCGAGTTTGAAAATTCTAATCCTGCTTTAAGTAATTAATTCAAAGCCTACCAGCGTCTCGTAGCATTAGACTGGTATCCTATTAGAGAAATAGCGTTCCCTGGCTCTGGAGTGTTGCCGGATGAGGGGAGAGAGCACGAATCGAGGGGAAAAAATTACCCCTTCTCTGCCAGTACCGGAGCGTGCAGGACGGAGGCGAAACGCGTCACGTGACCGGGCCGCGGAGGAAGCGTAGGAATGAGCGCGCGGTAGAAGGGGAAATTAGAGTGGGGGAACGAGTCTTGATCTGGCGACTGTGTTCTGGAGATAAAGCAGAGGAGGTGGAAGAAGAAGCTGCCCTTCTCTCCCTTTTTCGATTGTCCTGAACACCCTGTACAAATCTGGTCTTATTTCAAGGCAACGTATCCGCCATTGAAATTACGACCGCGTGTGACGCAGCCTGTACATCGTTGGTTCGATATCGAACGCATTTTTCCGATCTGTTTACTCGTTATTCATTCCTCGCATACGCATACCTGTTGTGTGTATAGGTAAACGCGGTAGGTGTTGCAGCGAAATCAAAGTCTGGTTGCGCTAATACCGGGCGATAGACGGAGAACAACCGCAACCGCAGTAGGATTAGATTTAATGGGATACAATACAGATTTCTTGCGACCGTTAAAAGGTAGAACGGAAAGAGGCTGTACGCGTTTCGAGTATCGATCAACCTCTTTACAAATGACGTTCTTTACTTTCCCAGGTCGGCCGGTTACGCGATAACGATCCATCCAGTGGCGGCTCATGTCGAGCGGAGGCCCCGAGCGGTACAAAATTTAAGTGTCCTCGAACTCAAGTTAGAAAAAAAGAAAAGAAAAGAAAATTCTTGTAAACTTATTAACCGAAAGTATGGATGTACCATATTTTTATTAGAATACCTATGGCATCCCGGGGCCCCAAGCGGTGAAAATTTTGGGGCCCTCGAACTCAAGTTGGAAACAGAAGTTGCAAGAAAACTCGTAAACTTATTAATAAAAAAAGGAGATATGCCATATTTTTACTACAATACCTATGGCATCCCGGGGCCCCAAGCTGTGAAAATTTTGGGGCCCTCGAACTCAAGTTGGAATCAGAAATTGCAAGGAAACTATCGTAAACTTATTGACAAAAAATATGCATATAACATATTTTTACTAGAATACCTATGGCATCTCGGGGCCCCAAAGGGTGAAAATTTTGGGGCCCTCAAACTCAAGTTGGAATCAAAAGTTGCAAGAAACCTCTAGTAAACTTATCAACAAAAAATATTTTTACTATAATAGCTGAGGTATCTCGGGGCCCCAAGCGGTTGAACCCGCCACTGGATCCACCGTGTGGATCGATGAATAATGGATAACCGATCGCTAACTATTCGAGAACCGGAACAGATAGAACATTTCTGGAAATGATTATGCAAAACGGTTTAACGATGTGGTGTAAGAAACTTCGCTTCTGCAATTAGCCGTTAACTGCTTTAAAGGTTCTTTGTTTCTCAGGGAATTTCAGGAATGGATAAATGCTCTTTGTCTGTATCCCGAGTTTCGTGCGGTATAACGTTCGAGAGGACCAACAATCTCCCTTTGGTAACTCGGCGCAAATGGTAATTGCTCTGTGCTTGCGCCGCAGATTGTTTATGCAAATACAGAGTCTTAAAGAAACCAGTTTACAAGTTCCACGATCGGAGGAAAATGTACGTTGGTCTTATCGAAGATTACATCACGCGACAAGAAAATCCTTGGAATTTTTAATACGCACGATTAAAGGTTTGTCGAAATCAATCGGTTTTTGAAAGTCGACGAATCCAGTAACAATGTGGCTAAAAATCTAAAATTTCATCATTTCCTCTTGCTATACAGCGAGTGCTCAGCATAGAGCGTACAGGCGCGAGAATGCAAATGTTATAAAAATGTTCGTTTTACGGATATGAGTAAAATCCACACGTGTTACGAAAAGTAGCACATTTGTCTTACGAACAATAACATTCTGCTCTTTCTGCCCGCGAAAAACAGAGTGTTTCGATTTAGATCTCGAAAAGTAGTGTATTTTCATTCGTGTCCGGGAAGAATAGCATGTTACGCTTTTTTTGCGGTGAGAAGTAGCACATTTCGGTACTTTGCTGCGAAAAATAGCACGGTTTACCTTCAACCGCGAAAAATTCCGCGTTTCATAGTTGTCTAGAATTCTGCTGCAACAATAAGAAGATAAACGTTTTCTGTTAAGTCGAGTAAAAACGTCTACCACGAAATAAGTGGAACTTGATCAGGTATAAATTTATATCTTTCATACAACTATTTCCGAAGAGCGTATGAGGATTGATGTCCTCGTGAAATTTCTTAATAAATCCCTCGAAATAAATCGGGTCACGTAATGGAAATGAATGCTACAGAATGGTCCCGTTCGTAAATAAGTGGAACTTGATCAGGTATAAATTTATATCTTTCATACAACTATTTCCGAAGAGTGTATGAGGTTTGTGATGTCCTCGTGAAAGTTCTTAATAAATCCCTCGAAACAAATCGGGGCACGTAATGGAAATGGATGCTACAGAATGGTCCCGTTCGTAAATAAGTGGAACTTGATCAGGTATAAATTTATATCTTTCATACAACTATTTCCGAAGAGCGTATGAGGGTTGAGGTCCTCGTGAAATTTCTTAATAAATCCCTCGAAACAAATCGGGTCACCTAACGGAAATGGACGCTATAGAATGGTCCCGTTCGCAGCACCACCCCCTATTATACCATTCCTTCCGAGCACGGAGGCCACGGAGAAACTATCGAATCATCCCCTAACCACGAAAGTCGACCGAACACTTTTGTGTACGGTACCAAAAACTCGGGCAAACTTTGCCCGAGGAAGACGCCGCGAGCCGCGGGCAACGAATAGAGATGGAATAGGGGGAATAACGAAAACAGAGAGGGATTTCGCGGAAGCGACGGATAACCAACGGGGAGGAAACACGTAATTACCCTCGTAAATCCGTCGTATATTCGATAAACGAAGGACGGGGACGGCATAGGACAAGCGAAACGGAGACAGATAATGAAGAAGTGCGCCGCGAGTCGCGCCACCTCGCGGATGACACTTTATCGATAGTAACGGGGCAGACAGTCGAAACGTTCATAAATTCTTATTATAATTGGCGCAATCGGACTGACGGAAATTATGATTGGCCGGCTTACCGTCCTACCCCTATCCAGCCGTTCAATGGTTTGAAAAGTAGCCGCCATCTCTATAAATCGCCCCCGGTGGCTGGTAGACGTCGCCGGGCCATTTTGCGCGGATCGAGGTCGCCTGGAATGGGGCTGAAATGCAAAAAGGAGAAAAAGAGTGTGTGAGAGAGAGAGAGAGAGAGGACTTTAAAGTAAACGCGAGAGTATCGAAAAGGCCGGGGCATTGTATTTTCTTTCGTCGCGGAAACAAACCTCCCCCGATACAGCCAACATCCAGGATCATTCGCCGAAGCGTTTCCGAGTGATTGCGAAACTGTTGCAACAACTCCTCTAAAGTTAATCCTTTGATTTCTAATTGCAATTACAACTTTCTTCTATGTGCACACCCGACGAACACAACGAATTGTCCCGCCATTCTTGCCGAGTTCAACCCTCGTACGTTCCCCAGGAATAGAGACCATAAAAGAGCTTCGGGTTACAGTTCACCCATTTTTGCTTTACACTTCAAATCCATGAAATATGTTTGACTAATCATACCATGCTTTAGCGATTCCTCGCCGATTCTGATGTTACGAGCCAGGGCTGCCCGAGAGGCCGGCGAGGGGGTTGTTACCCCAGGAATATGGTTTCACTTTGTTTTCAATTTAGAAATTTTTGTTGATTTGAATTTAAGATTAGTAAGCCTCGTAACTTATATATAATTTAATTGATACAATCCGAGCGGTAAGATTGTATCGTGTGGGAACGTTCAATTACACTGTCCAACACCAAAATCGTTTTGCAATACCTATTGGGTGATTCTTAGACACTTTTTCATCCTGAAACCAAATCTGAAAGCAGAATTGCTCTATTCAGAAAAATTTTGGTTTCTGTAAAAATGCAGGATTTTGATACCAAATGACGTGTTACGCAAAAACTAAACACGCGAGAAAGTTCAAATTTGAGTCAGGAGATAGAGAGAACTCTCCTCTACATACTCATATAGTCAGTTATATTTGTATGTACTTCCTAATAGTCGTAAATGGTTGTTAAAGTTTGAAAATGTGCCGACGCGGGTACTTTGTACGCTCTATTTTCGTATTTATGTGAAAAATCCTTCATCCAGGAGGAATTTACTATACAGGAATGCATTCTGCAGACATTTCTGGTAAAGAAACCATTTACGAAAAGTATTTGGTCCCCTTAGTACACGAGATTAGGCATTTTTACAAAAACCAAAATTTTTCGAAAACGTTTCGTGATAGAGCAATTCTGCTTTCAGATTTGGTTTTAGGATGACAAATTGTATAAGAATCACCCAACAGGTTTTGCAAAACTCGAAAAAAGTTTGATTTTGTTGGACAGTGTTATTAGATTAGGATATATTACTAAGGGTTGTAGATTACGCGAGTTAACAAACAAGACAAATATATTATGAATTAAGATAATTACAAATGCAGTTGTTTGTGTCGCGAATGAATGTAGTAAGTGTACAATTGGAGAAATTGTTACTTACGATGCACTGTTTTGACGCACTGACAATGCGGGGTCAGACAGCGATTGTTGAAAGCCAAATAGAATACACACGAACTAACGGAGTCTATAAGGTTAAGTTTGATTCGAAAGGGACTTTAACCCGATATCACTAGAATTGACTTTGATGCGTGTAACGCGACGTGACTTCACGATTAGTATACCGCGACCGAACCACTTCTGAATCTCTACTGAACCAAAGAGAATGAAAATGAACGGGTTTATATACCTTGAAAATGAAAGGGGTATTCTGTTTAAGATTTAATGTCACGTAGGGTCACAGTAACATTTTTTGTCATTTCTATTGAAAACCAGGCCTCAGTTAGATGTTAAAAGGGGTTAATGAAGGTTATCCGGGCTATTTCCTATCAGAATATTAATTAACGGATGCCACAAGGGGGTGTTCTAAAGATTTTCATATAAAAAAGGCATACAGTGTCTTCCATTACTAAAAGTGGCTTGTTGGGACGCTTTTCGTTCTCAGAAAAGAGATTAGAACTTCTAATCGAAATGAACGTGGAGATAACGTCTCCGTACTTAACACTGGTGACCTTGAAATAGGTTGTCAAGGTCATATACTTGTTACCAGCGGTCGGTAACGTGAGCAGATATTCCAAGCGTTTGTCGGTTTTCCTGTTTCCAAAGAATTTCTCCGAATGGAAATGTTAGCGAAACTGAATTTCGCCGCGGAATTTTGTCTTGCTGTTTGATTTTTCCGTGTCTCATGATTTCACGCTTACTGTGTTTGTACAGCCATTAAAAATGAAGTGGTACATCCCTGGGGAACGCGGTTCTAGGCGCGTTTTGTTGCGAAATGGTACCCTCGTAGCCATAACTCATGGCCGCCGCTAAAAGGAAAACAAGTTTCGCATAATTTCACGTTTCGCTTGTAAATCAACCACCATAAATAATACGCGCTGTCTCTGCGTACAACGCGTAATGATTTCGTTTTCCACGCTTTTCGAAAAGAATTATTTTATCTTGGAATGTTCTGTTTTTTTTTTTACGGCGGTATCGATCGTTTTCGTTTGCAGTGCTCTTGACCGCATTTTATTCGTCTCTGTCCGCTGTCATCGATGACGCGGAACAAACGCGACTAAAAAATCGTTTCACGCTGTTTGTCAATAGCCCCGTCTTTTTTCCCTTTGCGCCTTTTTGGATTTCTCCGAACCATGAACTCCCTTTGCAGCAAGTCAACGGGACTATAGTTGACGTACTTTCCGTGGCACTTTGTCATTCGCCTGATTACGTGTCCTGTCAGTCTAAATTAATTTCAATTTTTTCTCTTCGTCTACAGATTCGATGATTCTACGTACTTTTCTACGTACAGGATGGTCCAAAAGTCACTAGATCAATACAACTATTTATTTTTGTATCTGATTTAGCATTCTACGGAGCTTTTTATAGTATACCGTATTATAAATTACGTTCCATGCCCGTGTTTGAAGTAATTTAACCTGTAATATTCAAAGAGTTTCAGAAAAATTAATGAAACTAAGTTAAACAATTTTTTCACTGCGCATAAATCGCATTATCTTTCCAGAAAATCACGTGTACGTTTTCAACGACCGGCGTTCGTGTCCGGGGGAAGAAAGTAGCTCCAAAAATTGAGATACAGAAAACCGTATTGTATATTCGTTCCTCCCGGAATAATGAAATATAAAGGAAAATTTTCAAATTAAGAAAATTTTACAAATAATTCATTCCTTAAAAACGTACAGTTGATCGAAAAAGAGGACCTGTGCAGTGTTTTTTGACTGAGTGTGTGTCTATTTAAAAAGAAAAACAAATGTGTTATACAAACTTTTACCGAAAGGAGAGAGTGTTACTCTGACAACGACCCTTGTTAGTACGTCGTCGACCCTCCGCCGTATTTCTTTGTGCAGACACGCATAATCGGTCTAATATTCCGCTAAACGAAGCGGGACATCGTCGGGGCTGGGAACGAGGAAGACAACGTGTTCTTAGCATGTTGCTGCGAGAGGCTCCCTTCCATTCTGGCCGTTTGGCTTCCTCGCGTTCTTTTTAGGGTGGAAACTTGCCGAACAGGGGAGTAGCTCGTTTCCCAAGCTTTTACATTTCCACTCCATTCCGCTGGCTGTTTCCCGACTCCCGATTCAACGAGTCGCGCAGCTTGGCAACAGTTTAACGTCCCGCGCTTCGCGGAAGTGCATTTACCTATTGTTCAGACCCGGGGGCTCGTCTTTCGGCCGGGATATTCGAAAGCACGGACAATCCGCGTGTCTGCTCGCGTGTAAATTCCCCGGTCTTCGCGTTCCGCGATATTGGGCCCGTCCGCAGCCGTAAACGGCTCCGTCTGATCTTTGAATTTAACGCGGGCCCTCTTCTTGAGGGGGCTGGCAGGCATTTGGCCTTGACTGTCACGCTATGTTACGCTGTGCCTTTTTTCTAGACATTTTACGTCTTAAATAAGTAAGTATCAATTAAAAATGCATACCACCGTGTCTATACATGTCTTTGCTACGTCTGTATAGAGCCTCTTTTCGGTACTAAAACTAAATCTCTCGAAATTAAGAGAATCTCTCTGCGGCAGCCATCTTGTGACGTCATACTTGCTTCAGAATTCGAATCTTCTGCCGAATATTAAAAATTACTCCACGATCAGGTAGAAATTCGCAATTCGGGCTCTATACAGACGTAGATTGGACTTTTAGGAAACGCAAGTGACCATTTTTAAACTGCTCATTGCAAAATTGAAGCGGCAGTTTGTCTAGATTTTGACCCTTGCTAACGTATATGGATTTCAAATCATGCCGCCCCCCTTAAGGGTTTTTTATAGTTTTTCTAGACATTTTACGCCTTAACCCCTTGCACTACTATTTATTTTGCGGTTTCAATGATTAGAACTGTTTTGTAATTCCTAATTTCCTTGAAAAAAGGAGAAAATTTATATCTATCGTATGTCTACATGTTCTTCGATAGCTATACATTAACAACGCCAAAATAGAATTTTATTTCGGTTTAGAGGATATTAATAACATACACATTTATTAGACTCTGTTCAGAATTCTTCATCGCGATTATGACTCGATATTGTAGTGCAAGGGGTTAAATAAGTGAGTAATCGATTAAAAATGCATGACACCGTGTTTGTACATGTCTTTGCTACTGTCCAGAGCCCTTTTTTCGATAGGAACACTAAATCTCTCGAAATTAACACTGGGATTACGGGACCCGTCAAAATGGCGGGTTCTAATATTTTTTATTTACGATTATTGAGATTGTAAAGATCTATCTACGTGGAATTACTTAACAACCTTATTTTCTTAGGTATATATTATTTAAAAATGGCTGAAAACTTGGATAGACACATTCTTCTTATTTTTATAAAGTAATGTAAAATACTCACTTTTAATGCTCCGTAAACCTAGTGTTAGGAGAATCTCTCTGCAATATACGTATATGAACTTGCAAGGGTGAAAATATTGACAAATTGACTCTTCAATATTGCAATGAGCAGTTTAAAAGTGGTCACTTGTGTTTCCTAAAAGTCCAATCTACGTCTGCCCAGAGCCCAAATTACAAATTTCTACCTCATCGTGGAGTAATTTGTAATATTCGGCAGAAAACTCGCTTTCTGAAGCAAGTATGATGTCACAAGATGGCTGCCGCAGAGAGATTCTCTTAATTTCGAGAGATTTAGTGTTCATATGGACAAAGGCTCTATACAGACGTAGCAAAGACTTTTACAAACACGGTGGTAAGCATTTTTAATTGATACTTACTTATTTAAGACGTAAAATGTCTAGAAAAGAAGGCACAGCGTAACATAGCGTGACAGTCAAGGCCAAATGCCTGCCGGCCCCCAAAACAGCCGTAATTTTCTCGCTTCTGATGCTGTCGTGGTTCGTCCCCTCGAAACCGAGCTTTTATTTCACCTCTCGCTCGCTGTCTCGAGATCTCGCGCGTTATCTTCGATTCAGCACGCTTATAGCTGCGAAACGCCCCGGTTCTAAGAAGTAATCAGTAGAATAATATGTGTATCAAAGTATAATAAACGTCCAGACTGTGTAACGTCTTAAATCACTCAGATGGTATCTTTGGAATCTCCATAGTTCGCTGGTTAATTAATTATGTTTCTTGTGTCGGAACGTTACTCGGACACGAAATCTGCCGCTGCTCGAATCGCAATCAGCAAGCTTAAACGCTTCTCCGATATCCGTTTCGATTTTAACGCATATTCATGACTAAAACTGTGCAAACTTGTTGTGCACACTACTGATAAAGTGGGGATTATTCATACCCATCGGGAAGGGAATTGCGTAAACTATATTGGTGCGTCACCGATACGTTGTTTGAATGCATCGATTGTTGTCCGGTTCGTTCATAACTTCATTCTTCGCGAAATATCGGACAGGGGATTAATATTAAAAGAGAGATGAGGTCGCTTGTTTAAACGACACTCGACTATGTACAAAAATGCTAAAAATCGCACATATTTATACATAACTTTTGAACCAGTGTTCTCCTAAGGTTGTTGGATTTTCGTAATTTTCTCGCCGAAATGTACAGGATTGCATTAAAAAAGGTTAAAAATTTCTAGTTTCCCGAGGTGAAGTTTCATCGAAAAGAGTATCTTGCTAGCTTAACCCTCTCACAATATCGTTTTCGTAAGTAATCATAATTAAAAACTCACTCGTTTTCTCGTCGGTGAATGAGGTTACTTGCGTTATTGGAAACGAAGCTTGCAACGGAAAAATGCAACATGTTTTCTTGCTTGCGTGCTTCACGCGCCGGACAAGCTTTTTATTCGGTGTACACAGCCGAGTTGTGTAAATATGTTTCCACCGATTTCGAAATTTTACATTTTTTCCCCTTTGTCAAAACAAAACGCACGCATTCAATTTAGTGCAAGGCTCTCCAGTTTGCTTGCGATAAATGTTTCGTTTTGACAATTGTATTCTGTGCGCGAAATATTTTCCAAATAAATAAAAAAAAAATAAGCTTAGCTGCGCGCATATCGTGTTTCCTGAAAAAAGTCGCTGTATTTGTACATGTTACTATTCATGACCCCCTCAATTGTGGATATTCCCGCGCTCTTTTTTTTTTGCATTTCGTTGCGCATTTCTAGTTTGAAGTTTCATAACTCAGACAATCACGGTCTTCTCCAGTGTCGCGTAGAAGCAATGTATTGTTTTATGGTTTAATATTTTCGAAAGTTTGATGGCTACGTCTCTCTCATCCTGTGCACCATTACTCTCTTCGATTCTTTATTCGTAGCTACCTACTTTATTTATATTTGTACATGTTTTAAATCTTTTCGAATTATTAAATAATTTGCCTCACGAATTAACAATAATTCTCTCTACTTTATAATACGTTTCGTATTATCGAGACTGTAAGAACATCGAGGTAATTACTAACGAAATTCGTGTAATTACGGAGAAATGGCGTTTACAATGGGAAATGATACATTTGGAAGTGTATCGCAACACGCTCGGCTCACGGTCTACTTAATGAACGTGAAATTATTCGGATGCAGGACGGCAAAGCGATCGCTCGTCGCGTTTATTGAGTGGGATTGATGCGATAGAGTTCGTAACACGTGGATAATTTTCGAATGGCCGTGCATCCTGATGCTTCGGGTTGATCACCAATCGCCAATTTCCAATTGTTGGCCTATGACCTGTACCAGACCAGTAAGCACTACCAGCAACTCTCGACATATGTATTTTACAAAAAGTCCAAATGAGAACTGTTACGATATTGTTATGAGTAATGTTAGACTTTACAAAATTATTACAGAGAATCTATATTTTTGAGTTGTAGTTAGAAGAAGTGCAAAATAAGATTATTTGATATTTTCCTTACTGCTTCTAAAGTTTCTTTTTCCTTCAAAAACATGTTTTTCATCGGGTCCACTTTCTTCTTTCATGCCGAACTTTCTCACCGTCTCCGTTCGTATCATCGTCTTGCTCGTTCCGCTTCTCCAAATTTGCGAAATCTCCATTATTTCGGTTACACTCGTTTGCACTTTTTCTCGTTCCGCGGGATTCGTACCTTCCGTGTCATTTTTCTAATTTTCCTCGGGCTCTCCATGTATCTCGACCATCTTTTCGTTCTACAAGCTTTTTTGCCGCGACGTCTTTCTTTCCCTGCGCTTCTCTCCGTAGAGTCACGGCATTATAATTCTTTTTTGTACCGAGAAACGCGGAGAGCGCGCAGTATCTTTCGGCTTTTTCTTCCCGGCAATCGTGTTTCGCTGACGCGCACTGACCCCGCTCGGAGAGTTTTTTGTTTTGCAACGTACAATTTTGTTGTCGTCGTTTCATTCACTGAGCGGGCCCACGAACTGGTTAACAATCGAAAGAAAGGTTTATTTCCGACGAGAATAATCGTGTTCTCGTGATTTGTTGGAAAATAATTTCTGGAAGTCGTACTATATTCGTACTTTCAAAAAAAAATTTGTTATCTTTCGAAACGCGGGGATTTTGTTCAGGGCAACGTCTGCGGATGTTGCTCGATATTTAACTAGACACGAATTCTACTGAGATTTCCCGGTTTCATATTTCATGTGTTTTCATACCGGGGATTTCCGTTTCGGCTTTCACCCTGGCCACAAAATGGTTCCGTATGGGCACTTGGAATGTCCGAGGGGCACGTAGATACGGGTTATGCGTCAGTTTCGCGGAAATTCCTTAGGACACTCCCCCCCCCTGCCTACGAGAAAAATTCTTGAAGGGCTCATTGTCAGGTCACATTGTTCCGAAATTACCTTTGCTGTTCGCATACCTGGGTGGAGACGAGTCGACGCATAGCGGACCAGCGTAAAAACCCGGACTAAATTCAAATTTTCAACTGCTGCCAAAAGTGTCGTTAGAATTTCGCCCTCATGTGATCATTTTGGAACATCTGCAGCTCATTGCGACGTTGACCGATTTTGATGAAATTCTCAGAACATTTATAATTCATACAGATCTACAAATCGTACTTTCTAAATGTAAGTCCGCATAAAAAAGTTGCACAATACAACTTTTAGTATTTTCTCTGCACTTTCGACCAATTGCAATTTTTGTAAAAAATCTTTTCACTTTATGTAGTGATCCAATTGTTCTAACTTTTCAAGAAAATTCAAATAATATAGTCCAATATTGACAAAGTTATACGATTTTTAAGAGCGTACGAATACTTATGGAACTGACTGTATGTAATTGTGTAGTTTGTTACAGACTGATTCACTAACGACACGTCAGTTCCTCTTAACAGGTCAGCATAGACTAGCTCCTCGAACGGACAACAAAATGGCTGCTAACACTGACGTAGTCGTGTTGCAAACTTTAACCACTTACGGTATAAATACGTGCCAGGCACGTCGAGATGTTTTTGTTCCAATGCCGCCAGCGACGTGTGTACCACGTCGATAGGCATTTGTTGCAGAAACAAAAACGACGTGTTCGTCACGTCGGCTGACAGTTAGATCGTTCATTATTCGAGCTGCAGTCCCAGATTGCACGACATTTTCGAAGACATCGAATATAGCAAAAAGCAAAAAATACACGTTTTCAAAATTTCGATTTGATGTGGCAGAACAGATTTTAGAAAGTGAACGTATGCTTGAATACAAAAAGCGTGGAAAGTTAGGGTGTGCGGGTCCCCGAAATCTCGGATACCCGAACCTCGGGTCAAGTCGGGCAATGATCGGATTGGATCGGGTTGGGATCCCGAAAGTTTATAAACTTCGGGTACCCGCGATTTCGAAGTACCCGAAGTTAAAAAATTTAAAGTGCCACTCAAGTATCCAGCGAACGATTGTTTTCTGACGCTGGAAATATTGTCACAACCACGAGAACAAAACTTGTATCGGAAAAAGTAGAGCAATTATGCTTCCTACACGCGAATTTAAAATAAAATACTGTTATTTCGCATAATGTATTCGAAATTATTTCTTTTCGTCACGAAGTTCGAGAATCGATTACACGGGAAATACAAAAATCATTCTGAACCTGCCAGTGAAAATAAAAGATTGAACTGAAAAATCATAAAACAGCATTATACTTACATATATAAATACAACTTTAACTTCGGGTACCCGAATATTGCAAACTTTCGGGACCCCGACCCGACTGCCATTCCGGGTACCCGAAGTTTATAAACTTTCGGGAACCCGACCCGAACCCGAAATTTCGGGTACCCGCACACCCCTAGTGGAAGGCTGTCTTCTAGTGATATACCACTTCGATTACAATCAAAACAATGGGGCCATTTTCCGAGGAATATTCCACCCACAGAAGCTAAAAAAATCATCAAAGATATTGTGGCATTACGTATTCCAAAATGTTTTGAAATTTACCATAATAAATTTACGAAGTAGATTATTAATTAATAAAATGTTATTGTCGTTGTGAATATTCATTCGTATTCGTGTAAAATTGTTTATGTAAGTCCCTACCAACGCGCTAAGGCACGCGGTGTGGTATCAATGTAACGCCTTACCACATATATTGTAGAGCGCGGCACGACAACCGAAAGTTAAATCGTAGCGCAAGTGGTTAAAGAACTAATAAGACATTAAAGATATTAATTGGCACACTACTGTATACAGGGTGGTTGGTAACTGGTGATACAAGCGTAAAGGGGATGATTCTACGCGAAAAAAGAAGTCGAAAATATAGAATACAAATTTTTCGTTTGAGGCTTTATTTTCGGGAAAATCGACTTTGAATTTTCGCAAAGTAAAAGTGCACTTGATCACATCCCGTCATAACGGATCTCACTCTAGATCGTTGTCTCGATGGATATTATCGCAGTTTAAGTTTGTTTTTGCCATAACGGAAAATTAGGAATACATAATGAAATAATATGAAGTAATCATAAAGTTTATTATTACAAAAATTGCTGAAAATGTTGCCCATTCTGCCGAACACATACTTCTGCTCTTCTAATTAAATTTCTATGAACACTTTCTAACGTATTCGATTGTTTTAAAGTATGAAAGGCTACAATAATCTTTTCTTTCAATTGCTCGCAACGGATAGTAAGTTAATAGGTAGGAAAACACTTTGGTCACATTGGAAGTGTTTATCAACATAACGTCGATCGAGACAACGATCTACAGTGAGATCCGTTCCAACGAGACGTGATCAAGTGCACTCGTACTTTGCGAAAATTCAAAGTCGATTTTCTCGAAAACAAAGCCTCAAACGAAAAATTTCTATTCTATATTTTCGACTTCTTTTTTCGCGTAGAATCACCCCATTTCCGCTTGTACCACCAGTTACCAACCACCCTGTATATTCGAAAATAAAGAAAAGTTCGGTTTATGACCCGAAAGTGTGCCACTGCTCGATTCGAAAGAAACACAGCAGGAAGACGAAAATTAATGTCTCGAGGACAATTGGCCGACGTGCAAGACGCGCTTTATTTCGCGGCGTTTGGCGTCCTCTAGGCCGGGATGTAAATTCAACGACTTTTAAGGACGATCCCGCGGGGCTATTACAATATATCTCCGGGGCCGTGCTCGAGGATACGGTCGCGTCGGTGGTAACGTAGCTCCTCCTGCGGGGAAAATGTAATATGCTCCGCGGACCAAAGCCAGCCCCGGACTCGACCGTAGTTTCTTAATTTCATTTTCGCCCGGCTGCCGGAGCGTGGACCTCGACGGGACCGTCTCCGACCGTCTGTCTCTCGCATTTTGGTGTCTCCTCGGTTTTTATTTTTCACATTTGCGGAATAGTCCGGCGTACTGCACTGTCGTGAATTTTACGCGGGCCCGGAACGAACACGCTGGAAAGACGGGAAACGTTGCTCGCTGTTACCGCATCCTTAATTCCGCCATTTTCACCATATTCTACCCACCACACCGGCCCGGAACCGGCAAATTTTTAGTTATTAGAAACTGTCTCCATAGATCAGTTAGCAGATAAGCTCTTCAAATTATCCCGCGGATCTTCTCGTTCTTTTACCATTTCTGGAGAGGATTTTGTTCTTTAAATTATTGCAATTAGAAAAAACAATGTCATATTCCATTTATTTTAGAACCGGTACGAGTCGCGTTCATTTCGATGCTGTCCAGCCTTGGTCGAGGGTGTACTCTAACCACGAACGAAAGACTTAATCTATTCAGCAATTCCATTATCCAGGGTGGCGCGCGCCTAGAACCTCTCACGACCATCTTCCGATATTTGCTCATACATAAAAACAGTAGGAACCGCAACAAATAGAAACAATCACTGGCGCGATTCCGTGGAGCGTGAAATCGAACCACTGTCCGGTCGTTGAACCAGAAGCTTTTCCTCGGGAGATAGGATTCGTTCTCGGGGTAAGAAATTTTCGAAACACCATAAAACTGTTCGAGCAACGGAGAAGAGTATAAATGGTCTTTTTACTTTCGCTGTTCGTTGTTCAAATCAATACTATTCCCGAAGGTTTCGAAGTATCGTTATTCCCACTTTCACCAAATCTGAACCAATTGCGTTTAACGGTACGTTTAAATCGTAGGTAGATTAGGATTTCGGTTGAATCCCGAAATTCGAGGCACGCCAAATTACGCGACCGCGCCGAATAAAAGTTTGAAATTCCGTCCTGCGGTAGTGCGGTTCGCAGAAAAATTTATTTAACTAACAACGGAGTGCAAGTTCGCGGTTACAGGTGCACAGAGAACCCCAGGATTTCGCCGCGGTCGAATATTTTTACAACTTCGTCGCGGTCGCCGCGCAGTAAATGTCGGTGTTGCAATTAATGAGGTACAAGGTGAAGGGTGCATCGGTACGGGCGAAGTTCCAAACGGCGACTGCTGGTGCAGCTCCGCAACTATATAAAAGTTATCGCTCAAAGGGTGTTTTTAGCAACGAGACGCAGGACGTATCCGGGGTCCTAGGTATCATTCCGCGCGGCGAAATAATTCAGTGGGGGCGCAACGACGAAGAACATCCCTCCAGATTCACCAACTGTAATGCGAACTTCATTACGACCCGGACAAAATCTCCGCTAATTATGCAAATGCTCCGGAGTCGCGCGGTCGAAGCATTCATGTTTCACGCTGAATACCGCTCGGCCACGCTGCCGCCTACGCTCTCCGCGCCTACCGAACTGCGCGAACTTTGAAAGAACGTTATGGGAATCTGGGTTTTATCGATCGGCTGCTCGTTCGAACCGTTCACAAGTCGCCATCGTGGTCAACCACGTATCATTGTTCAAATCTATTTCAACTCCTAACTTCCAGCCGGCGATAGAAATAAACAGTTATCCTCCATTTTTAAAGAAATTCGAACTTACTTCCGGGTCGCCGCGGAACTTTTATTGAAAGGGACGATACCCTGGGGAACGTCTTCGAACAGCGCTCTCGTGGAACAAATACTTTCGAATCTGTATAATACCTTTGTCCATCGGTCTGTATGACTGTATAATTATTTGTATAAAATTGAGTATATCTCTCGCTGGTTCGATATGCTTCCTTTAATGCGAAATTTATCGACGTGTCCTGTACTCGAAATCAGCGGCCCACGCTTGGCTTTTCGCAGCCCGTATCCATTGGCACCGCTCCAAAACACGAGTCCATCACCCAGTAAATTATTTTGACACGTTCCGGGAATTAAACGTAACACAAAAGAATTACGCTCGATATCGGGCCGCGCGCGTGAGTCGCGAATCCCGCGGGACCCGAGGTTCGCCCGCCTTTGTTTCTCGCGCGTTGCGCGAAAGCTCTTTCCGCTCGCAAATAAATTAAAAATAACGAATTAGCTTCCTGTGTGGAAAATGTCCCGAAACGTTTCGGAAGAATGCCTGTCGCAAAAGGAAACGTATTTCGCAATATATAAAGTGTTCAAAAAAGGAACTGACAATTTTCATAATAATATTATATAACTAAAATACGACATAGTAAAAACTTTAAATAGGGTAGAAAATCGACGCTTTTACACGGCTCTCGAAACAAAAATTTTCCAGAATACCTTTGTCCACGTAGGGCGAAATAAAAATTGCGAAACGGTTAAACCTTTGCACTCGAAGCTATTTGAACTCCAAAACGAAACATTTCTTCCGACCTAGAATATTTCCCTCGTATATATTTTTTTTCATGATGTACATACGAAAATGGTGCAGTTTACTCGTACGATACTGAAGTGTTTAATAATTTATTAAATACAAACAAATTTAATAATGTAAAAAATACTTTGAATAATGATACAGCAATTTTTAGTGGCGCTTTACAGTCGCCATTCGAGTGCTCATGGTTGATATAATAAATGTCTTGTGATTCTGTCGACGAAGGTGCCCCCAATTTGTTTCTTCGCGATTTAACATTAACTTTTAGCACACGTTAGAAGGGTTATATTTTACGTAACATTCATTACCTTATAGCACAAATATTTGCAATATCGAATGCTTTAATCTACTTGAATATTTCGAATAATGATACAGTAATTTTTAGTGGGGCCTTACAGTCGCGATTCGAGTGCTAAGGGTTGAACGTATTTTCAGTGCCTGCGTTACTGAAAAATGTAAAGCTGCTAAGTAATTCTCGTGTTCGGCAATCGGCCCTTGAAGCGTGTTGAATTTGCATGAGGATCCCCGGTCAATCGATGATTGAAATAACAGTGGAGGCAAGGCAAGTAGTCTTCTTATTGTGTTATTGCAGAACAAATGTTGTCGTAGTTGAACATTCTTGGACGGAGAGCGGTGGCAGAGCAGGTCCCTTCGGTGATAACATTAGTCCCTTGAACGCATGTTTGCACGGTAAACCTTTTCTGTTTTCTCACACGCAACGGATTCGCGTGCGCCGCGGCGGGAACAGATTCGCGCGGAGGGGAAACGCGCCGAGGATCGCGGCTGGTTTTCCCCTCGATTTTATCTCGGCCTCTCTGGAACTTCGTCGTTGATTCGCCCCGGGCCGATTCCTCTTTTTGCCACCGGTTTTTCTCTTTGTCTCCTTTCCGTTTCTTCTGCTACTTTCGTTCCATTCGGTCGGGTTCTACTGGGTCTAGCCCACTGAACTACGGCGCGCGTCGATCGTCGATCGCCGATATATCGAGCTCCCTTGACGTTCTACGAGGCTCGATAGTGCACTCTTCTCTAGTTCTGACGAACAGTCACGGTTCGATTCTCTTCTCGTTTCCTGTTCCTCGATGGCCGGGCGGAACAGGCTGTATAGTGGAGAATTTTCCTCTCCCATTTGTCGGCGCAGCTACAAAGACCGTATTAGGAGAGGATTTTCACGAGCCCTCTTGATTCGCCGGGCCGTCGTTCGGGAAATGTCACCGGAGTGATTAATTTTCATGCGTTTTCCGCAACCTCGGAACCGATCGAGTTTGATTAAGCACAGCAGCGTAGAATTCGTTTATTTGTCGAACTTTCGTTGAATGAATCGGTTCGATTGTTTTATTCTGATCATTTCGATCAGCTGGTTTTCTATTATAGTGATCCAAGCTGGATAAGGAATCAAAATATATACAATGCTACATGGGAAAAAAGAGGAGCGTCTACCCCCTACATGACACTGACCGAGGGGACGAACCGCGAAAGCATCAGAAGCGAGAAAATTACGGCTGTTTTGTGGGCCGACAGGCATTTGGCCTTGACTGTCACGTTATGTTACGCTGTTCCTTTTTTCTAGACATTTTACGTCTGAAATAAGCAAGTATCAATTAAAAATGCTTACCACCGTGTTTGGACATGTCTTTGCTACGTCCGTATAGAGCCTTTTTCCATACGAACACTAAATCTCTCGAAATTAAGAGAATCTCTCTGCGGCAGCCATCTTGTGACATCATACTTGCTTCAGAAAGCGAGTTTTCTGCCGAATATTACAAATTACTCCACGATGAGGTAGAAATTTGCAATTTGGGCTCTGGGCAGACGTAGATTGGACTTTTAGGAAACACATGTGACCACTTTTAAACTGCTCATTGCAATATTGAAGCGTCAATTTGTCAAGATTTAGACTCTTGCAAGTTCATATACACTAACGAGCAAAACTGAGTCTACACTATTTGAAGCAATACAACTTTTTAAAAATTAGATCAAATGACTTGAATGTTATTCAGAAGTTAGAAGGATTAGTTTATTACACGAGGTTTAAAAAATTTTTGAAAAAAATTTGAATTGATCGGAATCGCAAAAGAAATAGTAAAAGTCGATTTTTTCAGCTTTTTTATCTAAGCCTGTATTGAAAATTTAAAGAATGTATTTGATTCGCTCAAATAAATTATATCCTTGCTGAAAATTTCACCAATATCAGTTAATTCGTGTACGAGTTATAAACGCTTAAAAGTGGAAAAATTGTCATTTTTCATGATTTTCGGATTTAAAATCGCACTTTTAATCGTTCATAACTCGTACACCAATTAACCAATTTCGATGAAACTTTCAACACGGATATAAGTTATTCAAGCGAATCAAACACATTTTTTTAATTTTCAATACCGGCTCAGATTAAAAAACTTAAAAAAACCAACTTTTACTATTTCTTTTGCGATTCCGACCAATTCAAACTTTTTTCAAAAAATTTTTACACCTCGTCTACTAAACTAATCCTTCTAACTTCTCAATAACATTCAAGTGATTTTATCTATTTTTTAATAAGTTATGTTGCTTCAAATAGTGTAGACTCAGTTTTGCTCGTTACTATACGTATATTGCAGAGAGATTCTCCTAACACTAGGATTACGGAGCATTAAAAGTGAGTATTTTACATTACTTTATAAAAATAAGAAGAATGCGTCTATCCAAGTTTTCAGCCATTTTTTAAATAATATATACCTAAGAAAATAAGTTTGTTGAGTAATTCCACGTAGATGGATCTTTACAATCTCAATAATCGTAAATTAAAAATATTAGAACTTGTCATTTTGACGAGTCCCGTAAACCCAGTGTTAATTTCGAGAGATTTAGTGTTCCTATCGAAAAAAGGGCTCTGGACAGTAGCAAAGACATGTACAAACACGGTGTCATGCATTTTTAATCGAATATTTACTTATTTAAGACGTAAAATGTCTAGAAAAAAAAGGCACAGCGTAACATAGCGTGACAGTCAAGGCCAAATGCTTGCTGGCCCCCTTAAGGGTCCCTAAGGGCCTTTAGAAGTGGTCAATGTGTTTCCTAAAAGTCCAATCTACGTCTGTATAGAGCCCAAATTGCGAATTTCTACCTCATCGTGGAGTAATTTGTAATATTCGGCAGAACATTCGAATTCTGAAGCAAGTATGACGTCACAAGATGGCTGCCGCTGAGAGATTCTCTTAATTTCGAGAGATTTAGTTTTCTCACCGAAAAAAGGCTCTATACAGACGTAGCAAAGACATGTAGAAATACGGTGGTATGCATTTTTAATTGATCACTTACTTATTTAAGACGTAAAATGTCTAGAAAAAAAGGCTCAGCGTAACATAGCGTGACAGTCAAGGCCAAATGCTTGCCGGCCCCCTTAACCGTGGCTTACCTAACTAGCCTCCCGAGGCCCCCCGAGCTTCGGGGTATATCCCGCGATAGTAGGGATAGTCCCGCGACGTTTATCAACCAGGTCTCGGCGACATATATAGAGAAATGGATTGGTGTGAGTCAATATAACGGAGGTGTAGGGTTTATGCAGTTTATGCGACGCAAATCTTTAGAAACTGCCACTGGAAGTTTCCCTGTCAATTTTCATTTGAAACATAACAAAATGTTTGTGCAAGGTAAACAAATACAGGTTTGCATTAGTGGTAGCGAACTGTAACAATTCCATTTTCGACAGCAGACATTCGACCTGGAAAATATGATATCCGATTTAAAATCGAAATTGCATTTGTCATTCTTAAGTTAAAAAAAAACTGGGACACGTGTCCAAAAACTTCTGCGGTAAATGTTAATCGATCGCGTAAAAATCACCGCACAACATTCGTGCGAAAATGGTAAACGAGCACTGTTCGCAGGGAAATGAATTTAACGTTTCGAGTGCAGCGTACACATACGAATGTAGTACTTCCATTTGGTGTTTACATAGAATTTTCAGTTTTACAAATTTTTCGGTAACATTTTTAGCGGATCATTGTAGTCGGACTGCTTTTGATTTCTCGGTGGAAAATATTCCGATATTAACATTTGTTATATTCTGTTTCGTATCGTCGGTGCATTTGCGATTATTATACGGTTCGGAATATATTCATGCTCGCAACAAGGGAAGAGGATGCTCAGACAGAATGCGCATTGAAATTTTACAAAGGACTCGCTACTTAAGAACATTCGTGTAAAGGTTGTTGAAAATAGAATCGGAAAATTTAACGTTTCATTGCGCCTCCTCGCGCGAAGAAACGCGGAGGAACATTTCTCTGTATTTTCAAAACGTCTCTTTACAAAGTGCAAAACGTGCAGCCCAGTTCCGCTGCTACTTCGTCGTCTGCGCCACTTTCAAACCTTCGTGCTCGGTTCGTAAATGTTTCGAGAAGTTTTTCTTTGCATTCAGTAAAATGTGTTACAAGTTTCCGAATATACAAGCTGGCCGTGCGAAAATATTTCCGTTGTTTTGTAACACGCGGAAGAAAAGCTTGCAACTGAATGTAGACGTTCAACAATTTCAAGAAACACTTCTTTTCGTATCGATTGCATGTTGTGGAAAAGCACCGACAGGAAATTTATTGTCCGGGAACTCATTTCCGTATTTCTGTATGCAGAACAATTTTTAATTTGCCTCGTACGTTTAACCGATTACTGTAGTTTATAGCCGGATTTACATTTGATTGTGTTATTTCAGCAAATGTACACACCCGTTATAGACGATTCAGATTTACGCATACCGATTCGACAAACAACGGTATATGCTCGTCTGCAAATAATGGAATTTTTTAACTTGCATTGCGTTCCCCAATTTGATTTACTAAAAAGATATGTGTGTACAGAATGTCCCAAAAAATGTGTACACTGATTAACGGGTCATAACTTTCTGATTTTGATTTCTTTTCAAACAAAAGTATAGCGTTTGTTTCGGAGAAAAACACCGGAGTTATCAAATTCTACTATATGCAAAATGCTCTCTCAAGAAATATGAAATCAATAGGGTAAGGGACCCAATTACTGTGCCTACATTAATCACACTAATTTAAAAAATTTAATATCACTTTTTTAATATTCATTGAGCTTTAAAAGTAGGTATGATTAATTATCACAGTAATTGGTACCGTCAGAGTAATAGGGTCCCTTATCCCGTTACCTGAAAAAATTAATAAATTCTTCGGGTTCAATGCTACGCGTTCTAATTTCAAGTGACGACACGCGCAAAATGAATTTATAAAATTGCGTGTTTTACTGTTTCGCGCGACACGCAATTATAAGCGCAGCAAACGCAGAAAATCTACCCGTAGCTCGCCGGTTAACGACGGACGTATTTAACAAGTTTCGTGATTTCACCGGAACGTATATACAACAGGCCGATTCGCCCGGTGTGGTTGTGTCGAAATAAAATCATAGCGCGTCGCCGCTGGACTTTCGAAATGGCTGGTAGCTTCAAATTAAACAACGATCGCGGCGGGCGCGACGAGACCGGGAAATTTGGCAGATCACAAAAGCCGTTGAACCGCGGGCGCATCATCGTCGTCGAACTTTCGGCGGAGAGTCAATATACATGTCAATGAAGTTGTGTCATGGAGAAAGTTTGACGCGACCCGAGAACAAATGCGACGAGCGCGTGCGCTCGCGCGCGCGGGCGGGCGGGCGGGCGGGCGGGCGAAAACTGAAACAAGCGGGTCGAATCGAATTGGAAAACCGAAGCACCCGCGCGAGTTCAGAACTCGCGCATAAAACCGTGTTAATGCCGAGACAAGTAACGCTGCCGCGAGCTCAATTCGGAAAATTTGATTGGTTCCGATCAAAGTTGTTGTTTGCTTAATCGAGTTCACGCGAAACGCCGCGCCACGCTGTTAGGCGAACGCGAGCGCGGCGTGTCTGGTGCGCTTCTAACGGAGGGTCCGGCCAAGTTTCCGCCTTATCGGCGAATCCACGAACCCGCAGCCTCGTGCGACACCGAAAATTGGAGTTTCTGATTAAGAACGCCGGGGTACGTTCCGCGCGAATTAACCATACCAAAACAACAGGCGAGTCTCTCTCCTTGACGACTCGCTCTGCTCGCAAACTACCGACGACGAGACAGGACGAAAGACGTTCAGGGGCCACTTATCTCTGCCGGCAGGATTTATGAAACGCTCTGTTCCACGAGTACCGGGATAAGAGCCTGAAAGGACGACACAGCCTGAGACCGTAGACACGCTGGATAATGCAAGGATTAGGAAGCTCCCTCGTTCAGATGGAGCTCTCTCTCTCTCTCTCTCTCTCTCTCTCTCTCTCCCTCTGTTCCAAGATTAAATATCGACGGGAAAAGAGCTGCGATTCAATTAGCGAGTGCGGCTTTCCGATGTCGTTTTAACCTTGTAATTTCATTCTCGTCGCTACGAGTCCGTTTCTTTGACCAATGCTAGCCACGGCGCACAGTGGTGCCAAGACGGCATAAAATCCATTTTATAAATTTTCGATTTTTATAAAAAAAAAATTATTTTTATATAGCCTAATAGTGCGTGCATGATGTGCCAAAGTCAGATTTTTGAAAAACAATTTTTTACGGAGATATACGCATGGTAAATAACCATTTCCTCGCTCCTGAGAATTCATCAGTTTTCAGTGCGATAGTTATGTAATTACTCCGCCTATGATTTAATACTTAGGGGTTTGAAAATCTTACGGGTTATTGCAAATGGCTTTAACTATTAACTGGAAAAAAATTTACCAAAATAGTTGTTTAACATTAAGTAATATGGACTAACCTGAAGCCTCTTTGCTTTACGCTCATTTTTTTTTATGGAGGAATACAAAAAATCCTTTGAATAGCATCGATCTGGAACTAATCGTTTTGGCAAGTTATAATATTGATCTAGCTTTGTGCAAAATTTTATGAGATACTTCGAGTTGCTTTCGCCCCAATGTAAGTTTAAATATCAACTTTCGGAATTTCCAAGAATGAATCGCGCGGAAGTTACGATTATTTGATGTTCCAGGTGAAATTTTTTAGGGACATTTGTAAATAATAAAGAAAAATGTGAAGTGCATATGATTTATTAATTTTTTATGTATAAAAAAATATGTAGTAACAATTTTTTTATCTTACATACATTGTTTTTATAGCGTTCATTGGTGCACTACCGCAAAATACCTGTTGCATTTTTGCGACAGTGGTCCAATAAACGAAAACTTTGTTTATTTAACATAAAAAATTGTTATTGAATATTTTTTTATATGTATGAATGTCACATTTTCTTTATTATCTGATATGTATCCCTTAGAAATTTCACCTGAAACATCAGATAATCGTGACTTCCGCACGATTCATCCTTGGAAATTCCGAAAGTTGATATTTAAACTTAAATTGCGGCGAAAGTATTTCGCAGTATCTCATGACTTTGCACAAAGTTAGATCAATGTTACACCTTGCCAAAACGATTAGTTCCAGACCAAAATCTATTAAAGGATTTGTTGTATGCTTCCATAAATAAAAAATGGGCAGAAAACAGAGATTTCCGATTAGCCCATATTACTTAATGTTAACAACTTTTTACAAAAATTTTTTTGTCAAATACGCGTTGTACCTGTGGCAATCTCTCCACAAATTTTCAAACAAATTCTTTGGATAGTTTCGTTTTTATAGATTTTTTCCGCTTTTTGGCTATTTGGTACCACTGTGCGGCGCACTAGACTCCTCCATAGACCACACTTGCTAGACGTTGTCAGTGTTTAAAGTTGGTCAACTTTTCCTAAAATATATTTATATGTTCTGGGAACGCAGGGCATTTCAAATGGACTTCAGTCTACTTAAAGTGGATTACTTACTTTTATCCTTGTGGTAGAATCGTAAGCCATACTGGACTCTCCGGAGGTATCGTAGTTTTGGCTCGTTATTACATGTGTGGGAAGGGATTAACCCTTTGCGCTCGGCGCTATTTTCATTCTAAAACTAAATTTTTCCTCCGTCTTAGAATATTTTCATTTTATTCATACGAAACTGATCCGATTTACACATATAATATTTAAATGTTTAGTAATCTATTGAATAAAAATGTTGTAATGTTACAAATATTTTGTAATATTTTTTGTAATTTCTTTGAAATAATGCCACAGCAATTTCTAGTGGTGCTTCAGCGTCACCACTAGAGTGCAAAGGGTTAATCGTTACTGGTCATTAAGTTCGGAAAATGTCTGCTTTCTGTGGTTTAAGTAACTCTTAAAAATTCCAAGTACTGATTGTAAACAATTACCTCGGAATTCCGCAACGGAGACCGGCGATCATGATTTACAACGTTCGTGTGTAAAAGTTTTCAGGAGATAACAAGGCAGGTCTCGCAAATTGCTGGCTGAATGATTCTTGATCCCCGAGGGTGGGTGGTATCGAAATAATACAAGGATATCGAACGAGTGTACCGGTACTCGAGAAACCGGATCGATGACTATCATTATGTCTCGTGGCACCGGAGAACCCACAAGCTGGGCGCGCAACTCCACTCTTTATCGCGTTTATGGCTTCATATCGACGACTCCACCGCATGATTATCCGAGCAGCTAGTCTTCGACAGTGGTGTCCTTCCTCGGGATATCGGTATTGCGGTTTAGCGCGAGTTCTGCGAACTGATCGATCATGTTTCGTGTTGTTCGATGCTCTAAACGACGATCATCGCTTACCCCTCGTTCTTCCTTATTTTCGTGTTCCACTAGCTCGGTATACATCGAACATCGTTTTGTGTTGGTGTCTTTATGTTCGGCAACAATCGGCTGCAATGAATCGTAACCTTTTATGCATGCCGATTCACATTTTTACCAAGTTGTGCAAATTGTAGACTGTATAAATTTATATTTTCTACGGGAATGAGTGGGTTCATGCGCTACTTTAGTACTGTTACATATCTCGGACTAAATAACCCATTTTCTTTCTTTTTTAGATACTGCTAATTATGATTTCATCTTCGCCGATGTTCATCGATTGTTTCCATTCATTTCGATTTAAGTAAACCAGAATCATTTACAAGACATAAATGGATGATGAGACTAGTACGACAAATTTTAGCCATTTTAAAATTAATGTAACTTACAAATTATATATGCAGGTTGGCCCACATAACTCTTAACAGCTCAATATCTCGAAAACTATGCCATCGATTTTAAAGTTCTTGGTCTTAAATTACATGGATCTGAAGGGCCATTTTAATTACATAAACCTGAAGTGGCGCCCCCTTTCCCTTTAAAGGGGGCCAGGGTACGTTTATAATTTCAAATAGAACCCCCTATAAAAAGTTACATATCTAAATTCTACGGGAAAAAGCAAGTAAATTTTGTCGGAAACATTTTTTTGTCAGATCTTTTCATAATGAGGTATAACAGTTTGAAGTTTCGACTTGTACAGTCGGGGACGATATTAAGTGTACACTATTAAAAATCGCGTAACATTTTTAAGATTGGTCCAATAGACTTGAATTTTTTTTTTAGATGTTAGACCGACTAGTTTGTTAGGCAAGGAGTAAACAAAAGTTTCTTTAGATTGCAATTGGTTGGAATGATAAAGAAATGAAAATATGATGATTTTTCAACTTTTTTATTTGAGCCTATAAAGATAATTTAAAAAATGCATTTTGTAGGTTTCGATAACTTATATGCACACTGAAAATTTCATCGACATCGGTAAACATTGCAATGAGCTACAAACGTTTCAAGATGTGAGCTGAAGGGTGAAAGTCGCAAATTTTCGACCTTGTCAGGGAATTTCGTCCTTATGTAATCATCATTAAACATTTGTAGCTCATTTCAACGTTGACCGATTTCAGTGAATTTTTCAGTATGTACGTACGATACCGGAATATACAAAACACATTTCTTAAATTATCATCATTTTTTCATTTTTTTTATCATTTCAACGAATTGCAATTCAAACAAATTTTTGTTTACTCCTTGCCTAGCAAACTAGTCGGTCTAACATCTAAAAAAAAATGCAAGTAATTTGGACCATTTTTTAAAAAGTTATGCGATTTTTAATAGTGTCCACTTAATATCGTCCCCGACCGTAGGTATGTACTTACTTGAAGCGCTCGGAAATAGCGTTATGGAATTACGTATAAGCGACCTTTGCTTGCTCGTAAACTTGAAACTGTTATATCTCATTATGGAAACATCTGACAAAAAAATGTTTCAGACAAAATTTACTTGTTCTTTCCTGTAGAATCTAAATATGTAACGTTTTATAGGGGGTTCTATTTAAAATTATAAAGGTACCCCGAACCCCTTTAAAGGGAAAGGGGGGCGCCACCTCAGGTTTATGTAATTAGAAAGGCCCTTCAGATCCATGCAATTTAGCAACAAGAACTTTAAAATCGATGGCACAGTTTTCGAGATATTGAGCTGTTAAGAGTTATGTGGGTCACCCTGTATATATCCTGAAAATTTAATAGCAATTTTAGAGGTTGGTATAAAATCATTGGATGACCGGTCGCATCCTCCTTCTCAGATTATTTCAGAATGAAATGGAAATTTTGTTAGTTTCGGAAAAGCACGTGCGCAACAATCGGGCGCATTGGTTGTTTTGTCGCGTGTTTATGTCGGCCAGGTTGAAGTGCACTCACGGCAATGACGGCAAAGCCAACATTACACGCATGTCAAGCACTAATTAGGTTACACGGCACGTAACACCGTGGGCCGGTTGACACGCGTTTGTTTTGTTGAAACCCATCCCCGTTAACGTGTGTGCGCGCGGGCGCGCGTGCGACGCGATGGCACGACGTTTCCCACCGCGATATGATAAATCCGTTTATTTCGGCCTTTTATTCTCCCCGTCTGTTCTGTTTCCCTTTTCTCGGTCCGCGGCTTTTACTCCGTGATTAACTACAATCACCTAGTTATCATCATGATCACAAACGTATAACAGCGTCCTTCCTTGAAACGCGATTCCTCTCGCAATTGCCAGCCGCCTGTACAGCGACCATCCATTTTCGGTTCGTGACAATTTCACCATCGTTCCAAGTCTCTGCACGGCGGTGTATTTGGAACTTGTATTTTCGAATTTCGCCCACAGTGGATTCAGTCTTTTAATTTATCTATCATTAGAAATAATCCTTCATGATGCTCAAGTTTATATTACTGCAAAGTTTCACTAACCATTTTCTGTCGAGGCGATTTTATGATTAAATTCGGCCTCCATTTCTAGCACCATCTTAGAGTATTTTAAAATTTGTAGAAATTGAAATACTTATAGCTGTGAATACTTTAACACGTTAAACGTCACGCCGCACAGTGCGGACAAATCGCCTGTTTTCGGCACTTCTCGTAGTTCCGTTATTAATGCATATATAGAGGAAATTTTGTACAGGCAATAATATTTACCAATATAGTTTATAAATTTAACAAAAAAAAATTTGTAGAAAAAAATTTATTATTACAAATTAACAAATTTATTTTTAAAAACTGACAAGTTTAGAACAAAATTAATAATAAATGAACCCTATGTAAAATTAACAATAATAAACTTAAACAAATTATAATACTAGTGAATAAAATGAATAAACTCAGTAAAATTCTGTCCGAGCATGCTGCTGTTGCTTCGATGTCCGAGTCATTCTCAGTACTTTGATTGCGACTCAAAATCATTGACTCTCTTGATATTGCACATTTCGATCTATCCTTACATTCTTATTACTTTTTCAATACTTATAAAACATATATGAAAAACAAATTAAAAATACATAAAAATTATTGACATATAGTTATTGCAAAATTGTATTATGCATAAAATTGATTATTATTAACAATTTCCATCCCAATACACATGTTTTGCAAAAGAAATGTATTTCATATCGTGATATAGACGAATATTGAACTTTCCCAGTAAATTTCCCACTGTAACCGTGGCGAACAAATGGCAAAATTTTTTACAACCAAATTTGTCTACAAATGTATACTTATTGTTAATTATTCACAGAAAATGAAATTTAACAATATAACTAATATATTTAAAAAGAAAATAACAAATTTTTCACGATAGATCCTAAAGGAAAGTATGAAATACTTAAACGTATTATACAAAACTATGAAATTCTTAAACTATAATAAGTAATGTATCCGAATATGTATAAATCTCAGGATATATTTTGCAGTTTTTCTTTTATGTTAATTTGAAGTCTTATATGCAATTGACAAATAAAACCACCATTGAAAATTTGTGCAAAAAATAAATCTATTTTATTAAATGTATAAAGAATGCATATTCCTTGGTAAGAACTTTCCATTACACGGAATTATTATTGCACACACATTTACAGTTAATATAACATTTTTCAATTTTTGGCACTTTAGAGAGTGCCTCCATGGCCAAATTTTGTTCACAAAAATCTAAATTTGGTTACTAATGCATATGCAATGGTAATTAGTCACAAAAAATTAAATTTAACCATAAAATTAATAAGTTGAAAAACAAAAAAATTATTTTTACGCATAAAAAAATTTTTAAATGATTTTTAAATTAATAATGATATGCATCTCCTGCTATTAAAGAGTTCTGCCAAAGGAAATTTTCGTGCATCGTCAAATAAAAATGTAGATGTGCCGACTTGTCCGCACTGTGCGCCGGTCCCTAGGGACCGGCGTTAGACTTTCCGATCAGGCCCGGCCGATCCGCAGGGACATCGGTTTTTATTCAGTCAAGGCTGGAAAAAAAAGAATATAATTTTCAAAAAAAAATTAATGTACTTTATTAAAACAGGGTAAACAGAGGTTACCCGTTTTCTTATCGTCTGGCAAAAAGTGGGGATTTTGGGAAAACTCAGGATATGAATACAAAGAAGAGTTTATTGCCATTGGAAAAGGTCAGGCACTTTCCCAAGGCGAGGGTGAGGCTCCTCTCTAAGCGGAGAGGAAGGTCCTCGGTAGAAAACTCCGGTCCTCGAGCCGATATTTCGGCTCGTCCGTCAGCGGTGACAGTCGCGTCTCAGCCTGAACGGAACGGCAAGCAAGTCGGGCTGGGCACTTAAGGTCCAGCTTTGCCAGGTGGCCTTGATCCGCCCCAGTGTGCGTGTGCCTTGCTGTGCCGCACACAACGCTAGATCGTACAAGGTTGCAAGGGTTCGGGAGGCGGCAAATCATTGTTCGATCATGCAAAGATGGGGCTTTTCAAGGGTGAAAAGCGTTAGATAAAAGATAAATCTAGCGCGCTCTTGACCTGGCAGGTCCTACTTTTGCGTTTTCTAGCTACATTTTGCATTATTTGGTCGCACGGTGCTTGTCAGAGAGGCGATCTGAGCACGCGTGGCCGACAACATAAACAACGGCGCTGCCGTAGCTTCGGCCACGCGCGCTCAGATGGTCTCTCTGACAGGCATCATACGACCGAATTATGCAAAATGTTGCTCGACAACGCAAAAGTAGGACCTGCCAGGTAGCGAGCCCACTAGATTTATCGTTTATCTAGCGTTTTTGAGCACTGATAAGCCCTATCTTTGCATTATCGTGCCATAAATCCGCGCCTCCCGAACCCTTGCAACCTTGTACGATCTAGCGTTGTATGCGGCACACCAAGGCGCACGCGCACGGCACGCACACTGGGGCGGATCAAGGCCATCTGGCAAAGCTGGACCTTAACGTGTTAATTATGATTATGAATGAATCTGTGTTAGACAGGGTTTCGTCGGTACTTTGGTCGGAGATTACAGCGCCGGTGCATGTAACTAACCGGCTAATTCACGATTCGTTGCGTCAGAATGGGTTAATCTATAATAGAGGTCTCCCGTGGACGGGATGGTTGACTTCGAGGACGGTTTAGCGGGATTTGTTTACACCTCGACTGAATCCCCGATGAAAACATCGGGGGAAAATCTCTGGGTATTCGTCGGCGTTAACCCGGTAAAACCCGAAAAGTGTGCGCAGCGGTGCGCGTGCTCATGTACAGGCGGCTCGGTATGCACGTAAATAAACGATGCTGTTGACAGTAACATATGACGGAAGTCCGGTGTACGTTGTACTCCTATTACGTGCGCGCCGTGTTTTCGTATCGGAGGCGTGTTCGGTTGAACGGCAAAATTGAAAGCCGGTATACAGGCAATTTCGTCGCGATAGATAGAAATCCAACAAGCGGGCAAGATGTTACGATCGAACACCTGAACGGTTCGCTTCCAGTTGAATCGATTTTCATAACAACCGGAAGTCAAAATTCCGAGGCCGCCTCCACGTGACCGGGCGGCTTTCGCTGGGAAAATTCACACTGACCAACGAACTTTAACCTTTCGCACGTCTACCCGCGGTTCTTAATTGGTTTAAACAGTCGAACCTCCCAGAATTTTTTCTGCTATATATTATTTTATTTTAGGAGTCTTTACTCGACTCCTGCACGATGCAATTGTTGCAGAAAATTCTTCAGTTCAATTCAGTGAACTGATATAACAAATGATATAAAGCTGCGTTAAATTGCTTCGAAATTTTGCGCCACATATATATCGTCCTTTAATGTCCGTACATTATAAATGCATAAAATACCTGGGCAGACATATTAGCGCTTTAACATGCTTAATTGTACCTATTTCCGCGCCACACGTCGTAAATTAATAGGATACGTTTAATGCCGTTTCATTCTAACCACTCGGTTCCGCGAATTAATGAAATTTCATGCAACGGAATGAAAGTATCGCGCCGCGGGTTCTCTTTAAGCTTTCGCATCAATGTTACCAAACGACGACTTACAAATTCGTCTTGTTGAATCCTTGCGGTTTTCTCTGTATATTCATTGCGGCGCGAGTTCGTCAGACGTGTGCTGTCGAGCAGAAAATCGCCCGAGGGCCACCGCGGCGTTTCCGTTTTATGAATTAACCTGTGTAAAAGAACAGACCGGTGTCGGCGGCAGTGTGCGTGTGTACGTGTGAGTGTCCTGGGGTTAAAGGATCTCGCAGAGACCAACAAGAATGTTCGCGACGGCAAAGGGGACTCGCAACAGTGAAATTTATGTGGCGGCTTGTGTGGTGGTTGTTCGCACCAGGGCCGAAAGAAATTTTTGCTGAAACGCCGTGTAATTTGACGCGTAACCGTGACGTGTGTCGTTTAATAGAATCTCCTGGATCGATCTTAATCAACTCTCAATCGACAACGATTTCAACCATGGCTGTCTGGATCGGTTGCAAAGGATTTAATAATTTTAATTTACCCAGACGAGCAACTCGCGGACTGCGGTGGGCCAAAAGTGGAAATCTAATACTATGCGCGGGCCGCAACGAAGACAACTTTAACCAGTTAACTTAATTTGTTTAACCAGTCAGTTTAATTTGAAAAATTCCTTACGGCGCGGAATTAAAATCAAGCAATGACGAATATACACGTCGAACGCATGCCAAATGCGGCTATTATAAAAGCCAAAGCCCTTGTAAAGCTAAATGAGAAAGAATTACTTTTTTATTCGATAAGAATTTAACAATTCATTAACGCTAATTGCATCGCAATAGAGTTTTGGATTGACGAATATACTCGTCAATCACAGTTAACTGGTTAAATACTTTATTGCGTCGCCAGTTCCAATTTCGGTCTGTGTGTTCGCTACGGTCTCTTAATGTCTCTTTAATGAATTTAGTATTCTAAGAATCTGGTACACGCTTAAGCATTGTACCACGACTTAACCACCGAACTTTAGTGTTAAATAGAATATCGCCATATTCGCTTTCCATGTCTTTCAAAAATTCTTTAAACTCATGATGGTTTAGTCCTCGAGATATAATAAAATTTGCAATTTTAATGATAGGTGAAATTACATTAGACATTTTTAAAACTTTAGCACTCAAATTTTCTTGGTGCAAAATACAATACGAAATAAATGTTTCACGGCCTGTTAAGTTTTTAATATCTTTCGATAATAATCCCGACAAACCAACATTCATACTCGACATGGCTCGAGCTCCATCTGCACTTTTTGCAATAATCTTTTCCATTGGGGTATTTAATACATTCAGAACAGTTTTTATTTCTCTGTATATACCGTCTCCGATAGTAGTTCCTACAATAGGAATTAGATGCAAATTCTTCCGTTATATTGAAATTGGAATCAGTTCCTCTTAAAAATATCATTTATGTCACAACTTTCATCCACAGCTAGAGAAATCCATTCTAACTTGGAAATATATGTCCGCAAACTTTTCTCAATATTCTCTGATAGTTCGTCAATTTTTTTTTCAATTTTACGTTTACCAGAATTTGAGCTCTTGGCAAAATTTGAAAATACTCAAGCGTCATGCGAAGAATGTGTTTTCTGGCGCAGTTCAGCGAAGACTGTCGAATACTAGAAAACATAGCCGAGAAGCAACAACAATGTATCGCAAATCGTGAATGAAGGCCTGCAGGCCACAGCGTCCAAATGCGGCCCGCGCACAGTGCGGACAAATAGCCTGTTTTCGGCACATCTCGTAGCTTGCTTATTAATGCATATATAGAGGAAATTTTTTACAGACAATTATATTTACAAACATAGTTTATAATTTTAACAAAAAAAATTAGTATTAAAAATTAACAAATTTATTTTTAAAAACTCACAAGTTTAGAACAAAATTAATTATAAACGAACCATGTGTGAAATTAACAATAATAAACTTTGAAAATTTGTACGAAAAATAAATCTACTTTATCAAATGTATAAAGAATGCATATTCCTTGGTAAGAACTTTCCATTACACAGAACTATTCTTGCACATACGTTTACAGTTAATATAACATTTTCCGATTTTTGGCACTTTAGAGAGTGCCTCCATGGCCAAATTTTGTTCACAACAATCTAAATTTGGTTACTAATGCATATGTAATGGTAATTAGTCACAAGAAATTAAATTTAACAATAAAATTAATAAGTTGAAAAACAAAAAAATTATTTTTATGCATAAAAAGAATTGTTAAATGATTTTTAAATGAATAATGATATGCATTTCCTGCTACTAAAGAGTTCTGCCGAAGGAAATTTTCGTGCAACATCAAATAAAAATGTAGTGAGATGTGCCGACTTGTCCGCACTGTGCCGCGGGCCGCATGTTGCTCATCACTGACCTATACGATTCTTTCCTGTCTTGATAATTTTACCGAGTTGAAACTCACAGAACATCGTTTCTAAATTAATATCCTTTTATCGCGTTGTGTTTGATCCGTTATTTGTCATTAATGCAGAAACTCCTCGGTCTAGTTAACAGTGTACTTAGCGCGGCCTATGAGAGGGTGTCGTCCCACTCGCTCAGCCTGGTTTCCGAGTGAAATGCTACAGTCCGGAATCGGAACTTCCGGACTATAAGTCAGCCTGCCTCGAAGAAACTTTCGTAAGTGGGCAGTTCTCTTGAGAAATTACTGGCATCAGTCTGCCGTAATCACGGCGCCAGAAGGCTCGCCAGAAATGTAAACGCATATAGTAAATTCACTGCTCGGCGATGTCTTCTTTGTGGGACAATGGCTCCGCTGTGTTGTTACCCGATGTCTTACCCTCCCCGCCCGGGAGAGCGTGCTTTAATCTCCGTTGACCTAATCCTCCCTCTCGGGTATCCAATTCCCTCTTTTAATTGCTTCTTTATTTCGTTGGACGCGGCTTGATATAATGAGAAACAATTTCGCGGGTTACCCAAGTTTTAAATTGGCGCGAGACAAATGGCCGCTCGCCGTTTATGTACGCGCAGAAGTGTTCTAATTCTGAAAATTTTGTGGAAACAAAAACAAAGGAAAATTTCGATATTTACAGTCAATATAGAAATGAAAGTGTTATTAATTTGTATCGCGCTTCCAATTAGTGATATTTTCGTCTGCCGATGATACTGTTAACAATTTCGGTGATCAGGTTTTGTATTCAGTCTCTGTAATGACTAGCATAGCGAACTTTCAATGCGATTGTAGAGAACAATGGACACAATTGTGCCGTCGTATCAGTTGTTTTGTCAGAAAAATGGAACAAAAACCGTTCGGGTGATAAGGACGACAATAGGACTGTAAGATGATCAGCAAAAAGCGATTATAAGGGATCGGGAAAAAGGGACACGTCGAATCCTGTTTTTGCGCGACAGATAGGCTACCTGAAAACAAATTGCGCTCGAAAATAACGCGGAAGAAGATTCAGTTCGCGTAAAAACACCGGAAGAATGATTTCAGACGGAAAAATCGAATACAATTATCCAGTCAATTGTTTCGAAACACCAATGTCTTTTAAACCGTCGTACAATTTTCCTTCGAGTACATTTTTTATTTGATAAATGTAAGTATGGAAACTGCGCCACCGCGGCCGAAAAATGGGATGTATCAATGTGCCCCGGCCGAGGTTATTATACGCATAAAAACGTCACTACAAAAAGATATCGCCAATATGTTTCTCGCGCAGAGAAAAATTGGAATTATTCCGTGTTTCTCTGTGTGCAGCACGTGCAATTTCCACCGGTACCTAATAGAAACGCGTTTTCAGACGGATGTAAGGTTCAGTCGTAGGCGCGGGTAAACGAGGATCCGCGCGGAGATGCGGCCGCCGCCGAGGAAGATTAACGCGGAAACTCGCGTGAAGGATCGGCCTCGGAGAAACGAAAAATGAGGGGTCCGCGGGCATGAAAAATTCAAGTATGATGCAAATCCGAGACACGCCTGACAGGCCTTTTTTCTGCTGGTCCTTTTGTGCACGGCAAGTGTCGGTCCTGTAAGAATAGAGAATTCCTTTAGCGACCTCTCTAGCGCGAGAGTTTAATACGTGCTTGGTATTTTGCATTTGAAAATTGTGGCGGCACGTCGCGCACCGACCGAGAATACTGACACGCCTCGAAAATTTATGCACCTTGGTAAAATTGAAATTTCGTCGTCGCCGGATTTTGAAACGAGGTCACCGGTTTTCTTCGACTGTCGTACATTTGCCGGTTTTAATAACCCGACGCCGACGGCATATTTACGCCCGATAAATGCTCGTTCGATCAATGTTTCCTTCGTAAATACGATCGATAGACAGTAGCTTTGAGAACACAATGAGTTTTAAATGAAAATATTGCGGAAATATTTCTAAATAGTTGCTGTTACAAGGTTCTACAACAAATTTATTTTTGTCACCAAGAAAGCGAGATTCTCCTCTTAAAACGCGAAGACGCAGGGCCACAGCTCTAGGATGAGTGGTGGTAGTTGCAGGATGAGAACGTCGGCGAAGACTAATGGTGGATTTCTTTCGCTGCTTAGCCTTTTTCTCGTTCCGCGGACCCCGTTTCACCGTTTCCGTGCCTTTTCCCACGAATAATTCCTTATCCACCTGCCCGGGGGGTAAACTTTTTGAATCTACGGTCCCGGCCATTTTCTCCGGGAAACCGCGCGATTGATATTTCCTGCGACCGATATTTTCCGGGAAAGTCCGGAAGTTTAATTGCGCCGCTGGAAGCACGAGGATGATCCTAAGTTTCCTGTCCGTCATATATTCGAACGCTTTTGGAGAAAATGTCGCCGCGCCCGCGCAGCTATGGCGGTTCTCTATAAAGACTCGCGCGACGCCACGGATATTTATATCCGAAACTTCGGGATGGCTCGGGGTGTATTCGAAGCCTGTTTGAAAGTTTAGTTCTTAAAGGACTCCGCATGTTAAAAACTTTGATCGCCTCATGAGGAAATCGTATTACGCGCGACAGCGAGACATGGCGCGGATTTATTCTCATAGGTGAAAGATCGAGCGGCGACGCGCACCACGCGGCTGGAAATTTGCATGCAAAGTTGAATTTCCCTCCAGACTACCGGGGGATACTCTCCGAAATTGCAGATTATTATGACATCCAAGCGCAATTTAGACCTCGCCTTATACGGCGTAGCACGAAATTGATTATAACCGTTAAGGGCAGTCTGCTAATAAATATTAATTCTGTCTTTCAGATCGACAACAGTTCTGTTATCGGTGTTCAAAATGGAACGCGAGCTCGAACGGGAGGTACGGAATTCCTTTCGCGGCAAATAAATGATTAAAAAAAGGCGTTAACACTGATGAGAAAAGTTGGGAAGGAAAATCGTGTGGGTTAATCTTCGCTCGCCTAAGTGGTTCCGAACTTCCCCAGCGGCAGAGTCTGCGATTACGAAATCATACACGATTTTCCCTACATGGAAGCGATTCAATGCTTCGAATTTTGCAGAACTTAACAAAAAGCACAGGAAATTTCTGCGATTCGAAAGAGTCGTGCATCCCGAACGACGGCCCATGCTCGTTCGGTTTCCGCGTAATTTTGTCGGGAATTATTTTCGTTCTTATTCGGTTTCCGCGAAATGAACGCCGGAACGGTTCGTTGATTAAAAGTTCACCGGTGTGGGTATTTTATTGGAATTTCCTTAAAGGCCTCGGTGGTATCAGTTGGAAATTAATTTTGCTATTGGAAAAGCTTGTATTTCAATATTACCCGAGTCTTGCGTTTATTTATTTGCATCGTATACGCGTTATTCAACTATTTCTGAAAATTTCAATCCAGCTGCTTTATTTCCCGGCACGGGAAGCTGAAACTTTCAGATACTAATCTAATGATCTATTTTTTCATTTCCGACATCTGCTGTTCGCAAAAAGCAAAAGAAAATACAAAATAAGCGCGTTCGTTTTGGTGTTCGCTATGAACGTTGGTGTTTTCTATCTAGTTTTAATCGTAACTTTCTAGAAACATTTTTACGCGTCGTTTATTAAACTAATTCTATGCTTTCGGAAAACTCGAGCCATTTGGTCCACGGTTAAAGCAGTTTATCCCAGTTAAAAGGATACGCGGAGGAGACTTTTAGTCGGACTGTATGGTCATAAAGTCTCGCTGAAGCACTGTTTTATTTACGGAAACTATTTGCGAAACTTTTAGCCCGACACTACTTCTGTTTGCCGGTTTATGAAGAGGAAATTTCGCAGCGTCAACTGAAATTCGCGAGAGACATCTTATAATTAATATTTCCGCGAATTTTCGCAGCCCCTCCAATTTGTCCGGTATAGACTTCAACTCGGAAAGAACAGTCGAAAAGAAACCCGTAGTTTCCGAGTACGGAAAATATTTTCTGGATGTTCATTTTCCTCTTCTTACCGGCTATGGTGTTTAATGGTCTGAGGAAGCTTCGATCTTTTTCTCGGCGCGGCGTGCTCTGAAATAAGAGTAAGTATTGATCTACATCGGCTTTTGAGGCAACTCCCTCGCAACGTGTGCCTGCCCCGAGGCCTGAAAGAAAAGGTACACACTGCGGACACGGAACTCATTTACCGGTTCATTCATTCGAAGAATCAAGAATGAAAGGTTGCTCACCGTGGAGCGGGCTCGACGTGCCAGATCGAGTTCTTGGATAAAGAGTTCCGATCAGTTATCAACGACGACCGCCGCCCGTTTCCCATTTATGGCTGTGCTCGTTGCATGACGGACCGTTGCCATTCCCTTCCTCGAACCAATGCAACATGCTTTTCCAACGGATTCGCTGTCCACGCTTGTTCTTTCGGTTCCTGAACCGGAAAAATTCAACCCGACATTTACAAGCAAGTTGAAGCTCGAATTTTTTAATTGTCAAACGTCGAAAGCCAGTTTACGGGTTCGGGTTCTACGTGAATTTGAATTCTTCATGTCTTTCGTTTTTCGTCCAGTGGCTCGAACAACCGAAGTACGTCACAATAACGTGCGGTTCATATGCCGGCAATACGTTACGTGATTGAACATAAGTCGGCGCATCGAACGACCTACTTCGTATTCTTACCGGAGAAAACAGGAAGAAAGGAAAAGATGTCATTCTTCGTGCGCGGGTGCAAAACTTGCCGTACAAAAAATTCTTCAAGTTTTCAGGTTGCAGCTGGATTCTGGAACATATTTACCTGTCGTGGAACGTACCAGTGCAATTTTTTTCTACTCCGCTCCTGGTTCCAAAAAACGTGGTCGCGTGAATATATTAATTCCCTCCGAAACTTGCGACTCTAATTTCGCACAGAAATTTCCATGGAGAATTTCACTGTATGGTTTTTTATTCGCCAAAAAGATCGTTACGCTTTCGTAACGTGTTTGCCTGAACCTCGCTAATACAGAAAATTGTATTCGATTTTGTTCAATTTTTATTTTACTCCTGTGGTTCTTCAAAACTATATATATTTAAATTTCAACTAATGACTATTCAATTTTTATGTTGCAGGTGAGTGTACCTCGTGTTTACACACATTACAAAATTAATGAAATGTCAACTACGAGCAAAACCCGTGAGTAAATTTTTTATTTAGTACAAAATCACTTGGACATCTATAAAGTTTGAATCCGTGTAAATTGAATAAGTGAAAGATTTGTCAGGTTATTTGCTCGAAGGGACTAGCACGTTCAACCAGCTCAGCGAACGCGAATAAATTCGATTTTTATTTCGATACAAAATAGCCGACGTATAGACCTGGCTATAATTCCTGGCAGAGACTCATATTTCTTACATATAGCGTCCGTAAGTAGATACGGGGACACAGCGTGCAGAGAATACAAAATATTCAGCTGCGTACGTACGGCGACTTATGCGAAAGGAAAATGCTAGGAACTGGAACACGCGAATTTTATTTTCACAGAAGGTACACCGATAGACGCATAGTTTTTACATAACTTGTACACTCCGGATAAATGAAAAATGGAATAACTTAAGAAGATGGCGTTTCAGACGCCGCCGTACAGGGCCCAGGGGTTGAAATTTACATTGCTCTGTGCATTTCTGCACATGGACATGATATTGGCTGAAATTCGGTGGCAAATTCGTAGGAAATTTTTAACGGATAAGTTAAAAATATTAGCGTCATTTCGACGGACCCCGTGAACCCACGGTTAGAATCGATAGATCGAGGAGAACTAAATCGATGGAAAATTTAATATCCGTCTCGCGGATAATACCGTTGTCACAGTGCTCCCTCCCCGAAGTAGTTTCCTTTGACAACTTCCGAACGAAACAAGGATCTCGGTCGGGGAATTTAAGTATGGTCGATGAAACGCGAATACCGTGCACGTGGCAAATCGGTCGCAGTTTCTTCCTCGTATCTATTGAAAAACTTTTCATCATATTCGAAGAAATATCCTCGATCCGTCTTTCCGAAGTTTCAACCAAGGAAATCTGTTTTCCCGCGGGGATCATCCGGCACAAGTAGTTTAACCTGCGATGGCACAAATGTGACAAAATAACAAAACTTGTGCTAAACTGTCGGAGACCGGATCAGGTTTAACTCGTACATTTGTTAACCGCTGAATCTCGTTTTATACTTTGTTTCTTCATTCCATTTTATTTCTGATAAATTCCGCCATTAAGTTGTTCCGGGGGACAATTTTTGAAGTTTTCGTTGAATTAGGTTTGATCGAATAATTGTTATCACAAGCTTGTAGATAGTCCTCATAACTGTATGATGCTCAACATCTTTATGCAAAATAAAAATGTTCAGCGTCAGTTGCAAGGGACAAGAGGCAATATAAAATCCGGTAAAATGCGCAGTACAGCGATGACGTAAGTGCCAGACTGAATTTTTATTTAACTTTTTTCCTGCTTCAAATATATTAAAATATTTTCTGGAGAAACTAAATTTATGTTTGATGACGACCACATCGAAAATTATTTTTAATAAAATGTATATCTCGTAACGGTTCGCAGTCACGTTATCGCCATAAAAACTGTATTGTAGCATTTATCTATACATAAACTGTGGAGATTTAGCGGTTTGTGCACGGCAAAATGTTTAAAACATCGTTTGCGGTGCCTGAAATGTTTCTGCGAATTTTTATCGCGACTGAATAAACAATCAAACCCAATATTCGGCGGAAAATATTTCTCTTTTATACGACATCGATATTATTGTTAACAAATTGGCAACAAAAAGTAGCGGAAAATCGTTGATTGGAAAATTATTGAATGCATTGGACAAGTAGATTAAAGCATTCGATATTGCAAATATTTGTGCTATAAGGTAATGAATGTTACGTAAAATATAACCCTTCTAACGTGTGCTAAAAGTTAATGTTAAATCGCGAAGAAACAAATTGGGGGCACCTTCGTCGACAGAATCACAAGACATTTATTATATCAACCATGAGCACTCGAATGGCGACTGTAAAGCGCCACTAAAAATTGCTGTATCATTATTCAAAATATTTTTTACATTATTAAATTTGTTTGTATTTATTAAATTACTAAACAATCCAGTATTGTACGAGTAAATTGCACCATTTTCATAACTACAACATGAAAAATATATATATATATATAGAAGGAAAATATTCTAGGTCGGAAGAAATGTTTCGTTTTGGAGTTAAAATAGCTTCGATTGCAAGGGGTTAAAGGATTAAATTTTAAAACTTCGGTTTTCCGAACTAACGAGGGATGTTAAGGAACTGATAATAATCGCAACAAGATGTTCTAGTTTGCTACAAAATAATCGGTTGTTAACGGTTGATATAAATGTTGTACAGACTAATCTAATCATAATAAATAAGGGAAGGGGACAGAGGTTTTGCGGTGGGTTTACCGGTGTATCCGATTTGATGTGCAGACGCTCGATACACACGTATACCGCGATGATACTTCGTCGACTGGTTCGAAAAGGGCCACTTGCAATTTCCTTCGGGGTCTCGAACGATGAGCCGGAATCCGACGAAGGAAGCTGCACTCGTTCTGCGACTTATATGTCTCGCTGGGCGGCCATGTCAAGTTAGGTCTCGGGTTTACGCCCGCGACCAATTTCCCGCCCTCCGCTTCTGTATCCGGTAAACCTTCAACACGCACGCGATTCAAAAACACTGCTCGCATCGCCTCCATTTCAATTTCACGTTTTCATTATTAAATATCGGGAAGCGTTGCCTCGGCGCGGAAATTCTATAACTACCGGGGAAAAACATTGTCACAACGACGCGAGAGAGAGAGAGAGAGAGAGAGAGAGAGAGAGACATTGCGCAATTCGAACAGCGATACGCTGGATTACAAATATGTATCTAGTTGCAGTTAACTTTACCGCCGGCTTTTTCGCCGTTCGCCAATTCGCCGCGACACGCCCGAATTAAATTATTTCGGGCTGGTTTTGTGAAAACACGAGCTCTGCTCGCTGTTTTTTTCTTTCTTTTTTTTTTTGTCGGTAGTGCCGCGCGATCTATAGCAAAGTAGGACGCCTAGGGGTGCGTCACGATGCCCGGTGGCTCGTACGCCCTAAGCACTTTCCTAATCACTCTGCCATTCGCCATTTTTCACCCCTCCCTGACGTGATCTATTCGTTGTCCACTCCCGGCAATCTCTTTTTTTCTTCTTCCGTTCGCGTTCTGATTATCCCCATCGATCCTGAAACTTCCCCGAAGTTTCCCACATACTTCCAGGATCCTTTCGTTGGTCCGAATTTCTCGCGAGTCCCAGATAGAGCGCTTAACGCGAACATCGATTATTTCACAAGTTCGCGCGGATATGCAATTAATGAAACCGAAGCTAGAAAATTCAAAATTGTAATAAAACTTGGTCTGTTTTTCAGTTCAATATTTGTTTGCATGTTTGTTGCATGGGTATACCTCCTATTTGTAATATAAACTAATAATAATAATATTGTTTCCCATATTCTAACAAGATGATACATTTCAGTTAATAAAACAATTGTAACTATACTACTGCTGAAATGACTGCCGGTCGCGAACATGTTAGGTAGAAATTTTCTTTAATAAAGTAATTATAGGTCGAAAAATAAGTTTGAAATGTTATAAAAGCGTTAGACCACTCTTTTCTTTATTGCGTAGGGAGTATGAAAGCGTATCGGGCTTTCCTCTCTATCAATCTTCTCCCATTTCATTTGTCACCGAAGCCCTCGCGACTCGGTAAGCGTGAACGTTAATTTTCGTTTGTTTAATTGCATTTGCCTCGCTATGAATCGCCTATAAATGCCTGCTCAATTTACGGGTGCCTTTCGACGTCGATGGTGCGCGGCGTTTGTCGTGCGGCGCGATCAGTCTCGTTTTACGTTCATTACAAAGTGCTTTGAACGCCGAGCCGGCAGGCTAACGAGAAGGCAAGGGGCGCCGCTCGATCGTAAATGGTTTCCTCTCCTCGAATCACGAAAATGACGTTCCGGATACCTTGCGCAAAACTGGCGTTCCCGATGGAAGGAAGCGTGCTGCTCGCGCGCACTCCGCTGACGCGCACAGGGTTGTCGGCTTAAAAGATGGTGGTTGCATTAAACGGACATGAATATTCATCGACTGCGCGGCAGACCCAGTTAGAAACCGCTCGATCCGGTAGATCGTTCTCTCTTCCCGATTCTCTCGGTCCGCCCCGAACCAAAAAATCCGGAAACCTGCGAATCCCTTTCAAGTTGTCATACAATTCACCTTCCTCGAAAGGGGAGATCCCCGAGGTCACTCGATGCAAAGTAAACAATTTTTTTCCACCAATTACCCGTTTCGAAATAAATCTTCGCAGGAGCATTGCTTCACTGTTGCAGCGGGATCTAGCCCGGACTCTTTCGATCTCTCGATCTCTTGATTTCTGTCCCGCGGGTCCGAAGTGTCTCGCCGGTAATACAGCAAGCTTAATGGATCCATAAATCGTTCTGGATTAGTCCGAGTGCCAGAATTTAAATGTCCGCGTTCCCGTCTTGACCAGCTCCGCCGAGCTGAGCCGAGCCGAGCAGAGCCGAGCCGCGCGCCGGCGGGCACAGACGGCCGCTCGCACACATGCATAACTGTGCGTAACGTCCCTTGTGGACACACAACGACGAGCACTCATTGTTTGAGCTGTTTCTGTATGCGTTCGCACGCTTTGCAATCGATGGATCCTTGCCAAGCGTTTCGCTCTCGCGAGGACGATTCCGATGTCACGAGACACCGGCGCTTCGTTCTCCTTAAAATGGCAAATCGTTATCTCAGATTTCGGGAATCGCTTCGATCGAGTATCACCTAGATTGTTAATTCGACAGCGCAGAGCACTTTGCTAGTTTTTCGCCCGCAACTTGTCACCGCGATCACCATTTGCGCCATTCTCACCGCTTCAGCCTGCCTCCACCACCGTTGACAGCAAGCAATGGCACTGATCGTATACGAAGGCAGCGATGATCGATTCCGTTGCCTTCTCGCAATGTGTACTAGGTAACATTGAGCACCTTGGATAGGGAATAGAATACACCGTTGGATATATACACTTTATTCCTTTGAGTACAATATGGTTCGCGATATAAATGTTCGTTTCGAGCGTTCTTAACTGTTAAGTGGTGGATCGCGATATGGACCGTTTATTTTGAAAGTGGTGTAAGTCCATTTTCTTCTGTTTCGAGAAAATGAAAGGTTAACATATTTGTTCATTTAAAAATATAGGCAAATTATATGAGGTCTGGCATTGTTTCTATTGTTTTATCAATATTTAATTTGATTATATAGATTTGTTTTAGGCGAATTGGAGTACGATAACACACATTTATGGGTTGTAAATGGACTTACACCACTTTCAAAATTAGACAATTGTAAAAATCGTTTTATTTCAATTTTGAAAAATCAAATATCACTTAAAATGTACTTCATTTTAATATAATTTTGTTTACAAATACGCATAACAACACATAAAATTTTATTTTGGACGCCAATTACATTGTGAAAAATTACAAGATACTGATAGTATTTACTTATTCTCTGCATGTGGTAGTGTTTCAAAATATGCATGGTGCACCGGTGGTATATAAGGTAATAACTGCTTCATGTCTTTATATTTTTCGTAAGTAATAGGCCTGGCATTTTGGTGCAAAGGCGCAAGGGCGATTTTTTCAAATTTTACTGGTCTTCCAGGACGTATAGGTAATAAATTTATAATTTTAAATTCTGCGTCCTTCATCGTTGTTTTATAAAAAATGGTATATGGTGCACGTTTGAGAAACCTCAACCAACATATTTGCAACCAATTGACCTGTTCCCCATTAATATATTTTTTATCTGTTTTTTAATCGCATTTTGGAGATTTTGTGTTGAAATGAAATTCTCCCGTTTCATTTCATGTAAAATGAATTTATCATGTTTTTTACATTGCGCTATTACATTATAGTAATCTTGTGGTGTGTACACAAAATTCTTCTTTCGCAATGCCATTTATGTGATGCCAAAATCTGCATCGTTCGGAAGGTATGAATGCCCCGAGAGTAAAAATTTGTGATCAATTATCTCAATGATATTTTCCGACTGGACAACCTTCAACCACATCAATGACATTTGTAAATTTCGATTTTGCCCAGTACACATGTCACTGTAGGCAATAACATGGCTTTGGGTCGTTACATTTTCTAAATGCTTCAAACAGCAAGAAGCTACCTCTTGCGATCCTCTAGAAGCAATGATTTCGTCCCACACATACATATTAACTTTATTATCGTGGAAATTGTGAGAACCCTCGTTTAAGACGTGCATATTTCGCTTGTAATATGCGATTGAGACAGACAATTTCGGCTAAGGTAACGGTTTTTGTAAATCAAACTATGCCACCTACCTCTGTCAAATGGACTTACACCACTTTCATAATCGATGATTATGGAATTTCATTTGCCGACCGATTTTAAGTTGTACAAAACATGGGATTTTTTTGAGAAATTAAACACGGACCAGTTATATATAAAAAATTTACATTAAATTAAGCATGAATTACGTGATATCTCATTTTTCTCAAAAATGGACTTACACCACTTTCAAAATAAATGGCCCATATATTGGCTTGTTTTGGAAAGTTCGTCTCGTCCGTTTGCCACTTCGATTTATGTCTGGTCTGTCTTGTCCTGTTCTGTCTATTGGGATGCATTGGGAGGAGTTTTGAGTTCATGAGAGTGGGAGACTGTCAGGAAATTTCTTGGTCTTGTCTTCGTACGTCAATGGCGTGATTTATTATGGTCGTTCCGTTCGTCGTTTTCGTTAGTTCGGTCGCATGTGCTGTCTATCTGTCGGGGTTGGGATTGTCGAATTACGGTAGTCATAAATTAATTTTCTCGGTCGTTTGTAACTAATTCGCACGTGTTTTTTATGGTCATCCCTTTCAGGTATGTCCCATTGTCTGCTGGAGAGACAGTACGGTACGGTCGACCTTCGGTGTTGCCGTCGCAACACCGATAATGAAAATAACTCTCAAAATAATTACTCTTACTACTACCCATGGAGTCGTAACCTGGTATTAGATAGTGAAAAGTTTCCATCCAAATCAATCTAAAATTCGTCGAAGGATCTGCAGTTCACCTTTTCGCAGAGGAAAAGTAATATGCCGGAATAAAATATTAATTTCCACGGCGCGTCGGGGAAACATGATTTTCCAGGTCAAGCGGTGCACCAGTTGCAACACGGTTTAACTCGTTTAGCGAACAGCTTTAATTTATAATACGCGCGGCACTCGTTTACAAGATCATTTACTGTTCGCTAGAAAATTCTGTCCATCCCGATAGACCAGTCTTCGTCCTGGCTCTTAATTGTAGCTCGCTTGTACATTTAATAAATAATCATTTAAACACACTTCCATGTAAATATAATAGGAGCGATGTACGAGCATGTTTTACGGAAACTTCTGAAAGGAAAAAATGAAAAACTTGTGCTGCGTTCGGAAATAGGCAGCATAAATTTGAAACTTTGGAAAAGAACCGGATGATTCACGATGCTAGAGATAAATAGAAACTTGCGAAACAGACAACAGGGAGGGGAGAAGCTAATTATTAACAAAAGATAAAGACTCATAATTCACTGTCGCAAGTAACAGGAAGAAAAACGATCGGACGCAACGACTGCTGGCTAAAAGCTATTACCGCAGACGTAGTCAAAACCAACTTGCCGCGAGTTTGCAAAAGCAAAATTTACAGTCTCATATTCGCGGAACGATGCAGCGTTACGTGCACGTTCTAACGCAGTCGGATGACAAGCGACCGCGTATTGCGAACAGTACAAAAAAAATTGCATCGATAAAGAGAAACTCATGGTGGTAGTCCGCAGTCATTTACTTAAAATTCTTAATACTGATTCTACACCTTTTATTTGCCGTGATAAACTCCAATGTTACAGCAGATGAAAGAAAAATGGCTATTTTAGTAACTATTTAGGATTATAATTTTCCGGGGATAAGGCGCAGTTTCGAACCTACCTGTATGCACTGGCTACGGTTCGGGAAATTGATTAAATAAATTGTACCCGTATTTTTTACAAAACTGTCGAGGATATGATAGGAATGGTGTTATATTCTATCATATAGCACAGCGTTAGTGAATAAAGGAACTTTAATATAAAATAAAAACTTGGAATTCTGAACTTAATATATACAACAGGTATGTCCTGCCCAAACCGATTCTTTTACCGAACTTATTACTTGTATCAGGTATGTCCTGCCCAAACCGATTCTTCTATCGAACTTATTACTTGTACCAGGTATGTCCTGACCAAACCGATTCTTCTATCGAACTGATTCTTGGGTGGACGTGCAGCTAACGTCTTCCCCACTCTCGTCTCGTGTCGATCGTCATTTTTCTTTCGATCGTCATTTCGACGTATGACGCACACTCCATTAGCCTATTTTCAAGTTGTTACATTGTAACATCCAAAGCGACGCCACGACATTCCCGGATGTGAGTTTTACTTACAAAGTGACTACATTATTTCAACGAAAACAACAAAATTGTAGATTTATTCTGAATTTGGTGCCGAATCAGATATTCGAAGTTGACTTTTACAAGCAGGAATTTTGTACAGCGCATAAGCTAGAGAGCTTACAAATGTTTCGCTTTATAATAATAATAGTAATTTACCGAATCGCTGATCGGAAGAAGTCGCTGAATTTCCACTAGCACTTCGCGGGACTTGTACGCCGAAAGTCGCGGATTTTAAGTGAGAACTGTTAGTAATTGCGCGACGTGTCAAACGCACGGACCGTTTACTGATTGACTGAGCTCATTTTGAGGAGTTGAATCCCTTTTTGTAAGGCGGGCAGTCCTTTGTTTCTCAAAAGTGCCGATTTAGGAGTTTGCATTTTTTAATCTTCTCGATGTCTCCTGATTAGTCAGCTGCGTGTTGCCAAGATTCTTTTGCTTATGAAATCGGCGTCTTTCTTGTAATTCGGCATAATTGGATATTCTTCTTGTTTGTTTCGAAGCTGTAAACCGATATTCGTCTGGGTGTCTTGCAGGAAGATACAGTAGCTCACGAAAGTATTCGAACGCTTCCAATCTACATCGTTAACAAATAAAATACACTCGTTAGGTTTAAGTTTTCAAAATAAGATTGTAAGTAAAGACACATAGGAGTCTTGAGAATGTATAAGTAAAATTACAAAACAATCTGACAACACATACAGGATTCACAGGGCATTGAGTATAAACATACCGTTTTCGGACGTCACAAAAGTATTCGAACGCGTAGACAAGAAGCGTATTTCTAGTGATTGAAATGTAAACATTACACTTTAGTCGATTCCGAGACATCGTGTGGTTCATACAGATTTCGTAGAGTATAATCTTTCATAGTTATTCTAATCATGAGCACGAAAAAAATCAGAAACCAGTAAATGTGAACGTGAATTAATATTGAAGTTGCATAATGAAAATAAATCTTATTTTGAAATTGCCAAATTATTAAATCGAAGTAAATCTACGATACATTATATAGTAAAAAAGTCGAAAAACTGAATGTAATATTACAAACAAGAAGCGTACAGGACGTCCAAAGAAGTTAACGCCCAGAGAGGAGAAAATGATTATACGTGAAATTAAGAAAAATCCAAGCACATCTGCACCAAAACTTGTGGGGATTGTTGCAAATAATTTTGGGAAAGATGTACATCCCGAACTGTGTCGTAGGGTTCTGCGGAGTAATGATTACCATGGAAGAATACCACGAAAAAAGCCATATATCAGTAAAATTAATAAAAAGAAGACTAACGTTTGCAAAAATGTATATTGATAAGGATATTTCATTTTGGAATAAAGTTATTTTCTCGGATGAAAGTAAGTTTAATATTTTCGGTTCGGATGGACAGCATTATGTGTGGCGAAAGTGCAACACAGCATTGCAAATACAGAATATGATTCCAACTGTGAAACACGGATGTGGCTCAGTGATGGTATGGGGGTGTATGGCGGCGAATGGAACGGGAAATCTTGTTTTTATTGACGGAATTATGGATAAGTACAAATATCTGAATATTTTGAAACAAAATTTGAAACAAAGTGCAATTAAATTGAACCTATTGGATGATTTCTACTTCCAACAGGACAACGATCCTAAACATACAGCTGGGATTGTAAAGGAATGGATCATATATAATACCCCGCATACACTACAAACTCCTCCGCAAAGCCCTGACATAAATCCTATAGAACATTTATGGGCCGAAATTGCAAGAAAACTTATGAATTTTGACATAACGTCCAAGAAAGTGTTAAAAACCAAAATAATAGAAATATGGAATTCCATTGAAAAAAAGACAACGGAAAAACTTGTATATAGTATGGAAAGCCGGCTAAGTCACGTTATTGATGCCAAAGGAGGACCAACCAGATATTAACATCAAACAATTCAAGATTTATTCGTACGTTCGAATACTTTTGTGACATCCGAAAACGGTATGTTTATACTCAATGCCTTGTGAATCCTGTATGTGCTGTCAGATTTTTTTGTAATTTTACTTACACATTCTCAAGACTCTTATGTGTCTTTATTTACAATCTTATTTTGAAAACTTAAACCCAACGGGTGTATTTTATTTGTTAACGATGTAGATTGGAAGCGTTCGAATACTTTCGTGAGCTACTGTAGGTCGAAGTCTTTTTCCGCGCTACCTAACTGCGTAGAATTGCTAACGTATATTTTCATCTTATTCTATATCCTCTCGCGTGACATCGTCATCTGTAATAACTGATACTAATTCTTTATTTGAGCGTTTATTCGTTTACGGTCAAACCACCACCGGACGTGACAGGGTAAATAATATAAATTCCCGGGGGAAAAAAAAAACGTTGGACGATGAAGAAGCACAGTCCACAGAAGTTCTATTGTGTTTATCGACGGGAGTCGCACCTATGCGCGTCAAGAAGCCCTCCAGGTGAGCACGAGGGGCACACCTTTGCGAGCGCGCGAACTTCCTGCGCTCGACATACGCGCGCACGGGGGGGAACAATGGTGGCTGCGAGCGAGTACAATGCGCGGTCGAAAAGTTGGCTGGGCCGGTTCTTGGTCGGCCGGGTTATAACTCGCGGTGCACTAACAAAAGTCTTAAAACAAAAGTCGACCGGGCGCGTGTATAGAATGGCCGCCCGCCGAACTTTCTGTGCGTCAGTTCCGTTTCCTTTGACGAAGTCATCCGTTGAACAGCGTATCCATTGTCGCTAACGGGGCGCTAGTTTGGACTCTGTCAACTCCAAACGAAACAATACTCTGACTCACTACCCCCCCCCCCCCCCCCCACCGACTCAACTCCCTTGGGACCGACAAGTTTTAAAGTTGCCGTCGGTGTGGACACAATAAATTTTTCCCGGTAAGTTTGAATAATGCTCGCGACGATATGTACGCACACACGCGTAAGTGGAATGGCAAACTTCGCGAGTGAATTAATTAATTCGTTTGTTCGCTTATTCATTCGCTGGTTTCCTTACGTCCGGACTTTATTACGAATGACTAAGGTTGAATAATTTTCAAACACGGTCGAACGTTACATATCGATGTAACGCATGTTTATAAGCGAATTATTTTAACCAGTTAACTGTGATTGACGAGTATACTCATCAATCCGACACTCTATTGCGGTGCAGTTAACGTTAATGAATTGTTAAATTCTTATCGAATGAAAAGTAATTCTTTTTCGTTTAGCTTTACAAGGGCTTTGGCTTTTGTAATAGCCGCATGTGTGTTCGTCATTGCTTGATTTTAATTCCGCGCCGTGAGGAATTTTTTAAATTCAATTCCACAGTTAACTGGTTAAAGTTCGGCATACATATTCGGGGTACCTACACAATGAATAATAAACTGTGCATAATATTAATATTCTCATCGATAATTGCTATGTATGCCAAAGGAAGTCGAAGTAGCCTGAACAAATTTGGAGAAGTCCGTTTAACGATTCGCTTCGTCCCGTGTAATTAACGTCTATACAAATATGGTGGCGTGTCTCTCGCGAATATTGACGGTACGATTTGGATCCAAATAACCGTCGCAGTATAAATTAACAGGAATTTTGGTTCGGTTGTTAGCGAAACAAACAATGTAACTAGATCCCGTGAGTATTTTAAACATTCGCATATATTATGCAAATTCGAGTTTCTCGCGATTAATTCGACAAACATAAAAATAATGTAATTTGTTTCTCGCCAGCGTCGTGTATCGTTCAGGTAACTCCTCGGCGTCCGAGGCCTCTCGAGAATGCCACGCGGTAGTGTGGGGATAAATCCGCGACGTTTACCATCCAGGCCTCGGTGCCATATATGGAGAAATCACTGTATTTGGGAATCGCGTTATAAAAATATCGAATGTCGCCGTCAGAGGGGGCTATTGCAATCATATTTTGCAGAATATCGTGTTACGACGTCCAAACATCGTAGAATATTGTTCGGACCACTGAATGTCCGAAAGCGAGCGTCGAGTCAATCTTTTCCATCGCGAAGATTAAACTGTCGCTTTGATTCCGGCTACGAATGCATCAGCCGGTGCAAGCGGAAAGCAATAGCAAGGTCCTTTTGACTTTTTGCGCGCGGGGAACGCGAATCTATGGAATGCGGTGCGAACGCGAAACGCGAAATAGACACGGAACAATTTTGTCCCGGGCCTCTCTGCCAACCGTGGCCGACCCCGGATACCAATGGGAAACCGCGTGTTGCGGTTGCGCGTCGAATTAGAAGACATTTTCTCCCCCGGATCTCTTTTGCTCGATTTTTACGGACAGTGTTTCATTTTTTTCTCCGGGCACGCGCGTACGAGGCGCGTACCGGTGAAAAATCGGGCAAAAAAATGACGCGCGTCCCCTTGGAATAGTCGGACAGTTAATTTTTTTCCCTCGTCGCCCTTCATTTCGTTTTCGGTATTATTCCCTCCGACTGTTTGCTCAAGGCTCTCGACAGTCATCGGGCCACCGGCACGAATGAAATGCATGGCAAATGAACGTTTCGCTGTTTAAAACGTTCTGAAGTTGAACTGCGCGAACGATCGTGAAAAAAAAAAGGAAATGCCGGCTCTGTAATTATTTCACCGTGGAAACAGAGGGCGCGGAGTTGCTTTCCTGCGTTCGAAAATGAAATTAGCATTCGGAGGTAGGAGGATCATTTTCGCCGTAATGCGTGCCATCGATTTTTTGGGTCTCAGCGTGGAAGCGTCGTCGAATTTTATTTATTTATCCGCGACGAAAATTTTTAGAATTCGATCAATGTGGTATAGAAAGGTGTCTCACCTTTTGTTATCGATTTGTTCATGCAATGACAGTGCGGCGGCGTTCTTACGCAGCATTTAATGAATACAATAATTATTCGCGAATCGTATCGATTTGCAATGTAATGCGTTTATAATATGTTAATTTTGAGGTTTTACCGGGCTGCATAATTGGTTCGCGAGACCTACGTGTACCGCTCAAGTTGGATGCGCCCGACAAAATATATTATGCAAAACCGGTGTGCATATTCACGTTATTATTGTACTTAAGTTCTCGCGGCGCAATGAATTCTGTTGTAATCGGCCGAAGGCTGGAAAACGACAAATGACCGGACGTAACAATTTTCCGCGTTGCAAGATGTCTCGCGATACCGAACGATGGCGACGGAGGACGTGATTTATCAACTGCATCGCGCAACAGGCAAAACGAGTAAGATGCTGATAGACGCGGAGCAGCGTTTACCTGATTCCCGGCGGAATCGTCGTTACGGACGGGCTGCAACTAGGCATTTTCCCGGAATGTCACGTTTCACTCGGAAAAATCCTTAAATCCACGCTCCGTTAGGCCGCTATCGGGCGCCGCGGTGCATTTACCCTCGGGATACGTCCCGTGGTTACTAATCGTGGACGCGCGCGCATAATCACCACGCTCCGCAGAGGCCATCGTACTGAATAATAAATTAATCTCTGTAATCCAGGCGTCATTACCCGTCATCGGGACCCTCCTCCGGCAGAACCGCCGCGCCGCCTCCGCATCTTCGTTTGCTTCCCGTTCAATCAGTCATCCAGCGGATTGATTTAGTGCCGGACCATGATTTCTCTGCTGTCACTTCAGATCCGATTATTAAAAATCTCGGTCTCTGCTGACCCCTTGCCCGTCCGATTCACGAATCCGAAACGATTCAAATCGTACCATTATCTGTTAAAGTCTGCTGAAGCGCAGAAGTATATGCCAAGCCAAGGATATTTATACTCGGAAGTATCTTGCATTTTTTAATGGTGAAAATAACTTTTTTCTGACAAAATTGAAGCAAATTTCTTGCTTAAGGGATACCTTAGAGGTACCTTTAGAGCGTGCATGTGTTGTGCAACTTGCGGTAATTTCTTGCTGCAAGATGCAATAAAATGCATGAGTAATGGCCTCTCTCGCAGAAATTGTTTTCCTAAGGGCACTGTACGGCGAGCAGGATTTTTCGTAGCTGAATCACCTGAAATATGAAGCTCATGAATATTCCGTTAGTGCACGATTTTATCTAGTAGATGAGCCAAGGACTTTTCCCGAAAATGAAAAGGCTTTTTTTAATCCGTGGAAAACGAAGAATTTAAATGTTGAAATACAGTTATTTGCCAGATAAAGTTGTGAATTAACAGAATTTCATGAATTCTTAATTTCGGGTAATTCCTGCTGCGAGAAATCGTGCGACGCCCTTAGGGCAACAATTTCCGGGAGGCAGATTGTTGCACAAGCATTTGTTAAGTTTTTGCAGCAGAAGAAACTGCTACAAGCCGCAAAATACGTGCACGTTTAAATAGGGCGCAATAAATAAACCACCTGGTTTAAGGCAATAATAAATAAATACACTCATTTGTTTTCGGAGGAAATTAGTAAAAATCGCATTTCTTTAGAAAAAGATATATAGAAAACATATTCTATTGTATATAAATATTTTCTTTACACTTGACAAGTTTTATAACTGCATTTACTGCTACCGTTAATGGAAATATTTCCAACTTTAAGAATTAAATGGACCTGGGGTCGCTAATATGACGGCATTCGTCCTCAAAAGGTTAATCGAACCACGGCAAAAAAGGTTCGTTGCTCTACGGAGTAAACGAAGACAGTCAGTCTTTGTCCAATTCGGAACCCGGTAATTCTATCGCAATTAGAAAAGTCGAGAAATTATAGTCTCTCGGGGAAGACGTTCCCAGCGAATGAGAAATTAATCTTTCTTAGCCGCGGTATTACGCGCGGCGTCGAGTCTCTCTTCTCTTTTATTGGCCATGCTTGAACACCGCATCCCACCTCTCTTATTGTTAGCTGCCTCGGCGTTACAATCCGTCACTGTACCAGCAAGTGATCTCTCCTCGGTTTGCGCTAACGGTAACCACCACCTGCCGTCGTACTCTGCCTCGCCGGCGCGGCGCGCCGCGTCCCGTCGTTCCAGCAAGAACGAACGCCTCCGCAAGAAATTATGTCGTCACCGGAGACAAGTCCGGGAACCTTGTTTAGTCACCGAATCTAATCAATTTCCGTGCAAGCCGACGCTAATTTAAAAGCCAACCTTCCGACTCTGCTGCCCTCTACGGTCTCAATTCCCCTCGAGATACTGATGCTGCGGTGCCATTCTCCAAGACAACTCGAAATGACAGTCCGCTCTCCATTTTTGTTTATTTTTCCACTTGAAAAACGGAGAACTGTTTTGAATGTCGAATTTTTTGGAGACATTGTACAAAGTCAGAAGCCAAATAGAAATCACAACAGCGTCTGCAGTTTCTTTAACACTAGATTTATGGGACCCGTCAAAATGACTGATTCTAACATTTTTAAATTGCGAATATTGAGATTTTAAAAATGCATCCATGAGCAATTATTTAACAAATTGATTTCTTTGGGCATATATTATTTAAAAAACGGCTACAAACTTTGATCGATACGTTCATGTTACTTTTATAAAGTAATGTAAAATAGTCATTTTTAGTGCTCCGTAAACCTAGTGTTAACACTTTGACCGCCACACTAGAAACCTCAAAAATTCCATAAAATCAAAGTAAGTTATTTAATGAAACAAAAATTTATAAAAATTAAATGTACGATATTGAATCGTCCTCGAACTTTCTTGCATTTTACAGACCCTAATCGAATTTGGTACAATGAATATATTAACGTAAAAATACATTTTAAAACCTGGACAAATGATTCCGTCACCCACATATGGGTGACATGGCAGTCAACGTGTCAAATGTTTCTACTGTTTATGAGCTATTCATTTCTGTGATAAAAGCATAAAATTCGCTGTCTAGTTATCGATAATTAAAAAATAGTTTGAGAACAACCCTCCGTTTATAGGCGAGTGGAATGAAAGTGTAAAAATGTGGTGTGACAGAGATTATTTTTGTATCACTCGCATGACCGCAAGAACGTTTGAAGTGTCTGTTCGGCAGACGGTGTTGCCGGAGAGAGGCGAACGTAAATACTTAAAACTGATGACGGCTTCCGTTACTGTTTCCCGGAAGGGATTCTACGTTCGGTCCAGAAGAAGTCCGAACCCTTGCTAAGACAAACAACGATGCGGTTGTACACGGCTGTAAAAGGGGTCTGCAGTCCTTCCGTCCCTTCTTGGTTCTTTTTCCTGGCAGACACTCCGGTAAACAGTTTATCTTGATGCTTTTCTACTTAACACCAGAAATTGGTTTTGCTGTGCAAAGTTGTTTTCCGCGGCAACGGGAAATTGATATTTACTTGTATATTTGTTCGCGGTCCCCGTTCTTTCGATTCTGGATCCAGTACTTTTTCATAACAGTTTAGTTTGTTTAGTTTTATTTAACCCGTTAGCGCCCATTGTACTCGCTTGAGTACAGGATAACAAGATTATATTTGTTTGCTTCTAGCGCCATCTAAGATTGACTAGATGTTTTGTCCATCGTTTGCAAGTACTCACTAAACATGTAGAAAGCTGTATTACTAATGGTTATCTCTTTTTTACCGACCATAAATGAGATATTCGCACGTATTTTGATTCTGCAGTCCGGTATACTGCGAGTCGCTCTGTTGATATCCGTTCAGTACAGTGTAGAAACGATAGTCATATGAGGGTGAGATGGACATGCATTAATTTTGCCTCGACTGTCACGCTATGTTACGCTGTGCCTTTTTTTCTAAATATTTTACGTCTTAAATAAGTAAGTAATCAATTAAAAATGCATACCTCGTGTTTGTACATGTCTTTGCTACGTCTGTATAGACCCTTTTTCGATACGAACACTAAATCTCTCGAAATGAAAAGAATCTCTCAGCGGCAGCAATATTGTGACGTCATACCTGCTTCAGAATTCGAATTTTCTGCCGAATATTACAAATTACTCCATGATGAGATAGAAATTCTTTTAGGAAACACAATTTACCATTTCTAAACTGCTCATTGCAATATTAAAGCGGGAGTTTGTCTAGATTTTGACCCTGGCATACATATATCGATTTCAAATCATGCCGGCCCCCTTAAGTGTAAGGTTCCATTGTGTACTGAAAGAGACTGTTCCATCGAATACCATTCATAAACCCATTGTACTCGATTGAGCACATATACAGGGTGGTCCACGCAACTTGCACACCTATATAACTTCCATAGGATGCGTTGCACGAAAAAGTTTTGTATACAGCAGTTGCATGGTCTGAAGGGGTACACAATTAGTGTATTTATTTTTTTACAGGTGGAAGTGTTTCGGAGATTTGAAGGTGGAATTCTTTTTTTTTTAAATTAAATACTATATTTTTTATACCAAAATATGGAAGAATGTCGAATTCTGAGTAAAGAAGTATTGACCGTCATTAGACCTAAACCTAGTAATTAACGAGTAATTTCACTTCAGCAATAACACTCTTCACTTTGTGAACGGATATCACTTCGAACATTTATGTTATGTTAGTCACGTAAACAACTCGCTGTCCTGCGCAAATCTATGATAAGGTTGAATTTCTAACCTGATATTACGCGAAGAAATTTTTCAGCAAATTAATTGAAATTACTCGTTATAGGTTTGCGGCTAATAAAGGTCAATACTTTTTTAGTCAGAATTCGACATTCTTCCATATTTTGGTACAAACAATATAGTATTTCATTAAAAAAAAAACAAAGTCGACCTTCAAATCTCCGAAACACTTCCACCTGTAAAAAAAAATAAATACATTACATATTGTACCTCTTCAGACCATGCCACTTCTGTATACAAAACTTTTTTGTACAACGCATCCTTTGGAAGTTATATAGGTGTGCAAGATGCGTGGACCACCCTGTATATATATCGCTTCCTGTTATTTTTTTCTATTACTGTCATATATGGATTTACCTCTAATAAATATCTAAGTACAGTTATGTGTGTTTTATTAATTTTATTTAAAAAAAAAATTATGGGCGTTAATGGTTTAAGACGACATGTAGCCGTAAATTGCTCTACGACTAGTAGAAAGCAATCTTCCTGTTAAAAGTGGCAAATAATCGAGTCCGGCAAAATGTTTGGAAAAGTAAAAAAATATTGTGGCACTTTTTGTTCGAAACGTGACGCACGTTCGTCGCGGAAAAAAAAGGAAAAGCAGTGTTTCGCGGTATAAAGGTCAGACGATATATTTACGCGAGTAACGAAATCGCAGGTTTTCCGCGACTCTAGTGAACCAGTTCGGGCGTGCACAAATATCAAAGGGATTTTAGAAATGTTCGTGCACCCTGTCACACGTATTTTCTCGCGTGCCCAATCAACAGGCCCTATAGGCACCTATAGGTGCTTTGTCCACCCCTGCAACGCGTTCTCTCGCCCCGGAATGCATAGCGTAAATTTCAACGGAACACCTAAAAACCGTGGTGCCCGTGTTCCCGCGTAATTCGTACAGCCGATAAAACAAATTGACGGTGTGCTTCATAGATTCATATGTCCGCGGCGCGTTGCGTGTGACAAAGTTTCGATGAAAAAGAAGAGCGCATTCATCGTCGCCCTTTGCGTATCGGATCACACGATCGGTTAGCGCTCGCGCACCAGCGCAAACGTTTACCGCGACGCGAGCCACCAAATCCGGAAAAGTTATTCGACTTTTCATCGAGCGTAGCGCATTTGTTTATACGCGTAAAATCGAGCATGCATTTTTCGAGCGTTCCGAGCCGCGTTCTGCGAACTCTTTAACGAGCACAGACGCAGAATGCTCGTTTGAATTTCAATCCGGTCGGAGTGGGGTGGGGGAGGGGGCGGAACGAGCATTCGTTCGGTCTAAACGCGCCATGAGAACCCCGCCGATCGTTAGCAAAGCTGCGCCGCGATGGAACCCGGTAATCCAAATCCTATACTCGATAATCCGAGTGTGTATTCGCTTGTCGTGTGCGCCGAGGACGAGTTTTATATTCCCGGAACCGCCTGTCCAAGGAAGAGAAAGAACGTGCCGTCAGCTGCGCGCGGAGCGTGTTCGGCATGCGCGATCGAACTGCGAACGGAGCCAGTCATCGCTGTCATCGTCATCGCCGTAACGTTCCCCTCCCTCTTGTTATCGTTCGGTGACAGATACGAGCGCTGCCGGAAAATCGTTCGAACAGAAATTTCAAGTCCCCGGCCCGTGAGAACGGGCCCAATCAAGACGCGCTGCGACCTAACCCGTGTCTGTTTTGCTCTTCAAATGTGATGGATCGTACGGAACGGTGCCATAACTCTGACCGTCTGCTGTATCTTATGTTTAGAGATATGACGGACACGTTCGATGGAGAAGTTATGTGCCCACGTATCGCGCTGCAACGTTACGGTAGTCGATAGTATCGGGTTGTGGATGTGATGGAACCTGATATTTACGGTCCTGTCTTCAGTTTTTAACCACTTCGCGACCACGGACGTGTTATCTCGCGACGAAATACCGTGCGTACGATGACCACAGACGAGTTATCTCGCGACGCAATTTCGCTCACGCTGTGCCACAGATGAGTTATCTCGCGACCAACCTATAAACCATTGATGAGCAACATGCGGCCCGCGGGCCGCATTTGGCCCAGTAGCATACTGACTGCGGCCCGCTGCGACGCTGTGACCCGCAGGCCTTCATCCACGATTTTGCGATACATTGTTGTTGCTTCTCGGCAATGTTTTCTAGTATTCGACAGTCTTCGCTGAACTGCGGCCAGGAAACACATTCTTCGCATAACGCTCGAGTATTTTCATATTCTGCCATGCGCTCGAATTCTGGTAAAAGTAAAATTGAAAATAAACATCGGCAGTTTATCGATAGTTGGACATACGATTACTTTTTTGCTTATATCAATGAAAGTGCTGTTTGTTTGATATGCACTGAAAAAATATCTGGGTTGAAAAAATATAATATTAAGAGACATTATGATAATAAACAATCTTTACAATTAATAATTTGCAAGAACAGTTACGCAAATACATGGTGGATCAATTACAAACAAGTTTAAATTTGAAGCCGCGAAATTCACTTGAGAGTACTGTAACCACCGCAGATAGGGCAGTTCGTACGAGTTACCTTGTTAGTCAAATTTTGGCAAAAAAGGTGAAACCCTTTTATGACGCAGAAATTGTGAAGGAATTGGCAATAACAGATGCCACCTTTCCCAATCAAAAGGATATAATTTCAAAAATTGACTTGTCGCGACTTACAGTCGCAAGGGGAATTGATGAACTATCAGAGATTATTGAGGAAAGTTTGAGGACACATATTTCGAAGTTAGAATGGATTTCTCTAGCTGTGGATGAAAGTTGTGACATAAATGATATTTTTAAGAGAAACTGATTCCAATTTCAATATAACGGAAGAATTTGCATCTTTAATTCCTATTGTAGGAACTACTATCGGAGACGGTATATACAGAGAAATAAAAACTGTTCTGAATGTATTAAATACTCCAATGGAAAAGATTGTTGCAAAAAGTACAGATGGAGCTCGAGCCATGTCGAGTATGAATGTTGGTTTGTCGGGATTATTATCGAAAGATATTAAAAACTTAACAGGCCGTGAAATATTTATTTCGCATTGTATTTTCCACCAATAAAATTTGAGTGCTAAAGTTTTAAAAATGTCTAATGTAATTCCAAATATCGTTAAAATTGTAAATTTTATTAGATCTCGAGGACTAATAGGACATCGTGAGTTGAAAGAATTTTTGAAAGATATGGAAAGCGAATATGGCGATATTCTGTTTAACACTAAAGTTCGGTGGTTAAGTCGTGGTACAATGTGCGTGTAACAGGGTCTTAAAATAATAAATTCATTAAAGAAACATTAAGAGACGTAACAAAGTATTTAATGTTTTCTTCGTTGCGGCCCGCGCATAGTATTAGATTTCCACTTTTGGCCCACCGCTGTACGTGAGTTGCTCATCACTGCTATAAACGAAACTTGTTCGCGAGATAATTCGTCTGTGGCATAGTGCAAGCGACATTGCGTCGCAAGATAACTCGTCTGTGGTTATCGTACGCACGGCATTTCGTCGCGAGATAACTCGTCCGTGGTCGCGAGGTGGTTAAATATCTAAATAGATTTCACTTTCGAGTACAGCGTAAAAGTGAAATAGTACGCCATGTATATTCTTTTCGCACGAGTAGAACGGTGATTATTCGGAACAAGGGTCCTCGCCAATTTCAATGACCTCGACATATGTTGTTGGGGGCGTTACCCTGAAGAACTTTTTGCCACACGTGCTACGTGTCGACCAGACGACCTTCGCTTCCGAGATATCCTCAAAAAAAAACTGTTGCTACTGCACAGATAGTACGATTCGGGATTCGAGTGTCTGGCGTGCAACCTGCTTTCAAGCCGAGGAGGTAGAAATTGTGCATCGAAGCATCCGTTATGGGAAGAAAATGGGATCCGTATTCAAGAGGCGTGTCTCGATTCGAAAAATTTTTGCTAGGCGCGCGTGCTGCTCGTAAGGTGAAGCATAAGGCTCCCCCTCGTATCGAGGTTGTCCTGGTTGCTTGTCATTGGTGAAATCCCATCCGATTTCCCGTCAAAATTGAACCATAAGCCTGACATTGCTGGCTCGTAACAACGATAACGGGCAGGATAGACGGGTTCGAGTACCGATACGATTTCGATCAGATCGAAACAGTCGAGGCTCCCAGCATTACGGCACCCGAATGCGGCCGTGCAGGATCCTGAACTTTGGCTGGGAAGTTGCTCTGAATTATGCAGCTGTAGGCGGTCGCCTATGAAGCCCTCCGGTCTCTCTCTCTCTCTCTCTTTCTCTCTCTCTCCCCCTCTATCCTCTCTCACACACATACGCTGTTCGCTCCGAGCCCTCGTTCCTCTCGAAGCAAGAAGACCCTGGGGAAACCATGGCTTCTGCTATAGTAGGAAGCTTGTCTCCCCGTTATGCCCCACAACGGCACCGAAGACAGGTTTATTTCTCCCTGCTTAATCGCTGGGAAATACCGGACCTGGTGTATTCAACCGCTTCCTGTCGCTTGGAATTACCGGACCTTGAAGGAGGTGGCCGGATTAATTGTTCGGCTGGTCAATTTGTCCGAAGACGAACGCCGAACTTCGTCCGATCGTCGATGCTGCGATCGGGCTCGCGTTAGGGTGCATTAGGGTGAATTGGCATCATCCTTTTTTTTTTTTAGGTAAAAGAGATTCCATTTTGGCGTTGCGAATGTAATTTTAACGAGCTCGGAAAAATTGCATACATTCTGAAAACAAAATTGAAATACTTCCTATATTTGTCTGCCTGGAAACGAACAGGGAACGCAAAATACTCGACAGCCAAAGATATCAAGAATTAGAAGAATATTTTTCAAACAAGTAATACAGTGTAAAAATTGTAATGCTTCCTGTATTTGTCTGCCTGGAAACGAACAGGGAACGCAAAATATTTAACTCGACACCCAAACATATCAAGAAATAGAAGAATATTTTTCAAACAAATAATACCGTGTAAAAATTGTAACAGTTCCTATATTTGTCTGCCTGAAAACAAACGAAAAGGGAGTACGAAATATTTCAATTGATTAAACAGTCGACACCCAAAGATATCAAGAATTAGAAGAATATTTTTCAAACAAGTAATACAGTGTAAAAATTGTAATAGTTCCTACATTTGTCTGCCCGAAGACAAACAAAAAGGGAGTAGGAAATATTTAAATTGATTAAACAGTCGACACCCAAAGATATCAAGAATTAGAAGAATATTTTTCAAACAAGTAATACAGTGTATAGGGGGATATAATTTATTATTAAAAAACGTTATTTATAGGCTTGTAACGTCACAGCTAAAAAGTGTTTCCATCCCCATTCTTTCTAACGTAAATGACCTTATATGCAGGTAGTTGCACTCGTCCTTGGCGCGATTATCAGAGTAGACAAAAATGTATCGACCCGTTTAAAAATAAGCGAACGACCTTCGGTATCTGCTGACCTGCGTCGCTCTCCCGTAAAAATTTTCGTCGCATAACCACCCTTTCGAGAGAATATTTGGGAAATATGAAATAATTAATAGCTTTATCAGCCAGAGGCAGATGCGTGTCTTAAACTGTACAATATATTCAAGAGAAACAGAAAACAATAAGTCTCACAATATTTCCTTAAATAAAACTACACTGTAATTCGTGTTCAGACATCCATAAATTTTGTATCAATAATATACGTATATCTTCCGAATGACACACATTTACTGTCGCAAATAACTTTAATCGCGGTACAGATTATTCAACCGCAACGAATTTTCATGATGACGTCCGATGAAAAGTTTACCGTGTCAATGAATCGGATTCCAATTTTGCATGTCACGAAAGAGACTTTAGAAAAATCTCTTAAAAAGAGATATGTACATATATCAACCGATCTTAATGAAAAATTTAATATTCGTTACGCCTTAAAAATAAATATAATGAATATAAGCATAGTAAATTGGTAGCCCCACAGTAATTGGGTCCACTGCCCTATATGGAGGAATCGATCGCGTGCCCTGCGTTATTTCAACTTGCGAGATTGCCGATGGAAACGTGAGATAGGAAACGCTGTTGTGATAAGAGGCACAGCCAGTACGTTGTAAATTAATGCGAGCAATCGTGCCACGCATTTACATCGACATATTTGCAGACGGATATAGTAATCTGCCGTAAGAAACTTGGTCCATCTCCCGCAAAGGAACCGACGACAGGTTCACTTCTTCTGAGTGTATGTTTCTTACTTGTTCCTTGAAACGTCTTCCCGGCCTAAATGATTGAGACGTCGATATACCCTTTTAATTAATCAGATCAATTTCGAAATTGTTCGTCACTGAACCTTCATTTTAAAACACGAAAGATCAGCCGACAATAGTCCAAGAGAAATTCTAAACGCATTATTTCAAACGAAATCCCCTCCCCACAATTGTTTAAAAACTTACAGGGCTAGAAATCTTCTTTTAAAAAACGAGACCTTGTCCGGCTACAGCCTTCGACCTACTCATTTTTGTTCTAATTGTAAGTCAGTCAGCTGTCGTAAGTCATATTTTATTGTTAGCGATAGTCGTACCTTTAAACCCTTGCACTACTTTCACGAGTCTGACTCGTGATGAAGATTCTGAACAGAGTCTAATAAATATGTATGTTATTAGTTTCCTTTGAACTGAAATACAATTCTATTTTGGCATTTTTAATGTACAACTATTGAAGACATATAGGCATACAATAGACATAAATTTTCTCCTTTGCTTAGGAAATTACGAATTACAAAAAAGTTCTGATCACTGAAAACGTAAAATACATCGTAGTGCAAGGGGTTAAGTTAAAGAAGCCGAATAAAACCGGTATCGATCGAGCAACGATCGGTGCACGAATGCGAGCCGATTTCTTAATCGTCCAACCATGCGAGCACCCCACCACTCCCGACAGGCATTGAGACATTAGTGCCACGCGTACTGAATTTACAGCACGATAACGCGTCCGAGCACGATGGGGCTTAAATATTATAAAGTTTATCGGCGATCAGCAGTGAGTTACACAGGCGCGAATGAGATTACAAAATGGTCGCGCGAGGCTACATTTCAGCGCGGCGCGCTCAATAAATTGTTCCCTTTGATAGGCCGCGCGCGATAGGTAAGTACATAATGCAGTTTCTGCCCGACAAACGCGTCGCTCTATTTTCGCTTGATAGTCCCTTTCCTGTATTCGAGTCATTTTTTAACGGACGACTAGGTTCACTGGTCCTCGCGCACCTGACGCTAGTTTCTCGATTATCTGTGTCCCGTGTACCAGCCGAGCCCGCAAAGCACGAACCGATCTCGTTTCGCGCTCGCACATGTCGCTACACTTCTTATCGCGGCCATTTGTTTTACTTTTTTCAGTTCGAGGGGAACAGCGTGTTCCGTGACGCGTCTCGAGAGAGACGTGTAAACGCGTTTCAAATTGCGGCAGAAACGATTTCTACGGTAAAAGAGAATCGCAGAATAAATATTCTTATTGGAATCGGTGGGTGATAAAACATTGACAGTCACGGTAGAGAGCTTCGCGACAGTTACACGAAGACTCGAACTTGAACAGAACCATCTTGTCCGTCCAAAAAGAAGAGTAAGGAAGAGATTCTCAGAGCTCTCCGCGTGAAACAAAAAGTGATTTCGGTCATAAAAATAATTCGACGCGCACACGTGGTGCTTAGTTTGAGAACTTGGAAAAATATTATCGCAGCACTTTTTTCGGCCGGCACAGTCAAGTGTGCTTTCGGATACTTTGGTCGCATAGTTCGGAGTCTAGTCACGATCAGAATTCGTTCGACCGGACCACGTAGAAGGCATCCTGTTTGGATAACGGAACAGGAACATATCGGGATATTCGGATACGGAGACCTGTATACTACTCTTCTTACGGGCCAGCGGCGGCGTGAGACGGCTCGTAAAACGGTGTTTTAATTTTCTCCTGGCCTTGTCGCAGTTGCGCTGCGTCGCAGAAGGAAAGTTGATCACATGTTGGTGAAGCTTTTTCATCTGCGGGCCGAGTCAACATGGATGCTATCGGGAAAACCCCCTGGAATAAATTTCCCGGCGTGGCGGTGCGGCGCGGCGTGGCGGTCTGTTTTGTTTCGTTTCGCGGCGAATACAGTCTAAAAACGCGAACTTTCCAAGTGGCCGCGCCGTCGTGCGAAAAATAACGGCACAACGCCGTCGTTCGACCGGATACGAAACGAATATGCGGCCGACCCGTTGCATCGAAACTAGATAAATTTCCAGGGCCCCTCGTTGCCCGCTTGTTCGCGCTTTGCCACCTATTAAAGCTTCTATGTAATTCCTGTTTGCTCTACTTGCGGTAACCAAATTTTTTATTTCCCCTAGAAAGATCTGCAGTCATGAGCAAATAAAAAATATTCCTTCGAAATCTTTGGCGCCGTTTCATTTCACAAACTACCAAGCGGTCCGCAATTTAGTTGAAAAGCACATTTAACCCCCCACCCCCTCCCTCGTGAATTTTTCTCTTTCCCTTGGAGTTAAGCTATCAGCTTTATCAAACTCTCTGTTCCCACTTGGAGCTCCTCCTACCTCCTTTTCTTCCCGAAACCGGCGGAGAATTGATACCGCACTGAGACGTCTTCGAGAGTGCAATTTGCAATTTCCAGCGACTAGGCGCCGCCGTAAAAAAGTCACGGAAGCAGGTAGTAATATTTATGATTCTTGAGGTACACGAGTCTGAAACTAGCACCGAGATCCAGCTTTGCCGGAACGTTCCCTATGCAAAGCAAAGTGAATTAAGTATACTTTGGCTTGGACTGGGTTTCGCGATACCATCGCAGGCCGCTTTGGTATTTCTAAAATTGGAATTCTTCGAAATGACACTTGCAATTTTTTATCCTCGCGCAGTGGACATTTCTGGCGATCTCGTGACAACCACGGCCAAACGCATTCAAACTTCTGCGTGCTAATTTTCGTCTACATGCAACTTGCCTTTGTGAGACCGCGTTGCTAAGTGGGAAAGTTAGGGAAACCGGAAATTCGAAAAGAAACTTTGTAAGAAGAATAACTCGTCCATAATACGAATCTATTTTTCCTTTGTACTCCGGCACGGTTTTACAGACTGAAATCGTCTTTTGAAAAGAAATCACAATTTTCTTTCTCTTAAGTCTCCTCGAGAAAGATCTGAAAAAAAGTTTAGAGAAAGAATTGTATGGATTTTATGCTCATTAGTTGAACAAACGAATTCTCGAGAAGAATGGTTAGTCGGGTACAGTAATTTCTCTATATGTGTCGTCGAGGCCTGGATGGTAAACGTCGAGGAGTTATCCCCACCACCGGGGGGGGGGGGATACCCCGTGAGGGTCCAGGAAGCTCGAGAAGCCTCGGAAGCCGAGGGGTGTAAACATAACACTGGCAAGACCCGTGTCGTTGACATATATCGAGAAGGATGACATATAACGAGTGGGAAGAGGCGTGCTCGTAAGACGAGCAACTTGACACGTTCTGAGACGCGACTATCCGTAGGCTTGTATTAATTCCGCCCCGCGCTGTAACTTGCCTCGTTAACCGTTCACTCGAGATAATCGCCGCGTAGGTTAAGGCAATTTCTACGGTAATTAATAATACGGCGTCCCTATTTGTTGTGTAGCTGGCAAATTACGTGATTTAGGTAGCCGCGCCTCGCAGCGCCGCGAGGGCGGGGCGTGTCCGTGTAATAGGGCGCGATGTAATGCGAGTTTGGTGCCGAGCACTTTTCAACAGTCTGATTTGTAATGAGAAGCCTCGAATAAATTGAGACCGTCGCGATGTCTAATTTAAACATAATGTTTCCTTTGACGAGCAGCTCGCTGGAACTTCTTGCTGGAGAAATCATTCTGTATTGTTAGCTACCGAGACCGTATTGCCGCACCGAATAGAAATTAAACCGCTTCGCGCGGAAAGTAATTAATTGACGTAGGATTAAATGCTGAAGACGTTGTAAAGCACAGTAAACTTCCGTATACAGCGACCAATAAATTGTTTAAAAGGCTCTATACAGGTCTCCCCTGTGTCAGTGTGTCCGGTGGATTTACAGGCTCAGAAAAGTTAAAAATTATTTCTTCGTAATTTCGACGAATAACAATTTTTAAGAATTTTTTTTTTCAATTCTACGAATTGAATTTTTCTTCAAGTCTACCACTGTATGAAATTCGTTCGGAGAACATTTTCGCGAAGGAAATAGTTACTTCAAACGACCTTGGGAATCACATTTCGATTTTTGTCTTATTCTGTCATGTTGATACACTCGCCAAATTGTCTCCCACCTGTTGCCGAAACATTCCCGCATATATGTATAGTTTAATGCACGTGCATGCATAATTGCAAAATTAATCGACACAGGTCCCATCGATTAATGTTAATTATCGATTAACACGTTCACTGTCCCATGAATAACCGTTCAAATTCCGCGTAACTGAAGTGATCTATCCAATGAAACGAAAACTGTAAAAATATAAATTTGATCACAGTGATACTACACCGTTCCAAGTCTCTCGTGTTCCGCATACTTTCACCGAATGTTCAAACCTGGCCGAACAATAAATTGTAGGCAATATCAGATTAAAAATCAACTGTCGGAATTGAATGACTATTATAATTATTGCACTGCTCGTCGGAGGGGCTGTGAGTAATACTGACCTAACAATTTCCAACGAATGAAATTAAGGATAGATTCTTTTTCTGTACGCTTGGTTCAATACCGAGGCGAAGGATTGTTAAAGTCTCTAGTCGGATTGAAATTAAATTCGTAAATTACTCGTAAAGAGATTGACGTGGACGAGAAGAGAAAGACCTCGTTAGAAGCACCGAAGGAAATCATTGAACGGCATTAAAACGAGCACAACCGAACAATCAGGGTTGGCTCCGAGGGTGGAGCTGGCTTTGACCATTTTTATTCCGTCGGCGCAATATCTTAGTTTTATCGAACCTACAAAGTTCCGGCACCCTCTCTTTGCTCTGTCCGCCATCCCAATTTACGCGGGGCGTGGGCACCCGCAACTCGAATAAAGGACTACATTTTAAGTTTCCGGGACGAATAACTCTTTCAATTATCCATACCGGGGACGGGGTTCTCCGGCATGGTGGGAAAGATTGGTAAACTAGATCTGGTTAAGTTACCTGTCTTCTGCAACCCCTTACCTTCCTCAACTTTCACGTGCCAAACGTTTAAAATTGAAACTATTTATTTTTGTTCGCAGTTTTTTTAATTGTTTTAATGTTACCAAAATTTTCAGTAATATCTTTTCATTAATGTCAAGTTATCCGACTACCTTGTTTGTGTTTACGTTGGAAAAGTTCATCCATAATTGGAAGTCTTTGATAACACCGTTTCCCAATTCCTTATCATTTTCAAACTTGTGCAATCAAGCTACTGTTTAAACTGTACGAAAAGGTGGTAATCACTGGGTGCGAGGTCAAAGCTTTGTAGAAAAGGTGGTCCGAGAACTACCCTGCGAAACCGCTGCACCTCTTGGACTGTTTATCAGATCGTTTAAATCACGGATGGGAGGATCTTCCGAAGAGAGACTTAAGGGGTCACATATTTTCTAACGGTTGAAAAATAAGGGAGATTCGACAATTTTTTTCTTGCAAGAAATTGTGTTCCTCTCCAAAATCAATATATACATTTCATCTTTATAATATGTAAGTAGCATTTGCTGAAAAATTTCAGTAAACATCTGAAACTAGAAGCACATGGCAGCCATTTCTCCAAAGTCCTGCCTTTCAATGAAACTAGACTAAAAAAGCTGATGGAAAAAACTCAATTTTTAAAAAACTAACACTTCTCTTTCAAACTCAAATACACTAGTTTATTGAAAAATTCAGCTTTTTTCTACAGCTATCATATTTATCTTCAGCTTCAACTTTTTTTAAACGAATATATCCTACCAATCGAAAATTCGGTTTATCAACGACTAAATATAATGATATTGAAAATGTTGCTGCAAAATTTAATCGGAATTGGTTCGGAAATGTTTCAAATATTTCTGGTATTGATTTTCAAAACTTCATTTCGAGAAAAAAACGCATTTAAAGTTTCACCGCTACGCAATACGATTGCACTTTCAGAGCTACAAATCCAGCAGTTCCATGAAGTAGCAAATAAAAGTTTGGCAGGGATATTCCAGGAGGGTCGTGCTAACAGAATTTTTGAAAAATCGATTCTTTTATTTTACCACAAATGCGTGGCTTGTTGAAATCCTCTCGGGACGGTGAAAACAAAAAAAAATCTGTTTAAATCGAGGGCCGCTATATGTAGAAAAATAATACAAATGTGGATCACTCGCGACAACAATGACATATATAAATATTCACGGTTTTCGAGTTGTCGATGCAAGAAAATCTTGCTTGTACTTTTTACAGAAGAACACTTCTGTTCGGAATCTTCGTCACGAGCCTGACTCGACGTTACAAGGGGGTGAAGAACACCGAACGTGTAATTGGGGGAAAGAGTTGGCTGGAGGAGTTTTAAAGAGGGTGCGGTGGGGTGGGTGCCTGGTTGAAAAGGGGCGGGCAAAGGTGCAAACCTGGTCTGTACGCTTAATATCCTTCTGGGATATTTTAGCAGTTCGTCCGGGTTAGTCGAGGGTTTCAAGTCTCGTATTCCCCGCGAGCCCGCACTTTTCTTAATTTTCGCCCCCTTTTGTTTCGCGGCCTTCTTCGAAGTCTCGGCTCCTTCGATCACGTTCGCGCTATTAAAAAGTTCGGCCCGACTGCGCCGAAAGCGTGGTCCTCCGCAGCGGAAATAACGTCGCGAGGAAATTCCGCGTGCCGGCGCGGCGCGTCGCGGCGCACAGTGGTGCCAAATGGCCAAAAGCGGCAAAAAATTTGTCAAAATGAAAATATCCAACGAATTTATTTGAACATTCGTGGAGAGATTACCACAGGTACGACGCTTATTTGGCAAAAAAATTTTTGTAAAAAGTTGTTAACATTAAGTAATATGGGATAATCGAAAATCTCTGTTTTCTGCCCATTTTTTATTTATGGAAGCATACAACAAACCCTTTAATCAGTTAACTGTGGAATTGAATTTGAAAAATCCCTCACGGCGCGGAATTAAAATCAAGCAATGACGAATACACACAGGCAAAATGCAGTTATTATAAAAGCCAATAGCCCTTGTAAAGCTAAATGAGAAAGAATTACTTTTTTATTCGATACGAATTTAACAATTCATTAACGTTAACTGCACCGCAATAGACGGTATACTAAAAGAGTATACTCGTCAATCACAGTTAACTGGTTAATAGATTTTAGTCTGGAAGTAATCGTTTTGGCAAGGTGTAATATTGATCTAACTAATCGTTTTAGCATGTCATAATACTGATCTAGCTTTGTGCAAAATTTCATGAGATACTTCGAAATGCTTTCGCCGCAATTTAAGTTTAAATATCAACTTTCAGAATTTCCAAGAATGAATCGCGCGGATTTCACGATTATTTGATGTTTTAGGTGAAATTTTTTAGGGATACATATCAGATAATACATAGAAAATAATACATATAAAAAAAATATGTAAGAACAATTTTTTATGTTAAATAAACAAAGTTTTCGTTCACTGGACCACTGTCGCAAAAATGCAACAGGTATTCTTTGGTAGTGCTTCAATCAGCAGTATAAAAATAATTTATGTAAGATAAAAAAGATTGTTATTAAATATTTTTTTTACATAAAATATTAATAAATAATTAGAAATATTACTACAAAATTTCACCTGGAACATCAAATAATCGTAACTTCCGCACGATTCACTCTTGGAAATTCCGAAAGTTGATATTTAAACTTAAATTGCTGCGAAAGCATTTCGAAGTATCTCATGAAATTTTGCACAAAGCTAGATCAGTATTATAACTTGCTAAAACGATTAGTTCCTGATAGAAGCTATTCAAAGGTTTTTTTAATTCCTCCATAAATAAAAAATGAGCGTAACGCAAAGGGGCTTCAGGCTAGTCCATATTACTTAATGTTGAATAACTGTTTTTGGAAAATTTTTTTGCCAGCTATTAAGCTGAAGCCATTTGCAATAACCCATACGATTTGTAAATCTCTAAATATTCAGTTATAGGCAGAGTTATAGTCAGTTATAACTATCGCACTGAAAACTGATGAATTCCCAGGAGCGAGGAAATGGTTATTTACCATGCGTATATCTCCGTACAAAATTTTTGTTTTAAATCTGACTTTGACACATCATGCACGCATTATTAGGCTATACAAAAATAATTTTTTTTTTTTAAAAATCGAAAATTTGTGTAATGGATTTTTTGCCGCCTTGGCACCACTGTGCGGCGCGGCGCGACGCCTGGATTAATAAAATCGGCCGTTGAACAACGCGACAGTTTATTTAAATGGACATTCGGTGGGTCGTGTGAAGGGTCTCAATTTGCGCGGTTAATTGTGTTTGTTGCACAATAGGCGGCGACAACAATGCGCCCGATTGTTTCTGCGTGCATTATACGATCGGCGAAAGAATTTATTTCGGCGGCGGTTAATCACGAGCATTGAAGCCAGTTTGTTTTCTGCCAGGCCGGCTGATTGCAACGATAAGTTTCGGCGGGAGGAATAATGCGATACCTCAATGGAAGTAGGACATTGCCGGTAATTAAATGATCCCCGGCCTCGAAACGTATTTGCGGCGGACCGTAAACTTCGTTATTGGTATAAACTATCCACTTATTTTCGCGACCGATTCCATTGGAAATTCGAGGCCGCACGAGCGACAAGTAATTTCGGAATATTTCTGTGGTTTTCGATTCGGTCCGGGAGAATTGGGAAACGTTCGAAATATTTACAGTGTAAGAAAGATCACAAGCGTTCGGGAGTATCGACGCTTGCGAATCACAGCGTCGACCACGGAGAACTTCTTGAGAGTACAGTTGAAATAGTTTACAGGCAGAACCTACTATAAATACAGATAAATTTCACCCAATCGAACGGATCGAGATGATCTTAATGCGTGTTCGGGACGTCCAAAGTAGAAACTCACGGTACAAAGCGATTTTCGATAGCTCAAGCTCGGAATTGTGACGAAACATAAAAGCCAGGCACTGCAATTGATAAATCGCATCAGTTCATCCTTCAAAGACTCGGAAAGAGAGGGAGGATTTATTTCTAGCCTAGAATCTTTCCGACTTTTCGCCATAGACCATTTTCTTTAGTTTTGTTGCTGATAACTTACGAAACGTGCATAGTTGCCCGATAAAAGCAAGTATCTGTACAAATAAAATAGAACACCTCGCAACTGACTGTGTGAGAACTAAGAAAATTTAATCTTTTACATCGCGGGCACGGAGCCACGCCCCTGCGGGCACGAAGCCAGGCCCCCGGGGGAAGGTTCCACATATTTGTCGCACGCATTGCCACAGCTTCATGGCTAGCTACTGTTATGCTACGGACTTAGCACAGGGGACTTAGGGCCCCCAGGGTCCTGGAACTTTGTGCCTCAGTGTGTCCTTCGTTTCTGCTCACGATCGCTATAGTCTTCTTGGTTTCGTAGTTTGCAGCGCCTCGTCGAGGCTGGCGATCGTTTTCGCTCATCGTCGAAATCGAACATGCAGATTCCGATTGTCTGTATTAGCTCGCGGGGCCACCTTATGCAAACGATGTCTCGATGACGATCACGTTCGAGTTTCTATTTAACGCTGACGACGTGCTCTCGTAAACGAACCGCGCAATTCGCGTTACGTACGCGCGCCCTAAGATTTCCATAATACATGCAATCTACGACGAGCATGCTCCTGCAAGACCGTGTTAAGAGCCATTTACCCTTAAATTACGATCCATCGGCGGGCGCCAGCTACCAACAAATCGGTCCCGGTTATCAGGCGAAACGAATGTTATGCCCGTGGCGATAGCAGCGCGTGTACCGAAGACATTGATAACGATCGACGTCGATTCACGTTAATTAGGCGGCGCGCTATACGGATAAGGGGTCGTGGAAGTCGATGCTAACCCTCGTATCGATAATTGCTGGACTATCGTCGACGAATCCACGCTTTGAGATGATACCGATAGCGTTCCCTTTAGAACTGAAAGGGCACTGCAAGGACAACGAGTTAGCGGAGTGGGGGTAGACCGTGACAAATACACGCGGCATTCCCCTCAGGGGCGTGGCTTCGAGTTCGCGGCGTTCTGCGTATCCCTAGGGAAAGAAAATCGCTGCTCGTCGGCGAAATTTATTAACTATTAATAAAGTATATAATATAAACCAGTGATGAGCAACATGCGGCCCGCGGGTCGCATTTGGCTCAGTAGCATACTCACTGCGGCCCGTTGCGACGCTGTGGCCCGCAGGCCTTCATCCACGATTTGCGATACATTGTTGTTGCTTCTCGGCTATGTTTTCTAGTATTCGACAGTCTTCGCTGAACTGCGGCCAGGAAACACATTCTTCGCATAACGCTCGAGTATTTTCATATTTTGCCATGAGCTCGAATTCTGGTAAACGTAAAATTGAAAATGAACATCGGCAGTTTATCGATAGTTGGACGTACGATTACTTTTTTACTTATATCAATGAAAGTGCTGTTTGTTTGATATGCAGCGATAAAATATCTGTGTTGAAAAATATAATATTAAGAGACACTATGATAGTGAACATTCTTTAAAATTTAATAATTTGCAAGAACAGTTACGCAAAGACATGGTGGATCAATTACAAGCAAGTTTAGATTTAAATTTGCGATATTCACTTGAGAGTACTGCATCCACCGCAGATAGGGCAGTTCGTGCGAGTTACCTTGTGAGTCAAATTTTGGCAAAAAAGGTGAAACCCTTTTATGACGGAGAAATTGTGAAAGAATGTTTATTGGCGATAGCAGATGCCGCCTTCCCCAATCAAAAGGATATAATTTCCAAAATTAGGTTGTCGTGACTTACAGTCGCAAGGGGAATTGATGAACTATCAGAGATTATTGAGGAAAGTTTGCGGACAAATATTTCCAAGTTAGAATGGATTTTTCTAGCTGTGGATGAAAGTTGCGACATAAATGATATTTTTAAGAGAAACTGATTCCAATTCAATATAACGGAAGAATTTGCATCTTTGATTCCTATTGTAGGAACTACTACCGGAGACGGTATATACAGAGAAATAAAAACTGTTCTGAATGTATTAAATATCCCAATGGAAAAGATTGATGGAATAAGTACAGATGGAGCTCGAGCTATGTCAAGTATGAATGTTGGTTTGTCGGGATTATTGTCGAAAGATATTAAAAACTTAACAGGCCGTGAAATATTTATTTCGCATTGTATTTTCCACCAATAAAATTTGAGTGCTAAAGTTTTAAAAATGTCTAATGTAATTCCAAATATCATTAAAATTGTAAATTTTATTAGATCTCGAGGACTAATAGGACATCGTGAGTTTAAAGAATTTTTGAAAGATATGGAAAGCGAATATGGCGATATTCTGTTTAACACTAAAGTTCGGTGGTTGAGTCTTGGTACAATGCGTGTACCAGGGTCTTAAAATAATAAATTCATTAAAGAGACATTAAGAGACGCAATAAAGTATTTAATGTTGTATTCGTTGCGGCCCGCGCATAGTATTAGATTTCCACTTTTGGCCCACCGCTGTCTGCGAGTTGCTCATCACTGATATAAACTATTAATGAAGTATGTAACGCCGGTGCATAGGGGATAATTAGAAGTGATTACAGTGACCAACTGCATTCATAAATTATGGTCTTTGCAAGGTTTGATTTGCCGTTAGCATGTATAGCTAAAAGAGAGTTACGCTTTTTCGTATTGCTTTGTGCACCGGAGTTTCCGTGTTCCGTTCGTTCCACGCGGTCACCTCTTTCGCCTGTGTTAATTGAACGTCGATATTTCGTGATAATGGAGGCAGATATCAGACGATATGGAACGATCTGTTTCGCACGAGCCAGCACCTTTGAGCATTCGCGTAACCTAACGGGAAAGCATATACGTACGCGATATACTCAATAATGGAGCCATTAAAATATCAACGCTAATTATTCACGCGAAGAGATATATGGTCGGTGTCCATTATCCTCGCTCTAATTGAACCCATTGTTGACAGCCTTTCCCGAAAAAGTCGTGCCATCCGAGGATCGTACGCTGTGGTATTATAAGTTCCTTAAATGTTTCAAAATAAATTTTCAAGTGTACATGTAATTATTAATAATAGATAGCTGTGTTGGTAATGGAACCACAAAATAAGATACAGTTAAAGAGAATATATCAGTGTAGTTTAATAGCGCTTATCTTCCAAGTAAACCATCTATAATTTAATTAGATTAATATTTTGTCATCATGCGGCCAACCTACGAGTTAAAGCAGCTGTTTTTGCAAATAAACTATGCAACAAAGAGTCAACGTAATCCTTTATTACATCTCCCGTAAGAAAACGAAATATTTATTCCTGCGCAGTGGACACACGGTAAACAAAATTCACGATTCTCCGTTTTTAACCAGTTAACTGTGATTGACGAGTATACTCGTCAATCCGAAACTCTATTGCGGCGCAGTTAACGTTAATGAATTGTTAAATTCTTATCGAATAAAAAAGTAATTCTTTCCCATTTAGCTTTACAAGGGCTTTAGCTTTTATAATAGCCGCATTTTAGCTTTTATAATAGCGTCATTGCTTGATTTTAATTCCGCGCCGTAAAGGAATTTTCAAATTAAACTCCACAGTTAACTGGTTAATACATTTAATCGAACACGGTGAACCCTGAACTGGCAATATTTACTCAAAGCTCTAGAGAGACGACATCGAAGCAGTTAACCTCTCACTAGGCAATTCATTAATTCAGTATACATAACACTGTATTTAGATAAGGTTTGTTATAACGATCGAAGTTAATTGCTGTTGTACAGTGTCGAATATGATGAATATATTTGATTGGGTTAACAATGAAACATCGTTCTGTCGAGTATCGTCTACACGTATAGATGCGTAGCATTGCAACGACATTACGAGCCATCGCGTGACGAAATTCTGTTTTGTACGCGGTAAATTAATTATCGGCCCGCTGTTCCGGGCAGTTTTATCCGAACGTGAAAGAATTTCGAAAATTTTAACTCGGACAGCTGCGACGCAAACGCGCCGACATTCTCAAACAGTGCGATTTTTCAGTCGCAACTTTTTGCGTTGCAAGCGACTGCTGCACAATCAATTCCCTCTTATTTTCGACTACAAACCGTGTGTGGCTGAATTATTTCCACGGATAAAGTGTAAATGGCCTTTGTCAGCCCGTGGATCGATCGAACGTAAATTAAATGCTTTGTTTCCCTTTACTTTATACGCGCAATAGAACGTCTATCGAGCTCGAGGAACTATCCATGTGCCGGGGGAAACGGCGGGAGAGGAATTCTGGTAAATAATAGTTTTATTGCAATTGAACAATTTCCGATATTGAAAAATAATTGGACAACAGGTAAGGTAAGGGACCAAATTGCCTAGGGGGTTATAAACTGCTGTGCCTACATTAATTATACATACTTTTAAAGCGTAATGAATATTAGAAAAGAGATATACAGCTTATCAGAAAATAAGAAAAAAATATAGAATAGAATTTTTTCATCCGAAGCTTTGTTTTCGAGAAAATCCAGTTTGAAAACGCAGCAAATATGCATACTATTCGATATTCATTGTCTGATGTGTATGATCATGACCAGCCAATTCTACTTCCTACATATAGTAAAGCACACGAACCAGGTGGATTTTTAAATTCAATTTTCTCGAAAACCAGGCGTCAAATGAAAAAAATGTTATTCCTTTGTTTCGGTTTGTATTTACATGCAGAACCATCCCGTGCCCGCTTGTACACGTTATTCGGTCGCACCCTATATAAGAAAAGGAAATAACGGAGTTTTGAGTGTTTTGTTTCGAACCACTTCGAATTTTCCTCAGTCCTGCAAACAACGGAATGGATCACGTAGCATCAGGATGCAAAATATTCCGAAGAATAGAATATATTGTCCCACATGACGGAGCAGCGAAAATTATATACCAGAAAATAGCTCAAATGTATCAACCCGCTGCAGAAAGCATATCTTCCTTCAGATACATCCCCGCAAGCATGCTCTGGCATCGAGTAATACAAACTCCGCTGGGATTTGAGCGTGTACACAGACAAAATCATAGCACATAACAGGCTAGGAACCGCTCCGCAACAGGGAAACAGATAATGTGGTTAACACGTGAAAGTCCACTCACGTGATTTCTCGTGTTTCCCTTATTTATTTCGTATCCCAAAAATTGTGTTTCTCAGTATTATTTCTATTTATTAACATCGCACCGAGGTCGCAAGCTTTTGTGAAAAGTACGATTCTGTGTCGACATAATCGAAAATTGAGAAATCTATTATTGCTTCGGGCGAGACGATGCGTGTACGATGAAAACTCATGAAACGGCTATTGGCATAATTTCCGTAATGATAAAAGCCAGCCGAATGGCGCGAAACCACGCTTGGCTCGCGTGTCCGCCCGTCATATCGTGATTTCCATCCCCGGCGGGTTTGTTATTTCGACCGTTCCTCTGTCATGATGGAGAAGGGTGCAACAACCCCTGCTTGCAAATTTTCATTGGTTTCGACTCATTTTCACTGCATTCGTGGCCTTCGAAACGTAACTCCATCAACTGTTTTTATTCAGCATTGCGGTAATATGCAGTGCCGCCAAACAGTGTACGGACACTAAATTTGTAATTGTTGGTACTGAAACTGTCATAATTCCGTAGGAAAGAATCGTATAGCAATAAACTTGATCTCATTTCAAAGCTTCAAGCCTCTACTTTCGCAGCGTGGGGGAATAGCGAGATGGAAGGGGAAGTTAGAGTGGGGGAACAAGTCTTGATCTGGCAACTATGCTGAGAACAGTTATTAGTTTCCTTTGAATCGAAATACAATTCTATTTTGGCATTCTTAATGTACAACTATTGAAGACCATATAGGCATACAATAGACATAAATTTTCTCCTTCCCTTAGGAAATTACGAATTACAAAAAAGTTCTGATCACTGAAAACGTAAAATACATCGTAGTGCAAGGGGTTAAGGGGGCCGGCATGGTTTGAAATCCATATGCGTATGCAAGGGTCAAAATCTAGACAAACTGCCGCTTTAATATTGCAATGAGCAGTTTATAAGTGGTCAATTGTGTTTTCTAAAAGTCTAATCTACGTCTGTATAGCGCTCAAATTGTGAATTTCTACCTGATCGTGGAGTAATTTGTAATATTTGTAATATTCGGCAGAAAATTCGAATTCTGAAGCAAGTATGACGTAACAAGATGGCTGCCGCTGAGAGATTCTCTTAATTTCGAGAGATTTAGTGTTCGTATCGAAAAAAAGACTCCATACAGACGTAGCAAAGGCATGTACAAACACGGTGGTATGCATTTTTAATTGATTACTTACTTATTTAAGACGTACAATGTCTAGAAAAAAAGACACAGCGTAACATAGCGTGACAGTTACGAAGCTACGGCAGCGCCGTTATTTACGTTTTCGGCCACGCGTGGTCAGATCGCTTCTCTGACAAGCATCATGCGACCGAATAATGCAAAATGTTGCTCGACAACGCAAAAGTAGGATCTGCCTGGTAGCGAGCGCTCTAGATTTATGCTTTATCTAGCGCTTTTGACCACTGATAAGCCCCATTTTTGCATTATCGAGCCATAAATCCGCGCCTCACGAACCCTTGCAACCTTGTACGATCTAGCGTTGTGTGCTGCACACCAAGGCACACGCACACGGCACGCACACTGGGGCGGATCAAGGCCACCTGTCAAAGCTGGGCCTTAACGTGTGAAGAACGAAATAAGAAGAAAACATGTCATTCATTATAATAAAATGAAATTATAATACTGTCACAAGGTGTACAAATTAATTTGTAGACAGCATGCTCCAGAAGCCAGGTCAATGAATAAACTGAAAATTGTGCAGCTTCTACCTAAATTTAAAACAAACAATACAATTAATCTTTACCATATAAAAGTATTTTACAAAATAACGCTATAACATATTGGAATGACATATAATAGAAATTAATAATACATTTCAAATGTTAAAGTATATTCGGATATAAAGTGAATACAGTGATCAAAGTCATACCAACATATTTCCATTTTTGTTAAAAATCTATAGATTTGAAATGTACTATATTAGTATAGTATTATGTATATAACATACTAATGCTGATGAAGAGAGGAAATGATGAAATATGACCAGGACGATATGTGGGAACACTTAAAAATAAGAAAAAAGAGGCTAATAAACAATTACATGCTAAATTCTACCGACTAATAAAATAAAGGCACATCTTAATGAAGTTTCACGTGTTATTTACAAACTAGGGAGAGTACATACCTTGGCATCGAAATTAGCAAAATCTTGCCTTCCAAAAAACTTGCCTTCTACTCTACCCTTCCCCTTCTTCGCTGTTATTTCCTCAGGTCACGTGACTAGGCTCGTACCGGCAGAGAGGGAGTACACCGGCTGCGTAAGAAAAGAAATTCTCCGGTTAGGTTCAAGTTTATTCGAACTCGGGATCGCTTGAATCCTAGCAGTATCATTCTTCCAAGAACTTGTCCAATCGATCCGCACTATAGACGAGTTAAAACGAACGACAAAGTTAAGACGCCGCGAGCAGGGGACTTGATTAAATCGGAAAGAGAGAGGAATTTAATGTTCTCGACGAATTATTTCTTCAAGTTTCTCGGCTGAATACAGATTTTCTTTTTCCACCGTGGATGCAGCTTTCTCAGGTGAACGAAAAAAAGTAAAAGAAAACAGCTGAGGGATTACGGTGTTCATGAATGCGTGCTCGAGATAAGAACGCGAATATGCGTTCTACCGGCGGCTTGCGTATCGGAGACACGGGCTCCTACCAGAAAATTTTTTCAGCGCTCGTCGCGCCTCGTTCGAATTTATCGGGTTCTTCTTCGTTTGAGTTACCATACACCAAACCAATCTGCGACCGTCCCCGGCAAACCTTTTCAAGTTTGACTATACGAACGAGGCGTGATTGGAATTTCCCTCCTATAGCCGAATTTATTAGAAAAAGGAACGTGAGGGGCTTTCCAAGTTTTGATTGTCTCCGTTCGATAGGTCCGGACCAGGTGTAAAAAGGAATCGTGCCAAGTAACCCTTTCTATTTTTCGCCGTTCCACGAGGAGCGCCCCTGTTATCTTCTCTCTGTTCCTCAGACAAATTCGTTTTACTGCCGATGATATTTCTCCTCGCAATTTTTGAATTTCCCGAACTCGAAGCTTCGAAGACGCCGCGCCGCGCCGGATCGAGTCGGGCCGGGCCGGGCCGAGCCAGGCTCTGGTGGCGTCTCGTTTTATTTTCGTTACCAACGGGACTATGTATACCTAAAATCTTATATTCCTTTAACGATGTTGAAATAACGTGTTCCAGTTCCCGGAAAGTTTCATCCTTACTTTATTAACTTTTTTCGGACATGTTTGTTCGTTGGCTCGATGTTCACCCGTCGCAAACAAAAACGCAGGGATTCTTATTTCTGTTTCAGCGGATCAACTTGTTTTGTAATATAACATCTACATTCTGCGCATCTCTATGCTAGGTACCCGTTTTCCAAGTTCTTATTTTTTAAAATTCGATTTCGCGGCTAAAAATTCTGAAAAAATTCTTAAACGTGCATTCTAACAGCTAACATTTTAATCCTGGCGTTGGACTTTTCGTAAGTGCTAGCGTAAATAGTTATGCTTCTTTTCTGCTTGTTTCAGTGGACGTTGCTCGGCGCAAGTTCGCGTATTATGTTCCGTATTGTAATTGTGAAATAAACACGTCCGGAATGGTCTCCCTGTGCCATAATACCCCCTCATTAATGCTCGCTTTATACACCGAACTCTGTAAATACTCGGTCGGTTTCGCTATAGTAATTTCGTTCGAAACTGCTTCTTGGCACACACTGGCCACTGTTGAGGAACACCCAGTCATGTACTTGTAACAAGCACGTTCAGGGTTACCAATTAGACCCTTTGTCGCTTGCATGCATTTCTCGCACCCCTTGAAACACTATGATCATATTTTTAATGTGTCAACTATTGCCTATCCATCAACGTGCTTCTAATTGAAAGCAGTAAAAAACAATGAAAGGCAGTAAAAAGCGTAGTTCTTTGAATTAATGGTAACGTTGCTAGATGATCTACGTAACAATTAATAATTCATCACTCATAGTAAACATGCTCCATTTCGAATCGGATCAATTAAAGTAATAATTATAGCAAGAGAATGCTTTCTGGTTCGGACGTTGATATCAAATTGATATCAAAAGCTATCGTTATATTTTAAGTAGGTTCGTTAATCATCGCTCGGAAATGAATGAATATTTCATGGCCTCTGCTATTCCCTCGTCAAGGGAAACAATATTTGTAATGTTTTGTGCAGCGTTTTTGACGCTAATTAAATGTATGATAGCCATAAAATTTCATAACGTCACTTGCACGAACATGATTTATTACCTCCTAGTCGGCGACACGTCAAATCTGCAGCACGACTACTTTCCAGCCCGTAATTATTGCGTAGTGCACGTAATTAAACCAACAAAATCCTTATTCGCGTAACGTTAAAAACGTTATTCAGGAAAACAGCCACTTGCGCCGTCTGCTTTTAATACCTTGAAAGAGCTACTGCGAGAAAGGGGTCTATGGTGCGTAATTTCGAGTAAATAATTTTGCAGAAGGTCGGTAATAGTGTTTGAATTCATCGTTGTTTTCCATGCATTTTTCTATCAAAATGTAAATTTGCATTAAAATTCGTAGACTAGTTACTCAGAACAATTCTCTCCGGCAATTGTATGGAAAACTTTCCCAATTTCAATGACCGAAATATACAGGGTGTCCCAAAAATGCTGTATCCCTACCAATCAGAATTCCCAGTAATCGTCCCCGGGGATGTTCATCGCTTCTCCCTTAATTGCACCTTAAAATCCGACGAAAGGAAATGAATTTCTCCTGGAAAAAGAAAAAGCAAATGATTTTCTTCACTTAATTTATCCGAGACTCTAAGGCGTTCGTGAGTACGCGGAAAAGCTCCAAGTCCCGGCGGTATTAATCATTTCTGTCCCGGCGTGCTTTGCTCCGTGCATGCATTTCATTTGTCCGCGTTTTACGAAGAATTCGCCTGTTCAGCAGACATAGGCTGCGTTTTCATATTTTTCCTCGGAGTAGCGTTTGTGCTTCGACTGGCCTGTACAAGAACAAATCTGCAAATTTATGTGCGTTTATGAATAGTATGACAATATACGCCACGGAAAACCGGCAGGAATGAATGGCAACCGTGTCTGGAAGCGAGATAGCCACGGACAACATGGTCTCAGCGAGAATTTGCATAAAATATTATGGAATTCGAGGCTCGCATATGTCGTTGCGCTTTGTTGTGTTACCGTCGTGCCTCCTTTCATTTCGAAAGAAACGGTGTCGACGATTAACCCGTGATTGAGCTTAATTATTTCTGAAAATTCGACTATCCTAAATAAATTAATTTGGAAGTTTTTACTGGCCCCATCGGTTATTTGTAAAATTGACCAAATATTATGGACAATATCTGACAATAACGTATGACCGGTTCCGAGGGGGATCCCCCCGGTGGGGATAGAATGCCGACAGTTACGGTGGTGACCTTCGCGACAGTTACGGAGATAAGATCGTATACGTGACCGCAGCCATAAAAATTAACTTCGTTAAAGATACATTTCTCTAGTATTGGCGTAATGCAATTTCCGAGGACGGCCGATGCGACATGTCGATGAAATTCCTCCGCGTCATTACGGCGTTACGTCGAGCCCGCGTGAATTTTTATGCAGTCACCTTTCACGATTTGTATTATTCATCGTCAAAGTTACGAGCGTCGGAGGGAAAATCGTGAAAATCAGGAGCGCAGCGGCTCGATCCGCCGTTGATAATGTTAACTTCTTCTCCTTCTGCTTCTTCTTCTTCTTCTTCTTTTTCTTCTTCTTCTTCTTTTTCTTCTTCTTCTTCTTCTTCTTCTTCCCTGATCGATTAAAATTCAGAATTATTCCGTTGGCGAACGTTGAGCTCTTCTCCGCCCTTGTTGTCCCTCCTCGATGAACCGTCTTGCGTTCTTTGCTCGCAATTATTCTATTCCGTCCGATCGAGCGGAAGAAAGGAAAACGAAGACAATGTGACAATGTACTACCGGCTCCGTCGGCCGGTATTTGTTCGGATCGCGTGGAACCCATTAGAATTCTATTCGTGATTTCATGTTCACGCTCTTTTTACCGCTTTCTTTTCTGGTAGCGCGAAGCTTCGCCTCGCTTCCTCCCTATCCATCGCCATAATTAGATTTTATTTCTCCTATTTACAGAACGTACGTTGCTCGCCGCCTCGAACAACGTTTAGCTGATGTTCGCTTGAATCGCAAATGGACCCCATTCTCTTGATTATTCTGTGCCATGACCCCGCGTTGCAATTTACTAAATTCGGAGCACTAATTTTTCGAGGAAAGAATTATTTCGAATTTACCGTTCGCCTGGAATCTTTTTGATAGTCATATTAAGCTCCAACCTGTCTTTTCAGAATTTTTCAGAATTTTGTGGCAAGTTTTTTGGGAGAAAAAGTTGAGTCAATATTTCTTAACCCTTTCACTGCTAAAGGCGTAAATATACGTCCTGAGAAGTCCATCGATATATACGAAAGGCGTAAATATACGTCCTGAGAAGTCCATCGATATATACGAAAGGCGTAAATATACGCCCTGAGAAGTCCATTGACGTATACGAAAGGCGTAAATATACGCCCTGAGAAGTCCATTGACGTATACGAAAGGCGTAAATATACGCCATCTATATTTTTATAATTTATGGTTTTACTTCCATGTTTTACCGACTGATTCAAATGGATTTCATCGTCATTTGAGACATACGAACTAAGCTATTGGCAATTGTTTTATTGTTTCCAACGATTGTTAATTAATTCTCATCATATTTGCTGTGATACTGCAGTGACAAGATGCAATAAATGATCGGCGTGACACGTATTCGTAGTAAGCAATATTAATTCAAATAGTTTGTACGGAGACCATAGATATACTCTTAAACCTATAGCGAGCTAATTCTTGGATTTTACTTTCTGATTTACACAGGTTTTTACTGGCTACTCTCTGTGTCTTCTTAGTTCTCCATATATCTATACTCGACTGAGGCAATCCCGATCCTCCTCTTTTTGACTTTCCTTTCCGACGGGCGTATAATGCGCCGTCCCTGTTGATGGATTATTCCGAAGTCGCGCCGCAGTGAAAGGGTTAAATAGGTGGTAGTAATTCGTTTTCCTCTTTGTTTCGTTTTAAATCATTCAGTTATGTAAATAATAGTTATAGTAATGTAGTTATGTGTACCTCCGGTGGAGGAAACGTTTAATGTAACAGAAACCGAAGAGCGTTGTTGGAAATGTACACGTTAAATATTGGCGGTTTAGTGCTCGGAACGAGCAAACTCCATCGTCTACGTTTCTGCGTACTTCGTTTGTAATCATCCGAAAAGTTTTTGAGCGGCTTTCGTCCCTGTGTTCAATCGATCCCGGTCTAACCGAACTTTCCGTCCCTAAACGGCTTTGATTTAGACAAGAAGAAGAGCCTTTCGAAACTGGGCTCATCAGAGATCTTAACGAAGTTGACAAGAGGGCTTAGAATAGTCCCGTAAATCTACTTATCAAACTTCGCTCTTCGTAGATAGAGACGCATCCGTTAGGAAATCAACTGCTCATTTCAACGATAAAAATATACTTTTCAGTTTCGTGTGATGTCCGACTGAAATTGTCTGAGACTTTTTCCAATACGTCCATGCGAAAAATAGAAATAGACGTCAGTGAGAATTAATTATAGAGATTAGATGTCTTACACGTTAATTACTAGTTTCGAACTTCGCCAGAACCTACATGCAACGTTGTTAAACTTCACAATGCACGTACCACTTTAATCAACAAGATGACGTTAACTGCTCCCTTATGAAGAAAACTCGATAAAGGCTAACGACAGTGGTTGTCCCTTGTATATTGTCTCTCAGATCGAACGTTAAAGCAGCCATGAGTTAATTAATCAATCAACTCGATCAACACGACTATACACGGGATTATCTGCGGTCTACGTGTCGATTATATCGTAGATTATCAGCTTCGCTACGCCGGAAATGATAATCTGTTTCACGAGCTTCAGGACTTGATCCACTTAGCTCGGTATCTCTCTATTTTAGCGTTTCGTGCTCCCATCAACGTTGACTAATGGGCCAGAATATATTAAATGAGTGAATTAAGTGATCGCGTTAAAGCAGGTGCCATTTTCAATGTATTTATCAGACCTACGATTCACTAAATCCAGGGTCAAATTGGCGACGTTTAATCACACGAAACTGTAGAAATATAAATCTGGAGATATTTCGTTCGTGCATACATCATCAATTAACAATATCATCTTCGTTTCGAAATGTTCAGCGATTTCTCTGCATATGTCGCCTGGATGACGAACGTCGCGGAATTATCCCCACTACACATTTTCCAATATACCCGGTGACAAAATTGAAATCGTCGGATGAAGTGTTCTATGGGATTTCATATTAATATCGGGAAATCAACCGTAATCGTAATTACCTGCAATTCTCGCATTGTAATAGTATTAGCGTCTGTTGTTGTTACTGCAGTCATGTTTCAGGCAATGGTATGTGTAATTTTATTCAACGCAGAATACCTACAGCTAGTTTCAGCGCTGCGGTTAGTGGTTTACCGAACTTGTTAGGCTCGTTATCAATTGAAGATTCAATTGCGCGGTTTCGACATTATGTATGATTTAGATCTGTTAGTCGATGTATCGTCTATGCCATTTATACTAATTGTTATTGATAGCGATACTGTAACTGGTATTGTAGCAAATACTGGAAACGTTATTGCCAATTAATTGCGTTATGTAGACTACTGTAATATACAGGGTGTCTCTGGACTCCAAACCATTAAAATGCGATTCGCAGTAATTGTGCAAACTTGAAAGACGAGCATGTCGCGTCGTGGGATGCAAACATTGTGTGACGCATTGTTTTCCTGTTGCCGAATATCCCATTTTCGAAACATCTACCTGGCTCGGCGATCACATAATACGCAGTTCGTTAATTACCATCCGAGCTAATTCGAAATTCGTACCGATGCTGATTCTGCGGCTCCCCTGTCTGCCACTCTCGCCCCCTCCTCCTTGCGTTTCCGGTTATGTTATTAGCGACACGGTGGTCGTCCGTGAGCTGTCGTACATCTGTTGTTTCCTGTCGGACAATTTTGGCAATTTGTCATTGGGGGATGAAGCGGCACCGGAAAATTCGCGGACAGTTACGCTTCGCCGGCGTTCGAGTTTGCGAATCGCGATTCGCGAACACTAGAGATCACAATACGCGGTCTCCGCATTTTAGATTGCTCGGAATTGACAATTAGGCGGACGCCTCTAGGCGTGGATACGTTCCTGTTATTAGTTGCCTCGCTCCTGCCACTAGTAAATTAGAAACATTTCTCAGACGAAATTGAACATTCGGAGACTGAAAAATTACAGAGAAGTTGTGCTCTTCTTTTTTTTTTCGAGTGACACTTTCGAATGTTTGGAAACGTTCACTTTTTATCGCAGACTTTGCGAACCGAATTGGTCACGGTAATTGCATAAAAGAATACGGCGATTCGTTAAATGCGGAGAATCCGTTTGACTTACAATCAGTCCGCGTAACTGGAAACGTTTTGTTCTCCCCGCGACACCATTACTCGTTAGCGGATTTAAAGGACCACGAAACGCGGGTATCTCACCTCTTTCAGTTGGCAACATCATTAACGTTGAACGACTTTGAAGCACGGTTCTTCGCGATTGTTACTCGAAACGTCGCCTAAAAACACAAGTTAGCCGAAAAAGTCGCTGAAAAGCCACCATTTAATACGTGGTTGCGCGGAGAACAAACCAACCGGTGAAATTGCTGCTTCACAATACCTAAAATCACTATGGTGCCATTTAAACAAAAAATAAAGTAACAATTCAATTTTCTGGAAATATGTAATTAAAAGAACTGTTTGCTTGTACTTTTTATGTTAAACAAACTGACGCGTTAACTGGTCACTGATCAATGCTTCTTTTCTCCTGTTACAGGTAAGGAACGATTGTTGTTAACAAATACAGTGGTGCTCAAGATTGGCTTCCTGAGTGAGTAAGATCGTGCAATTAAACATTGGAAAGATTGGAAAAAATGTCCAGCGATTCACATACAGAATTATGAGATTTCACATAATTATCATTGGGCATACGAAGCTGACGTAATTTCCTGGATATCGATTAGAAACTTCGCAGCTAGTTTCTTCGCCGATACTGGTGCACGATATTTTCGAAAGACATTGCGAAAGTTTACACCGCGGAAACAAAAGATTCACGACACAATTGCCTTTGCGCAACAAAAGTTTCCTCTTATTATATACTTTTCCATCTCCCGATTATTAAAATGCGGGACGAGCGTTGCGGATTGCCTTCTTTCATTTCCTTCGTTGCTAACTCGTTGCGCTTCTCCTAAAGTTTTTCCTTCTCGAACCGTCTGAATTGTCGTCTTTGTTTGCAATAGAAAGGCTACGGTTAGTCGCGGATATTAAATTCTTGTGACTCTTTTCCCAAACACACAATTTGTGCGTCGAACTTGTAATTTATTTTGTTTCACAGTCGGCGCAAGTCTACGCAGTTATTTCTAACGAAGAATCTATTTGTTTCTTTACGAAGATGAACGAATAAGATTTTCTGTAATTCGCCAAGAAGTGTCTCTGCGACATTTTCATACCGTTGCGTTGCTGTCGTTGGTGGAGTGCGATATGACCTGTTTTTAGAAATCGATGGATGTCCTAATGCTTGCGAATGGTAAATGTATCTCGGCGTTGGAGACGTCGCGGTATTAAAAGTTCTGGAAAAATGAAATTGCGCCGTGAGAGAGGGAGGGGGGGGGGAGGATCGAACAAAAAGAGCCGCGTCTTCGGTGACAGAGAGTTTCTTTCGGAGATCTAGAGTGAGTGTAAAAAGTATTTGTACACCTCTTGTAGGCTTTAAAAATATGTATTTCTCTATGTAAATGCACACATGTTTATAAAACGTAACATAATTGTAACTGTTATATATTTTAACTACATATTGTCATATAAATATACTTGAAAAAGTTTAACGTTAACGAGAAAAGTTGAAAAGTATGAGAAGTGTCTCTAAATTGGGGCGCGAAAAGATATTCGTACAGTTACTATAATGCACTTGAAAGGCGTCCGATTGTTTATATTATGGTTTAGAGGGACCCGACAAATAATCAGACAGAGTCTTTGATGCACAGTCTATTGGCAACCTTCTGCAAAACTAGTGAATTTTTATAACATTCGGTAAAATGAGTTGTAAAGGTAAGGAAACAAGTGAGACTGAAAGAAAAATTATTATACAACTGCATAATCACTGCCAATCATTGCGAGAAATAGAAAAACAATTAATAGGCCACACAGCACTATACAAGAAATTATAAATCGATGTGGTGAACGAAAAACCAATAAAGATAAAGCGAAATGTGGTCGACCTCGAAAACTTAGTTCACGCGATGAACGTTTTATAGTGCATGAAATAAAAAAAATTCTAAAATTAGTTCCCCTAAGATCGCTTCTGAGCTTGCAAACAATGGTGGAATAAATGTACGTGCCAGCACTATTCGTAATTGTTCACGAAATAATGAATATCACGGCCGAGTTGCTCGCAAGAAGTATTGCGTGAATGCCGTATATAGAAAGAAGAGACTTGATTTCGCGAAAGATAATAGTAATATGCCTATCGAGTTTTGGCGAAGAGTCATATTTACTGACGAAAGTAAATTTAATGTTTTTGTCTCTGATGGTAAGTGTACGGCCTGGAGGAAGAAAACTACAGAGCTAGAAAAAGAAAATCTACGTCCCACAGTAAAACATGGCGGAGGTTCGGTCATGGTTTGGGGTTGTATGAGTGCTGCTGGAGTGGGATCACTTCATCGAGGGTGTTAAAGTAAAACGTTAGGCCTTTTACCGTACCCTGTGGAAAACCCCACATCCTAAGGTTATTGGGAAATACCTGATTGCCCGTTATTTTATTGAAGATCATCCTCCCTTCAGGTATGAAGGTACGCACCGCCGCCCTCGCGTTTGGGCATTTAGTTCTAACTGTGCGCCCGTCTTGTAGGCACCTCCGACAACGGCTTCTTCCGATTAAACATATTTCTTCCACCGCCTTCCTGCATAATTATTTCCGCATAACCCCTGAACAGAGGGAATCATGGACCACAAAATATACCTGAACATATTAAGAACACATATTGTAAGTAGTGCAGAAAAAATGGGTCTAAAAGACAACTTTATCTTCACTCAAGACAATGACCCGAAACATACAGCACGCAACACAAGAGAGTGGTTGCTGTAGAACACACCACAATATTTGAAAATACCTCTGCGATCACCGGATATTAATCCGATCGAAAATTTATGGGATCTGCTTGATAAAAAAGTCCGAACCCGGCATATTTCAAGTAAAGAACAATCAAAACTTGTTCTTCAAGAGGAATGGTATAATATTACGCCCGAAATCACATCGAATTTAGTGGATCCAATGCCACAAAGACTGAACGCAATTATACAGACGAAAGGCTATTCAACGAAATATTAATTTAATTTATTTTCGAAAATTATAACACGTTTATTGCTAAATTTGTTACGTGTACGAATACTTTTTGTGTGCTAATTTTGAGAGACTTCAGACTATTTTTAATATATCTCATTAACGTTAACTTTTCGTTAGTTTGTTCATGTCACATTTTGTAGTTGAAACATATAATAATCGTAATTATGTTTTTGTTTTATAGAAGAATGTACAATTACATAAAGAAATATACGGTTTTCTAAAACTATACGAGGTGTACGAATACATTTTACACTCACTGTACTTCGCGGCTCGCGCAAAGTCGCCTTCGCAGCGTCGTTACATTAAAGTCGCTCGCGTAAATGGCACACCGGGGTGAATCGAACCGTTCGACCGAACCGCCGGAAGGGCAGAAACATTTTCAATGCCGGTCCCGAATCTCGCGAGAGTATCCCTCGGCTCGAGGGTAAAAATCTGTATTTCCTATCTGACCTCCCTCGAGATAAGCCGGACGATCTGTCGACCTAACGATTTCCATGTGCGCGGCAAATGCGTTGCCCTACTTCGTCTCGACTTCCATGCCTGGGGCCGTATAATGAATTACACGGGGCAACTCGAGATACTCCCCTGTTACACGTGCGTGAACCCAGCGTCGCCAGATTAAGACTTTTCCCCCACTCTACGCTTCCCCCTCTGCGACGCTGGTCCCCCACTTTCCGGCGGCGAGCGTCCCCACGCTCCGCCAAGGATCGGTCACGTGACATAGTGCGCGCAACCAATTCGCGTTGCGCCTGCGTCTGCGTCGTGACTAACCCGGCAATGACAGGGGGAGAGGGTAACTGTACTCCCCTCGATTTTCCCTGTCTGGCCTTTCCCCTCTACGACGCTGTTCCCCCATTCGTAATGCGTTCTTGGTTTTATTCGAAAAAGTTTTTGCAATATAACAGAAGAACAAACATACGTGCGTGGACCACGCAATTGTTTCAAGTTCTAACTCCGTTATTATTGCGTTTACGGAAAAATGCCAAAGGAGACAGATAAATGGTTCGAAGAGCACTACATCCGTAGGCCTTTAAATTTTTTTAGATGCAGCAGCGCATGTGCAATTAACAATTGCATGGTTTCTTTCAATAGAAATGCATACTTTTTTTTGCACAGATCGATTCTTCTGTTCATTCTACGTAAAAACTGATTAGGGTACCATGGCAAAAAAAATTATTAGATCTCGAGATATTTCCGAAAAATGTCTTTATTGAAGAAGATACTGAAACACTTCATGACTATGTTGTAAAGATAAACACCCTTTTGACATTGTTATCACAACAGAAAACGATTTGTATCGATTTAAACGCAGTTATCCAAACAATTAAAAAAGAACGTTATCAGAAATGTTTAGAATGTAATGGAGAAGCCTTTGAGCATCTTCTTCAATAAAGACATTTTTTGAAAATATCTCGAGATCATTTTTTACGTAGAATGAACGGAAGAATCGATCTGTGTAAAAAAATATGAATTTCTATTTAAAGAAACGATGCAATTGTTATTTGCCCATGCACTGCTGCATCTAAAAAAATTTAAAGGCCTACAGATGTAGTGCTCTTCGAATCATTTATCTTTCTCCTGTATCATTTTTTCGTAAATGCAGTAAATTGAAATTGTTTAACCGATATAATTTTTATGAAAATTCCATCGCAATGCTTAGACGTCCCACCTGTAACACGTAGCGCGGAACCTGATTAAAACTTTGTATTTTAATGCATGTGAAACGATGCTAGAAATGCAAACGGTTGTGCGGCGTATTTTGTGCAGTAGAAAATAGCAATATTTTATCTGTAAGGAATAGCGTGGAGCGCACACAGTTCGCCACGGATCAATAGCTGCCAGAATTCTGCATTTCCGAAATAAATCTGCGGGTTCAGTGGCCCTGCGACATTTGGCACAGCTCTGGCTTAAACATAGACAGATCAAAATCGCTTTGGATCGCCGCCGCCGCTGCCGTCGGGGTTTATTAATCATTCAGCCGGTAATTCGATTCGGTCCAATTTTCTGCGAAAGACATCTCGGCACACCCGGGCCCGGCTAATTAAACCGTCGAATGAGCACGTTCTAAGTAGATAAACTTTTTCATTAAATATCATCCTCGTGTCCGCCTGACAAGAACCGAGGCGGATGGATGGCTTCATTTGTCATTTCTCGCACAAGTTTCAATCCGGCAGTCATTCCTTGTCCCACTTAAAACGCTTTACCGTTCCCCCCCGGGTCCAAATAGATTTTTAATGCGGCAATCTCGGCCGAATGTTACTGCCAATTTAGATTCTCATTTGCCCGTATGTACCTGGTCGAATTCCTTCTTTACACTGTCGCGCGTAAACGTGCTACAAAGCCCTGCTGGGTTCGCGCGTTTGTTACAATAAAATGTTAGAAAATGTAGTCGCCCGAATCTCAAAATGATTTCCGTAATCCGAGGGAGACGATAATGTTCTGAATGCTTTGAAACATCGAATAAAATTCGCTTCGGGAAGATTCCAGGAATACACTGCGCAACACAATATTTTCAACTTGTCTATTGTCTACCTCAGCGATACGCTACCGTTTCACGAGCTGTGTCTACGAAACCACTTTGAATGTTTGCCTGGAACTTGAGAAATATAATCTCTACATGTGCTCCGCCGTTAAAGCAAAACACAAATCGATTGTTTGGGGTTGGTAAACCAAGTTGCCCGGGCATGCCCTCTTTAACTAACAATAATAAAAGCGAGGATCAACTCCGGCCGTTACTCTGTGACCCACCCCTACCACCTTTCCCGGCCTCTGCTTTCCCTCGACCCATTTTCACGGCAAATTGGAAAACAATGCAACTAAGATGTAGGTGCATCGTGTCCAACCTGCCTCGGCTGGTGCTCGTGGTATTTTGTAATTTTCCACCAAACGGCCAGACGTTTTTCAGTAACTAGAAACGTGATGAAGATTTGCAACTAGAAAAAATTTGAGAAACGCAGGAAACCTCAGGGTGTTCTAGGACTGCGTCAAGGGCGGGGTGCCAGACCAATAAGAAGAAGTGAGGTTAGCGTTTAAGGAGGCGGGTCAAACTGACCCGGGGTTCGTTGGGCGTGGGTTAATCAACGTCCCCGTTCCACCCTAGACCGAAATCAATCTTACTTGAAGTTTACGAACGGATGGACAATAAGCGGCGCCGTTCCCTCGTTGTTCGTGGAACGTCGATGAAGGGAACCGGATTTGCCGGTAAATCGGCCGTGAACGAAGGGCCTGCCGCCCTTTGCCTCCCCTCCCCACCCCCCGTTTCGAGTCGCATTTCGTTGAAGAAAAGATTAGCGAGCGTCGAGCACGTTAGCTGAATCAGTTCGTGGGAGTCTTCGTGTGTCTGTTGCGCTGCGCTCCGTGTGCCCGGCGCGCGTCGTGGGCGCGAGTCATTGGCTTCGTTTCGTCCTTCCCTCTCATTTAGAAGCGTTCACGGTCTAGTCAACGCTTTCATCCCCTCTTCACGGCCGCACCCTGTTCATCAACTAATTGCCTTGGATCTCGGCCACACCTGTTTGCTTGCGGCTCACGAACGATTTTGGCCGGACAGATAGGAATTACCGGTCGATTCATTTCACCCCCCTCCACGGCCCGGTATTGTCACGGAAACCTGTCTTCGTTTATTTTGTGTGCCCGCGACTGACGTTTCGTGAGCGGAATTCTTTTTACCGCCACTGATACGGTTTGTTACTCTCCCAGGCTATCGCGTGGCCGATCGGTTTCTACGGAAATGGTCGCGCAGCTCTTTTCACCCAAACGGTTGCTCTCTTGTCCCCGAGGTTTATCCAGAGGTTGTTGCTTATCGATGCTGGCGCGATAGGAACGCATGTCCGTGCCGCGGTTACAATTTCAAAAACATTTCCTCCGTCTCGAACAATCGTGAAAGCCTAAAAAGCACCCTCCTCCCCTAAGTAGAGCTTCAGATTAAGATTGAAACAATTTTTAAGGTCCAGATCCGCTCCAGTGTGCGTGCCGTGTGAGTGTGCCTTGGTGTGCCGCACACAACGCTAGATCGTACAAGGTTGCAAGTGTTCGGGAGGCGCGGATTTATGGCTCGATAATGCAAAGATGGGGCTTGTCAGTGGTCAAAAGCGCTAGATAAAGGATAAATCTAGAGCGCTCGCTACCAGGCAAGTCCTACTTTTGCGTTGTCGAACAACATTTTGCATTATTCGGTCGCATGATGCCTGTCAGAGAGGCCATCTGAGCGCGCGTGGCCGAAGCTACGGCAGCGCCGCTGTTTACGTTGTCGGCCACGCGTGCTCAGATCGCCTCTCTGACAAGCATCGTGCGACCGAATAATGCAAAATGTTACTAAAAAATGCAAAAGTATGAACCCTTGCAACCTTGTACGATCTAGCGTTGTGTGCGGCACACCAAGGTACACGCACACGGCACGCACACTGGGGCGGATCAAGGCCACCTGGCAAAGCTGGACCTTAACACTCACAGAACTAATTCTGCTGACCTTTTTCATATTTTTCGTAACCTCTTTCTCCTCACGTGGAATATATACATTTTTTTTCATATTACGTACTTCGATCTTTATAATTTAATAACGTCAGCCGGACGGCCAACTCTGTCATACGTACGACGCTTTGAAAGAAATTGTGGGTGGTTTTTATCGCACCCCATTAGCCTGTGTTAAGGCGCTTTTGATCGTGTTGCGGATCGTTGGCCATGAACCGCAGCTTTCACTCATTGTCAGTCAGCTGATTAATTCAAAAATGTCGAGGATGATGTTCGAAGGAGCAACGTACGTGCCAGCCAAGGTCTCCGCTGACGCTATTGAAATGTGTAGTCATCCGATGCGTTTCTCATCGTGTCCCTCCATCGCTGAGACTTTTTTACTCGCCCGATTATAATGTTTTCAATATTTATTTTTCCACTACACGAAATATAAGGCACTACGAAAGATAAAGAGAACAAGAATATTGATGTATTACCGTTATCTCATCGAAATTATTAAAGAAATAATTGGATTATTATTTTGTTCCAATTAATATAAAGAATTATTAATGTAAAGAAACGCACGTGAATTTTCAGATCAACTTACATATTTAATCAGAACCCATTCGAACAGCTTTATTCGCAATAAAGAATTCATCGCAATCAGCTCACAGATATTTCCAGAGAAAAGAATCGTCCGCTCTTTTAAATTCAATTAAAACCTCTTTGAAACTAGTGGATTTAACTAAGACATTGAATTTTAGAAAGCGGAGCCGAAATGAAACTTGAAAACTTAATGAATCACCAGCTCGAACGAATTGATTATCGGCTCTCCCGTGTTCAATTTTAATTCAAATTTACTGTATTCCTTCGCCTCGCAGGCGGCGCCGGTCTACGCTCTGCGACAAAAAGATTCAAGCATCCTGTGTATTTAAGCATCTGGTAATTTTCATGGACTTAATTACTCCATTTTAGTCGTATAAATATTTTCACTGCAAAGCACTGTAAAAAATTGAACGAAAAAGCCACGGTTTTTAAATACACACGAAAATAGCCGTACACCAGTTCTTCAGAATAATAGCGCATGTAGGAAAAATTGTTATTATAATTGTTACATAATATTTTTAAACTATGATTTGGGGAGGTACTTGCTCGAGACACGTTAACTTTCTTCTGTTCCAAACATGTCCTCCGCGACATCTTCACAGTAATAATTCGAAAATTGCGTTTCTGAGTCGCGCCATTTTACAGCAACGACGCGATACAACAAATCTCAATGTTCAGAGTTGCGCTATCTCGTTGTCGCGGATGTGCACGGGTTCCGTAAGGGGTTGCTCCAATTTTAAAAAATTCCTTTCGAGTCTGCTCCCCGGCGACCGGTAACGCTGATAATCGTGTCGAAGCTCGGGCACTTGCGCCCTGTTAATCAGCGGGAACGATCCGTTTAGGTGTGTAGGTATTTACAGGAGCGCGTGCAGGAGACGCGCGTGTTCCTCGAAGCCGCGATAGGCGCATCCTGTTAATAGCGTCGCGATAAAAACGACGCCCGGGTCATGGTTTGATGGTCCTCCGGGGACGCTGTAAAACGGGATGAAGAAGCGTGACAAGTCGCACGCAGTTGGTTTCATTTTACGAGGCCCGAACCCACGGGAAATATGCGTTTCGAATTTCCTTTAAGAAGCTCGCTGCACACCGACTTTTCCGGTCGCTAATGTTCAATCTCGACGGAACGACTTACTAAAGCGGTTTTAGTGTCCTACGTGTCCTGCAGGTTGTTCTACGTTTCGGATTCGTCGGTCTACGCAACACTTTCTCGATTTATTTCCTCACAATTTTAGATATACAAATCATGCTAACTTGACGGCGCCCTTACTTGTCAAAAATACACGAAACTTTTGCTCTACCGACTTCCTAGGACTGAAACTCTGCTTTTCGGTATATTCTCGTCAAAATCTACAGAATTTTATAAAGAAAGGGTAAACATTTCTGGTTTCCTGAAGTAAAGTTTAAACCATACTTTCTATACACTTTCCAACGTACAAGTCCATGTCGTGAGAACAGGTGTCGTGCAATGGTTCAATTATATAATTACAATTGTCGTTAATATAAAATCTGCCCGCGGAAAACGTGTTTTCAATTTAAAAAGTTAAATATAGATATTATTTTACGATACAGAGCTCCGCTCTTTGTATGAGACTTTTCGTTGTCGCCATAATTAGGGCATCTCGGTTTATATTATTACATGCAGTTGTTATGCGATTCTGAAGTTCTTGAACATTATTGACTTTTGTGTCGTATACATCGAATTGTAGATATCACCAAAGTCAAGGTGAATCACAGTTCGAACATCTAATATAATTTGCTTTGTTTTGTAAGAAATAATTTTTCATTAAAGTTACGTTCGCACAAAATTTTCGAATTTGACGTCATTTCAAAGTCATAGTATAATATTGTTGAAGTCGTCTCGACGCCAGCAACAATCCTATGATGTCCGAAACACGCGGTGCCATTTAAAAAATCAAGGTAACCTTTACTTTTTTACGTAAAAAACATTTTTTAGATTTAAGAATATGCCGACATGTAGCTCGTCAAGTACTGACAAACTTTTGTCTAAAACATTTGTTAACAGCACTATCGGAAATGCCTAAAAAATGGTGATATAACTTAACGGAAGGACCCTGTATACAGGGTGGTCCACGCAACTTGCAACACCTATGTAACTTCCAAAGGCTGCGTTGCACGAAAAAGTTTTGTATACAGGAGTTGCATGGTCTGAAGGGGTACACAATTCAGTGTATTTATTTTTTTTACAGGTGAAAGTATTTCGGAAATTTGAAGGTCGACTTTGTTTTTTTAAATGAAATACTACATTTTTATACCAAAATATGGAAGAATGTCGGATTCTGAGTAAAACAGTATTGACCTTCATTCACCTTAAACCTAATAATTATCGAGTAATATCACTTTATCGATAAGACTCTTTCACTTTGTCAATGGATATCACTTCGATCATTTACGTTAGTTGTGATAAGCTATTAGGTCACCCATGTTAACAAACATTGTCACGTAAACAACACGCTGTCCTGCGAGAATCTATGATAAGGTTAATTTTGTAACCTGATATTACGCGAAGAAAATTTTCAGGAAATATTTGAAATTACTCGTTAATTATTAGGTTTACGGCTAATGAAGGTCAATACTTTTTTACTCAGAATTCGACATTCTTCCATATTTTGGTATAAAAAATATAGTATTTCATTTAAAAAAAACAAAGTCGACCTTCAAATCGCCGAAACACTTCCACCTGTAAAAAAGATAAATACATTACATAGTGTACCTCTTCAGACCATGCAAGTTCTGTATACAAAACTTTTTCGTGCAACGCATCCTTTGGAAGTTACATGGGTGTGCAAGTTGCGTGGACCACCCTGTATATATCAGTATTGACTCATCCCGTTGACAGACTTCAGCAAGATGCAGGAATTCCCGGTTCGCCGTTGCACCGCTAGATTTTAATTATGTGCGTCGTCGAGACACGGGCGAGCTCAATTTGAAGACCGAACGATAATCGTCGCGTTCGAACGATGCAAATATCTCCGGCAAATACGTCGGAATCGTTTGTAATGCAGTTCGTTATGAACGGAGAAAAAGGACGAGAATGAAGGAAAGAATCTCTCTGGAGACGGTGGAACGGTGCAGTGGCTGGTGCACGGAGAGAAAGGGGAAACACGGCGAAAGGGAGAGGAGTGGAGGGGGAACGGGGAAAAAGGAATGCGACTTGGAAGCGGCGAAATGAACAAAATAAAGGAAAAAAGGGAGTTCCAAGGACAGAAAGGAAACGACTCGGAAGGTGGGAGAATATAGGGGCTGGAGGGGGTGGCCGGCAAAGTTAAAAACGTTTTCATCTAACGTCACGATCCTTCGTCATTCGGTTCACGTTCATCGATCCACGTTCATCGATCCACGTTCATCTGCTTTATTCCAAGAGCGCCGCGATGGAATCGTTAACCAGCGCGTGAGAATTATACGAGTCGCTTCATCGGCTCACCGACTTTTAAGGTGACCGGCGCGGCGCGAGCTGTCGATTGTAGAAATCGAATTTCCGATTCAGTTGCCCCTTTCTCCTCGGGTTGCGCAACCCACAATCCCCTACAACCCCTCCCGCGCCCCTACCCCCGTGCACATGTAACCGAACCAGAACCTCGTTGAAGAAGATTGCGTCCGGATTGCCGCGACTTCTCGATGGATCGATACGCGATCGAGTTACACCGGTGCGCATCGTAACTGATAACATCATGGAATTTCCTTCATTTTGCCACTGTATCATTCGGGCTTTGGACACCGTTTCGAATCCGGCTGAGCTCGTGTTCGGCGATGGAACAGCTTCGGCCATAAAATGTTTGTTTCTTAGGTTTAATATCTCTCGGAGAGATGCAGAATTCGGAAACTTTGAACGAATCGGAAACTGGCGAAGTTTAGACAGGCTTGTTTAGGCTCGCGCAAAGGGAACAAAGCCGATTGTAATTTGCGCTAGAGAAAGCACCGTCGCGAGCAAACAGAGCCGGGTGCAGCGAACGCTATCGCGGCTTTCTACGGCAAACAGGTTGGACCGTTTTTGACCCGTTATCATCCTCGCGCTCGTAATTGTTCACGGCGAGGAACTTTCTTGCGATCAAATTAACTGTTCTTGCGGCCTGGCATCGCCTGCGTCGCCGTACGCTTTGTCTCCGACGAAAATTCAGAGTAACGTCTCGATATACGACGGAAACAATGTCCACGATATTTGTGAACAATTTTGCTCCACCGTCGCCTGACTACACTGTCTTTTCCCGATGTATGTCGCAAATACCTGGGTGATAAACGTCGAAGAATTATCCCCACTGCTGTGGGGTATACAGCATGTTCCACTGATTAGTACGAATCATTGAGGTTCAGAAAAATATCCCGGATATGTTGGTAAAAAATTTGACAAAAAAGCTCATTAAAAATAGAAACGTGTTTTTGAAAAATAGAAACGGGATAGTAGTTATATTAGCTGTTAGTTCTTACTGGCTTCACTCTGGATAGTAAAAAAGAATAATATAATAAAAATAATAGTAAAAGCGCTAACAACAATATACTTTCCGAGCATTCTGCAGAAGGGCAAATGTGCTGGCAGCGAGAATCGACAGCGAGAAAAAGGGACGAAACAAAGTGCAGGGAAAAGGTAAAAAGGCAACAGGTGAAGAATGAAAAATAATATTAAATTTGCATGAAATGAATAAATCGAACGGGCTGCGACGAGAAATCGCTTCGACCCGTTCGAAGTGTTATAAAATTATTTAAAAATCAAACAAGTCTCGAGAATATGGTTTGCAATGCTAAATTGACAGTTCAAGAGAAACGAAAAAAGAGAAACATTCTGCGAACATTACTATTCAAATATGCCAATGCTTTGCCGTTCCATAAAACATTCGGCAAAGACATTTTCTGTGGAAAAAATTGTCTGACAATTTTATCGAAGATTAAAACTCGAATATTTTTGTTAGGAACGTACTGTTCCACTATTTTTGCGATACACGCTTTTCTGCAAATTACGAACATTAATGCTGCCGTTCAAGACGAGGTTTCTTTTTGCAATTTGCCTACAGTCAGTATCAAATTGGTTGTAGTATGTTCCCCGAAAATACGGCGCGGTGGAAACGTTAAATTTCGCCGGAACGCAACAGGAAGTCGAAAAAGTTATGTTTGGTAACGTTCCGACGGTTCCCTGGATGGCGGAGAGAGAATTCATGAAAATCAGCGTGCCGAATATCACCGCCGCGAATGGTCGGATTGTCGAGGGAAAATCGCGAAGGCCGCTCGTCTCTCGACCCGACGGTGCAGTTGCAACAGCAACTTAGAGTGCAGCGGCGCGGCGTGTTGTTCCACTTTCGGAAAATGGATTCCGGTGCGCGGCGAGTCGCTTCATCTTGCGAGATGGTCCACACGCAGTGAATAGAATATCCGGGAATAAGTGCTCGGTAAAATGGGTTTATTTGTTTACGTTACTTTTCCATTACGGATAGTAGAGGTCCTTTTTCAAACAGTTCCGAACACTTCCTTAAGAGATTCCGTAATCTTTCACCGCTGAGAACGTGATGCACAACCTTCTCCACTTTTCATACCATTGTACAAAATTATGCTGTAGACTCCTCGACAACCACTTTAAGGCACAAAGCTTATCATTCAATCTTTGCTTCGTATTCACACAATTTTATTTCTAAGTGATATTTATTTCAATGTCAATCAGTGTCGCGTACGGTTTTCGTATAACTGGGAAAATATACTGACAGCAGCATTATACGATAATAAACATATTGACCAAATTGTGTTGGGAAATAAATGCATTCTAGAACGGACTCATAAATAGAAATGACAATCTTGTTACACGAAGAACGAGCAGAAATTTATTCATTCATTTACAGAATATTTTGTCCCGAATGGAATATGTGTAGTCTGTTGCAAAGTATGTAAACGAGAAGCAACGGTTAACGCGGCAGACGATGACGGAGTACAAATTAATATTTCCATTAGTAATTAATGGAACAAAAGTGAGGAAAACTTCTTCGGACGCCCACCTTTGTTACGAATACAATTAAGGCTTTCATTAAGACTTTGTATCTACATTGCCGCTCGACGTGGCGAAGAAACGCGAAACTTCCCGTAGGTATTATGATTAATATGTAAAGAGTGATATGAAAGTCTTCCCTGCTCGCCATGAATTAATCACGTCTGACGTCCAAAGTGTTCCCCGTGATATTCTTCAGTGTCCCAAGTAATTCCGGGTTGGCTAAATTGGATGTAACTTGAATGAATAAGATTCACTTGGGCGTCACGAATATTTTGTCAATTGAATTGTCTTCTGTGCGATAACTCGTTCCCAAGGGGAAGAATAGAATCGCGAAGTGACATTCTCATTACATATTACATGTATAGAGAATTAGAGACTCGAATAAGTTTAAATATAAATAAAAATTTCCGGTAGATACAGTAACAGTTTCACACGTTAACTGCCACGTCACATATGACTGACAGTGATTTTTGACTGGGTTTAGAAATTCATTTTCATTATAAGATATCCAGATTAACCGAATTTTATTGGAGTCTTACGAATTCAAAAGGGTTAAGACAGCATCCCCTATAATATACAGGGTGAGTCCGAAGAAACAGAACACCTAAATATCTCCGTTACTTTTCGTGGTACAAAAAACTTATACAAGGATAAAGTTACACTGTTTGGAGGACCACATGTAACGGTGTAAGGGAAAAAAATTTTCAAGGCCATTTTTTACGAGATTTCAGGGTCATCGATGTTTTTTTACATGGAATGGCATATCTTCTTTAACGTAATGTTGTAGCTGATAAAATAACGAATTGTGTTATCCATGTAACACAATATGACCTACAAATGACCTTTAACCCAGAAAAATGGAATAAATAAAATTCAACGTGTAAGATTTATTTGCTTTATTTCTGTTACGCAAAATGTTCAAAAATATTCCGTTGAGCTGCTATAAATTCAAATGTATCGCAATAAACAACATAATAACAGATTCTGTGTTGACAGGAAGATATTTATGATATACCTTCACCTATATGTTCGTACAGAGTCGAGTTTACCAACGAGTAATTACTCTGAAGACCTTCTTGCTATCAGATTCCCACTGTTTCTAAGATTTCTAATCTATCAGTTTATCGATGAACGTTTCGCAATGCGTTACTCGAAGGAAGATAAGATTGATATGATTTTCATTTATGGAGACAGTCGACAGTGGTTGAGAGAAGCAGTGCGGTTGTACAAGGATCGATTTCCTAATCGTAATTGACCATCAATTTCCGTTTACTCCAATTTGCTAAATAAATTCCGTGCTAACTGGTAGTGTTGAAAATAAAAAATGTACGAAGGTGAGGACTTCACGGCTAAATGAATGTATAGCAGCACTAGGAAATATTTTTTAACATTTTGCGTAACAGAAATAAAGCAAATGAATCTTACACGTTGAATTTCATTTACTCCATTTTTCTGGGTGTAGGTCATATTGTATTACATAGATGAATTCGTTATTTCGTCAGCTTCAACATTACCTTAACGAAGATATATCATTCCATTTAAAAAAACATCGATGACTTTGAAAATTTTTTCCCTTCCAACGTTACATGTGGCCCTTCAAACAGTGTAACTTTCTCCTAAGAAGTTTTTTTGTACAACGAAGAGTAACGGGGATATTTAGGTGTTCCGTTTCTTCGGACTCACCCTGTATTTTAAATTTCTAGTTTTGGTTTCATTAATTCAATTATTCTGATTTCGTAAGAATCTCTGGGGTAGATATTTGGCACTGAATGTTAACCTGTGTTAAACAGGTGTTGAAAATAAAAGGAGCTATGTTGCAAAGCGCTGAAGGACTAAAGCTATTGAAAAGAACAATGCAGCACACAGAATTTTGTTCAAGTCGGCGCGTATATCCACCGTTAGCAGAGCTTTTGCGCGATTGTTGCTTCCGCGATTTCGTTGCAAATGTATTACAAGGGGAATCTGTCTGCGTACGCTCGAGGGTCGGCTATAAAAATGTATTCGTTGTTCGGGGCGTTGTTCGTAAAAAACTATAGGCAAGGAGTTTAATCGACGAGAGGAGGGATCCGGGCAAAGTCCGACAGCAGGGCGAAAACTTTTATTCGTTTGCGTAAACGTGCTCCGGGGGGCGTGGAGGACGCGAGAAGTCCTGGGGAAAGTTTGGAATCGACACGGCCCGAGCGAACCCGACCCGACCCGGGTCGAGTCGAATATCGCGACCCGGTTCCCCGTGTACTTCGGCCAGCGACCAGGCGATTCGAATCCATTTCTGAAAATGGAACAAGGGTCGCGATACCGGGTCTCTCTCGGGTTGTAACTGCGACTGCCGAAACGTTGCATCGAATTTGCGAGGCGCAGCCCGCATCGCAACCTCCGGTATTCGTTGCGTGTTGACTTCCCTCACTAATATCGATCCTCCAGCTATTTACTGGCAGAGCTGGCCGACGAATGTTGATGATTCCGGATGCTCGCGAGCATCGAAGCTCTAGCCCCCTCGTGTTCTCAAGAATTACTCTCCCTCTCCCTCCCTTCCCCCCCCTCTCTCTCTCCAACAAATTCTAACCTTTTTCCGTGTATGAATAGACTAATACAGTGATGAGCAACTCGCGGACTGCGGTGGGCCAAAAGTGGAAATCTAATACAACGCGCGGGCCGCAACAAACACAACATTGAGGGGGCCGGCAGGTCGACTGTGTGTAACGACACACATAAATGAAATCCATATACGTATATGAACTTGCAAGGGTCAAAATCTTGACAAATTGACGCTTCAATATTGCAATGAGCAGTTTAAAAATGGTCACTTGCGTTTCCTAAAAGTCCAATCTAGGTCTGTCCAGAGCCCAAATTGCGAATTTCTACCTCATCGTCGAGTAATTTGTAATACTCGGCAGAAATCTCGCTTTCTGAAGCAAGGATGACGTCACAAGGTGGCTGCCGCACAGAGATTCTCTTAATTTCGAGAGATTTAGTGTTCATATCGGAAAAAAGGCTCTGGACAGACGTAGTAAAGACATGTACAAACACGGTGGTATGCATTTTTAATTGATTGCATACTTATTTAAGACGTAAAATGTCTAGGAAAAAGGTACAGCGTAACATAGCAAGACAGTCAAGGCCAAATGCCTGCCGGCCCCCTTAAATACTTCGTTGCGTCGCCAGTTTCTTAGTCTTTTTAATGAATTTATTATTTTAAGACCCTGGTATGGCTGAAAAGTATTGTTATGCGAAATGTACTGCACACAATGACATTTGATGATACCAGCTCGCATACTCTTGATTGATTGTGTGAACATTTTACATCGTGAACATTACAATTTTCACGTCGCGACGTCTTGCTTTGATGACGTCGCAACATACTTAAACATACTAATCATTTTAGTTACACAGATCTTACATAGATTTATAATAAAGCGTTTGTTTTATTTAATCTAATATTTTTTATTATTTACATAGATTTACAATAAAGCGTTTGTTTTATTTAATCTAATATTTTTTATTATTTACATAGATTTACAATAAAGCGTTTGTTTTATTTAATTTAATACTTTTTATTACAATAATACAATATTTATTACAATAATACATAGGTACAAATTATGATATTTACTAAATAAATTATGAAACTCAATGAGATACTTGACTTTTTTTTCTGTTTAACAAGCTTGTCAATATTTGGTGTAATACTTGAACTGCTACTCGAATACAATTTTTCAGTCGTTCGTCATCCAATCGATTACGGCGATCACTTTTTATAATCTTCATTTTCGAGAATAGCTGCTCACAAATATAAGTACTGACAAGTAAGCTCATCATTTGCAGGCAATGGATAGCTAGCAATGGAAATGTAGTAGCTGGAAAATAAAGCTTATAAAAATTGCTAAGAGTGACATTTTGAAATTTATTTCTCATTTCTGTGTCGTTTTGTAAATCAACTTTCTGTTTTCTGACGCAGTTCAATGAAGGCTGTGAATATTAGAAAACATAGCCGAGAAGCGCAACAACAATGTATCGTAAATCGTGAACGAAGGCCTGCGGGCCGCAGTCAGTATGCTATTAGGCCAAATGCGGCTCGCGGGCCGCATGTTGCTCATCAATGGGCTAGTATATATCACACTAGCATATGTGTGTTAACAAACTTTTTAGAAACTGAAAATGATAATTTAATTTCGCAGTTTCGACTGGTAGCAATTTTTAAATAATTTTTGTCACACGTTATCTAGTGAACTGTGTTACTAATACCTAACCCAGACCTAACTTTGGCAGTTGAAATGACTCTTAGGCGGTTTCTGCCACGGATCCCGACGCACTGAAAATATCAAGGGAAACGCGCACGGTTTCGTTACAACCAACGACTTAGTTATGCCCCGTGCAATAAATTATCCGCGTCGGAAAAAAAGCATTTTGTATGGTAATGAAAATATCCGCGGCACGAATGGCAAGAATAAAACAGAACGACGACTCTCTCTCCGGGACGAGATTTCTCAAAAATACTCCCGTTTCCCGAGATCCAAGTTTTCCAGATCGCACGGCGGAACACGGAATACTCGGTGCCACGGGGAACAGCCAGAAATTCCTGTTTAATAAATCCAGAAAGGATAAGACGAGGCACATTTTGGGTAGCTTCGCGTCGAATGAACCTGAGAAGCTCATGCAAAATCCACGAAATCAGAGGTTCGAGCGTGCAAGTGGCGCCCAGAAGAGGAACCAGAAGAGTTTCTTTTGAACAGGCTCGTAATTTCTTTGTTTCACGAATTGTAAAATCCAACCCAATTAAAAAAAAAAAAACCATTGAGGCCATAGAGGCACGCATAGTCACCTAGATAATCAGTACAATAAATGTTGCAACACCACCTATCTTCTCAAACTCCCACGTTTCATCGGCTCCGTCATGCTCGTTCGAAAACTTTTACACGTCTTTGCCCCGAGGGACTTTCGCGAACAAACAAGCCGCGGACTCGGTTAATCCTTAAACAGGATAATCGCATGCACACGTTTCAACCGGAAATAATGCGCACAGAGAAGCCGTTTCGTTTCATTCCTCGGGGTGGTAATGGGTTAAGCCGGGGCGCGAAGAAAAACCGAAGAAGAAATTAAGACTTCCAGAGGCAATCTCCGCGGCCGAGGAGCTATCGCGATAATCATTAATTGGACACCACGGTCAATTTTAAATCTAACGGAGCGAGGTTGTTTGCTCTCGACTTTCTCAGCCGGAATAAGTGCTCCTTAATCCGGGAACAGAATTTCGTCCGGTTTGCCGGCGAACCAGCTCCTCCGGGAACAGCTACTCCGTGATTATCTCGCGGCGATTAAGGCGCGATTTTAATTTATCCGTCGCCTATGGGTTCGCACTTCCGTGGCGCTGAAGCGGGTCGCGGATGGCAATTTCCACTCGAGCTCTGTCCCCGTGAAACCCGACGCCATCGCGGTTCACCGGCTGCTCGTCTCCGCGGAGGAAATTCTTTTTTCCCTCCCGAATTCCCGGAGATTGGATCACGACGCCGAAGATCCTCGATCGGCTGGTGTCGCTCGGGCGTCGTCGGATCCTCGACCGCCCCGCGAATTAAACGTCGGATTAGATTATGATTAGAAAGGGGACCAGCTCGAAATCCCGCACGGCGAATTCTCATCGATCCTCGACAATCGCCATTGTAGCAGTCACGCGAACCTTCCGCGAGTCCGGCTCGCGTGAATGCTAATCGGTCGACGGTTTTTCCGCGTTCGATGCAAGTGATTCCGGGAGGCTCTTTGTGGTTAAAACTACGAGCCGAATCGTTAGCGTTGATGGATAGCTGCGCCGCGCTTCGCCAAGAGAAATTATGGCGCGGTGCAGTTTCGGTATTTTAGTGGCTTCTTTCTAATGCCGTTCTCTAACGCCGTTGTGTTCATTTTGTTACGTAATCTGCAGAAGAAGCCGTAAATAACGAAGGAAAACTGAGAGGGACGTTGATTAATTAGGTGTTGGTTTTACATAGCTTCAGTTCAGCTTCGAAAATGACACAGCTCCGTAACAGGCGTCGCGAAAACACTGATAACACCAAAGTATGCCGCACTCGATACCATGTAATATTTCCCTGAAACATTTTTGGCTGCGGGTAATAATATTGCTAGGACTACGATAGGTAATTGGGTTTGCTTCGATTTTCTGGTGTAGTGGGTATCCGACACTTCGATCGGCAGTTTAAGGTTGATTCTTAAATAGCCGGGTTCATCGGGAACCGACCGCGTCGAAAACGCTCCAACTTTTTATTACGCTCCTGTCAACGAGCACTTTTCACCCTCGCGTTAAAGGCCAGTGAACCATTCGTACGTGGTGCGCGGGTGCAGCAGAGAAACTTTACGGGGAATTAACTCTTTTGCTCTGATTCGTACCCTTGCTTATGACGATAACGCCGTCATCCCCTGTGAGAGGTTCATTAATTACACCGCTTCGATCCCCCCATCAATTTACAACTCACGGTCTACGCGGAGCACCATCGACGACGCGGAACAATGTCGGAAAGGTTAATATCACGCTCCGATAAAGGAAATTATTACTTTCTTATTTGCGGTCTGAGGATTATTAGTTTATCGTTCACCGGAACTTGGCGTTTTCACCTATAATAATCGGTTATAGAAGCAAGGGAACAGTAGTGATTTCTGTATATATGTCGCCACGGCCTGGACGATAAACGTCGCGGAATTATCCTCACTACCGGTGGAGTATACCCCTTGAGGGCCCACGAAGCTCGAGAGATGTCTGCTGGACGATACATGTCGCTCGCAAGACCCGTGTCGTTGACATATATCGAGTATTTACTATGGACTGCGGGATCTTTATGCAAAATTGCATGACACGAGAACCAAATGGGAGTTTAGTTCTCTCGTTTGTGGTTTTACTCGGTTGTAAACAATTCGTCGATGAAATCATTTAGCGAGAGTCTACGGTAAAATGATTCGCAACAAGGTGTTTATAGAACGCACGGCCGTCGGGTCTGTTAAATGGAAAATGGAGAATTCCATTGCGTAGGCGGAGGGCGAACGTCGATGTGAACAAACAGCGCGGGAGAAGAGAAACGAAAGAGAAGCAAATAGCAAAATAGAGAGTAGAAGTTCCCTAAACAAGGGCTCGCGGAAAAGGGCGGAGGGAAACAGAGGGATACGGAGAGAGGAGTTCGATAGACAGAAGAGTTGTTCACCGTCATAGGGGAAATATCATTGAATTCGTGTGTCGGATGCTCGACCGCGTTACTAGAACACGTTGATAAATCACTAAAAGAGGTCGCGCATCTGTGTGTGTTATCGTGATAATTACGCTCCGCAGCGAAGATCAATGGCTGGAGAAATACTTTATTTGCGTAAATATTGATCCATGGAGCCGTTCAGTTTGATCTTAAGTAGGGTACAACAATACAGGGTGATCCAAAAAGCATTCAATATTTATATGGTATATAGGATACACTGTACTGTGTAAAAAAGCTGTCGTAAACATAGGTTGAAAGGTCAACCGTTTCTGAGATATAAACATTTTTGCTTGCTAACTTCATGATTCGTTTACTACTGGCCTTTTGATACAGGGTGTAAAAGAACCATTCAATATTTCTATGGTATATAGAACACACTGTTCTGAGTAAAAAAGCCTCAGTAAACATAGGTCAAAAGGTCAACCGTTTCTGAGATATGAACATTGGCATATAGATATGGTTTATAGATACCATATAAATATAGAATGTTTTTTTTTGAACATCCTGTATTTCTAAAACCTACGAAGATACGAGGAAAACACGCGCTGATATTAACAATTACCTATCGCTGTGATCGTATTAAAAAATCATTCTTCTTTAGCTCTAAAAATGGTCGTGTCCTTCGTAGTTCTAGTTTCAGCGAAGTACGGACTTTTTCGACTTACCACTTTCGAGATTTGCGAGATCATAATTGAAAAATAAATGAATGAAAATGTACCGAATTTCTGCCATTTATATTGCCTTGTTAATTCATATTTTCTTGTTATTATATTTTCGTTTCGTTATGAAATTGAAGATACGGTAAGCGTGAAGACTGATGATCAAAAGTTTTTGCAGCAACAGATGCTCGCACCTGTTCGTCACGGTTTAACACTGTTCCCGAATTTTCGTAATTCGTGGTTGCCCGAGAATTATGAATCTAATTGAACGCTTTATAGCGCACTCTGCAGTCGTATTTTCATTTATTTATTTATGTTATTCGAAATGTGTTTCATTCGATGACAGTTATGTGCTGCAAACACATTTTAACAAATTTGGTTGCTCTGCTCATTCGTGGTTACGAGCACTGCACGGAAAACGCAGGTGACGATTGCGGATGGCCACGATGGCCATCAACATATTAACACTACATACATACATGTACACAATATACTCCATTAAAGTAGCAAACAAAATTCCTGACATTTCGCTGTACAAACTCACGTTGAAAGGTATTTCGACGAACATCAAATTAATTGTTCACAAGTATAGCAATATTTTGATATATTTGTCTACAGTTTCTTTTTTAAACTTATGAACACGTTTCTCTGGTTAAATTTGGTCAATCTCTTTGAATTGATTAATTAGCTCCGTGCACTGTGCATTGTGAACACGTCTCAGCGACGCAATATAATTGATACGGTCATTTTTAACACTAGATTTACGGGACCCGTAAAAATGACGGCTTCTACATTCTTTAATTTACAATTATTGTGATGATAAAAATGCATTTATAGGAAATTTATTTAACACATTTATTCCTTGGAATGTATATTATCGTAAAAACTGCTAAAAAGCTGACTAAATATATTCTTGATATTTTTCTAAAATAATCCAAACTGGCCACTCGAGCACCAGGCGTGGTACTCGAAACCAAAAGCGTATTCATACGTAGTTTACTGCGAAGGAGGAGATACGGTCCCCCGGTATCTGGACGTGTGCACCTTATCCGAGGAATCTCATTAAAGGTCGAGCCGAAGAAGGAGTAAATTCGAAGGGAGAGAGAAGCTTTAGCAGCTGGAGAACGTCAGCAGGCGCCGCTACAGGATAATTTTATTAACTCGGTTAAAAGGGAACGAGCGGTCATCCAGTTAACACATAAAACTTTAAAGAGATTTCCAGGCGGCTCACGGATCCTCCTTCACGAATCGTTTACCGTTTCGAAGGGTAGACATTCCACTTGGCTTGATTCGTTCTATTCGAGGAGAGATCTCTCTATCCTTCCCTGGGCCTCTGACCGTGTATCCCGTCCCCTCTCTCCGCTTACTTTCGCTCCTTTCTTCTCTCGTTCCCCCGGTCCCCAGCTTTGTTTTTTTTTTTCACGAGATTGTACGAGCCCCTATTCAGCCGCCGAAGATTTCTTTTATTTCGCCGGCGGAGATAACGAAATCCAGATGTATCCGGCGATACAGTGATAAACGGCGTTCCGGGAAAGAACTCGAGAGGAATGGATTGGTCCATTGTCCATGTTCCTATCCGATGGAAAAACTATGTCGGTTGCTTAATTTCTTTCGCCACGATTCCGCCAGGTCAGCGGCAAGTTTTTCCAAGCGATCCGTCCTTCTAAAAACCACGTCCCCTATACCTCTAACACACGGAAAAGAGTTCCCATTTAATAAAACATATTACTTCGATTTTCCAAACACGGATTAGTTTAGAAGTTACGAATTTTCTGCCGACTCCCATAAGAGCTCGAGAAACAATGGTAACTATGGTAATAGCAGCAAAAGAAAGTGAATGGAAAAGTTAGTTGATGATCGTAAGTTATAGCGGCGCGTTCAACGTGCGTACACTCCGCGACAGAAAGATGGCGCACCACGAAAATTCAATATTTTGGACATAATAAATCTAGTCTTTCTTGGTATTTATACATTTTTGTTACGAAATAAACTACATTACAAACAATAAAATTAAAGGAAATGTCCGTTTGTTTATGGAAACAAAAAATAACGAAAAATCGGTACGACAAAATGTTGGCACATGTACAAACAAATACGTGATTTACGTACATAAAATATATAACATTATGTTTAATACTTTGTGTGGCCTCCTTTTGGAAGTGACTTAAAGAGTTTTTTAAGCCGCCTTCATAAATATGTCTTGCTAGTTGTGTCCGACAATTTTGAATTATGTTGAGATCTGGCGATCTCGCTGGCCACGTTAAGACACTAATTGTAAGTTTATTTTGCTCAAAGTATTGCTTAACGCATTTGCAGTATGCACACTTGCATTATCCTGCTGAAATATAATATTTTCCCCGGAAATTGTCTGTCCGAATTTAGTTAATTGTTCGTTAATTGTGCGTATGAAATCTATATAAATTTTGCTGTTTATAGTTTTCTTTATAAATTTTACTTCAAACACTCCTCGATACCCAATTCCGGCCCAAAGCATTGCTCCTTCGCCAGCCATGTGTGTGCGGCTTAATATCCTTTCTTCTTTCCGCAGATCGAGAAAATAATGTGCGAAACCATTTATCCCACTTTGAAGTCCCATATTATCAGCACTTTTCTTTAAAATTGTTTTGCAAAAGTGCAGATACCTATTTTTATCGAGGATGTCGTCGATAAAAACTAATTCGCCGACTCCATGGGCCGAAATACAGCCCCATACCATTACAGACCCACCACCATGTTTCACAGTCGGCTGCAAATGTCTCGGATTTAATTCTTCTTTCGATTTCCGCCATACACTAATTCTTCCATCGCCTCCCTAAATATTAAATTTGGACTCGTCCGCGAAAATTACGTCTTCCCACCACTGACTTTCCTTTGAAATATAGTTTTTTACAAAATTCAGTCTCTTCATTCTGTTGTTCCCGCTAATATACGGCTTTTTCGAGCTGTTCTTCCATTATAGCCCTCTGATCGTAACACTCTTCTTATGTCTTCCGGATGCACTGATATTCCGCGGTCATTATTTAATTCAGCTGCTAACTGTGGAGCACTTATCCGAGGATCACATTTGATTCTCCTAATTATGGAGCGTTTATCACGAGTATTGAGGATCGGTTTGCGTCCGCGCCTTAAGGGATAGATTCAATTCTATCTTCATTCTTGTAACGTCGCACAATATCCCATACTGTGCTCTTAGTAATATTTAATAAATTTGCAATTTTGCGAATCGATTTCCCCTTTTCCCGATGAAAAATTATTAATTGTCGCATATCGAACGACGTGTCCTTACTTTTCCGATCCATTTCGCACTAACATACTCCGTACATAGTATGAATGATATGTATAAGTACAGCAAGTGTCCGAATATTTTCGTGACATGAAAATGAGCGTACCTTCCATTTTTCTTTTATTATTTATATAATCACTTATCGTAAATAAATATCTTTTATGTTTTTGTTAACTATACATAGCAACATACGTGAAACCTCTTTTTGTTTTTATTGCATGAAGTACGGACCATAGTAGTCAAAACTATAGTGGTGTCTGAATATTTTCGTGACCGACTGTAAGTAGCTTTGAAGTACATGCACGGAGAGAAACCTGTCAAATTTCATCACAGTTTTCAGAAATAGCAATATTTAACGGTGTGCCATCTTTTTGTCGCGGAGTGTACATGATTCAGTCATTATTTCGGCTCCCACGCGAAATGAGAATTTATGGTCGCGGACACGGCTCTGTATTTTTCCACGCGACCGGCCAAACTGGACGAAGGCAATATTCCATGGGCTGTAAACTATTGGCCCGCAGGCTCACCTTGTTTTTCATTTTTTTTTCCCGCAGCGGCAATTAAATCCGTGAAATCTGCGATCCGGTACGCCGGTAAGTGAGAATTTACGCGGCGCGGAGGAGGGAGCGTGGGGCGCGAAAAAAGCCCGCGGCCGGTTACATCGGTCCAATTTCTTTTTCATCGCGCCGGCCAACGTTTTCCTCATTAGCCCCGAACAATCGCAGCCGGCTTTCATGAATATTTCACAATACCGGGGGCCCGAACAGGGGACGCCAGGGTTGCCCGGTCTGTCGGTAACAATAGATTGGTTACATTCGAGAGTTCGATCGTCTCCCGGTGAGTTATGCCCCCATTGTTGCTCGGCAAAGGCAACCGACGCGGCGCCCGGGCCTTCGTTCGCCGCGCGAGCCCGCAAACGAATCGCAAAGTCTTATCGATGATTATTCCTTGGTAAATAAAAGTCTTTCGCCTCTACCGGCGAGAATTGAAACGGAAAATCTATCACCGGTTCGATCCCCTGCGTCCGCGATAGATCCCGGATCTCCGTGCGTTGCGTCGGATCGAACTTCGCCTGTTAGTTTTTCGCCGGGGTAATAGGTGCGTTCGGAAGAGTTTCCAAAAGTGCGGCAACTCTAATTGCTCGTATGTTTGCGAATCGATGGCTAGCGCAAGTTTCCGCATAGTATATTTCATCCGAGGCAAGACTTTCCGGGGGGGGGGGGGAGGAAGAGAGAGAAGATACAAGGTGCATGCAAATTCGAGCATCCTGCTAACCCGACCAAGTTCACAAGTCCCAAGGAAAACTCCGGTCGGAATGCAACTAACACATTTGCATTGCCGCCCCCGGAAACTTGCAACCAGCCTGACCGCGACTTGACCAAAACTCTGCGCGAGCTACACCGAAGTAGCTTCGACTTGAATCCTGGAAGGATTAAGTCAGTGCAAGGCCATGTCGATCGATTTTGTTATTTAAATGCTAACCCTCGGGGATTCCACGCTTCCGGCTTACCCGAAGTTCCCGCATGCAAACCTGCCTGTTCCGCGAAAAATTCACAGACGGCGTTTCAACAAAAACACGAACATGGTATTCCGGAATATCTGGATGTAATCTCACTGGGAATCATCCCCTCCACGTTTACACCATTTTTCGGACACCCTGTATACGTACGGAACAAAATAGTTTACGGAACTTAAAAGTTGGTTTTTAAGAGATCTTTTTGTTTTTTTTTATTTAGGCATTTCAGATCTCAGACGAGATCTATTTCTGCCGCACAGAGACAGTTTACAGTTCATACATATACACATTCATACATACACAGTTCACACTAAATTAACTCAAATGCGCATCTTACATTTTTTCAAGAACTTAAAAATAAGAAGACAAGCCCCAATATTGGGTCGGGCAATCAACATTTTCAAATTTAAGGGCAACTGAAGGTTAATTTCACGCAACTGCTGAATTAGCCCAGATCGCTGTACATCGAAGAGACTACATTGCCAAACAATATGATTCATGTTTAAGAGATCTTGAGACCCATAGTTCCTTTGATATTTTTGTCCTTCGCTACATCCTGTAGGATGTAATGGAAAATAATTTTGACTTTGAAGAAAACGGTCAAGGTCAATTCTGCGGTCCATTTTTTAACAGATCTCCAAAATGGGCGACAGATTACAATAGTAGATGCTTCAAGCTAAACTAAATGCCCACATTTATAGCGGTAAGATTCTTATTCTTAATTTTTAGGTTAAGCAATAAAAATTTCTGGGAACGTGGAATCTAGTTAGCCGATATCTTTTGTAGTTGCTGCGCAGAGTCTTGAATGGGTGCAGTTCAGAAAATATTTCTGGAATATCCGCGCAACAACGCGGGTTCGTTCGACGGGTAACGAAAATAATTTATTCAGAAACTTTTGTCCACAAATAGTTAACTGTTCGTACACCGTGTCCACGTGAACATTTGAATACCGGCGTTCAGACATCGATGGGTTACGTTGCGCGCGCCGAACCGGGCAACCGTCTCTGCCGCATTTCATCGGTATTGTTCGTCCCGAAATTTTTTCAACTTTTTCGTTTATTAGCGGCGACGCGCGCCGTGAAATGAATGGCTGCAATTTTCGAACGCGAAATCGAAATTCGCGTGCGCCTCGAGATTGATCGCGGTGAACTCAAATAAAACCCGTCGCCCGATGTGTTGCGGAAAAATCGCGCGAAAAATTGCGAGATCCCGAGGGACGAACGCGGAGAGCTAAATACTCGCTGCCGAGAGCTCGTCTCTTTTTCATCCTGGTTTCACGGTCTTTTATAGAGCCGTAATAAATTGATTCGTCTGAATAATTCCGACCGTATACACCCGGCGATCAAAAACAGTCGATCGAACGCTTGATATTGCTGCAAGCTTTATAAGAAAAGCAACGTTTCAGCGATATTAGTCGGTTACTTATGGCTTCAAAGATTCCACTTATTTTTTCGGTGAACTCGTTTAGCGATAGGGCCGATGAATCTTTAGAGAGGGAACATTACCAAGAATGAACGCGTTTCGTCTTTTCGCATTCCCATCGTGCTCCCCGGTTTTCACAGAGTGGAAATTCCTTTGTCAGAAAGTGATTCCTTGAGGTGGAACGAATTTTCCTGGAGATCAGAGTGACGCCGTTCCCTTGCTGATCCCGCGAGAAACTACCTTCACGTAGATATTCGAGGCGGCTACGTGAACTCTGCAAAATATTTGTCGCTGCGAACTTTTAACTGTGTAGCTCTGGATTAAGACCCGACGAGCACAGTTATTGACCAGAGAAATTACTGTTCCCTTCAGTCTCTGTAAAATTACTAGAATTTAATGCAAATATTAATTTTCTGACGCGATACATTTTTCGTTGCAGGTAAGAGATGCGACCATTTTGTTGAGATTTCGGCAGCAGAATTATTTTCGTGAGTAAGCCAATTATTAATACAGCTTCAGAGAGCGTTGACAATGACCAATATTATAAAGTGCCGAAACTTAATCCTGAAAATATTCAATGTAGCCACGAGCTTATTTCTCAATTTTCCGATAACAATTCGTGAGAGACTATTATGGTTGATCAGAAAGAGAGCCATAAACTAGGAATAGCACAGCTCCAGTCGTCCAATCAATCGAGGCAGTTTATTTAGGAAAGGAGATCCCTAAGCAAACAACGCGATTAAATCAACAATAGTGCCAGATGTAGATCAGCGCGTGGAACACAGCCGCGCCAAATATAAATGCGAAAATGGCGGTGAGACGGAATTCCAGCGTTCGTAGTCACTCGCGAGAACATCGGCAGTGCCTCCCGAGCATTTCTCCCGCGACGATCGTCGGCGCGAGAACTTCTCCTTTCTGCGGGGGAGTATAGTTCGCGTCGAAAGTGGCGGGAAAATTCCATCGAACGCCGCGGCCGACATTAATCCCGTGAAAATGCGAGCGAACGCGGTTTACGCGCCACCAAAAAATCCCCGTCCGTCCGAATAATTCCGTGCCGTTTCGTGTACCAATCAGCATGTGAAACGCTCCGCGTATAATTACGCGGTATGCTTGAAGTGTTATCGCGATAAGTCAATTACCCGTTCATCCAATTTTTCACCTGCCCCGAATAATAACCTGCGAGTGGATTCCCCGGTGAAATTATCTCTCTCGAAACTTGCCAATTTTTCCCTTTCTCGCGTAAGTCTCGTGCTGTCTCATCATCCATACTTTACTTGTTAGCTTAGCTATTCTGCCCCGTACTATTTTCACACAATTTATCGTTTTTACTCTTCTATGGCATTTTTGGTAGTCTTCTTCCTTCTGTAGGGATCCAGGTGAGAAACGCAGAGACCTATTTGTACACTTACAAATGTATTTCGGACGTTTCAGATATACAGCTCTGGATACAATGTATACTTCGCGGAAACAAAATGACAGACTGTCGCGCAGAAGAGTCGTAGAAAAAATGAAGCTCGCTAATTCTAGGGATCCGCGTACTTATACCTAGAAAAGCGGAAGGGAAAGGGCAAGGATGACCAAGCCTTAGAGCTGAACCCTGACCGTCGTGATATCACGGATTGGTCATCCAACACTTCCTTTTCACTGCGGTTAACGTTTCCTCCTTGTGACAATATTGCTGTGGTGTCGCGTCGATCCCGGAATTGGGAGAAATCGTATCGCGACTAGGTAGAGGTTTAACGGCGAATGATGGTACTGTCAATCTCCGGAGAACTGGTCTTTATTGCGATATGGCAAGACTTGGCTTGCTGTTAGAGTCTCGGTGTTTTTAACAGATCGGAGTGTTATTGAATCCGTCCGGTCGCGCTTAAATCGATCCACCATGCCGATTTTTTCCTCGGAACCATCCGTCGTCGTCTCCCTCTCGTTCACCCAGTCCTGTTACCATTTTTCTCGACCGGCCTGTCTACCATTTTCTACCAGATCCTGTCAATTTTCGATGTCTCCTCCATGGTCCTTTGAAGAGCTCGTTAGCTTCCGAGCTTGTTCGTCTCGGATGCCTCGCCTCTTGCTTTATTTATTATCCGGCGACATTGTTCCTTACCTGTCCGCATTTGTAGACGGTTAGCCAGTACAAAGTGACTGGGAACTGTTCTACTGATAACCGATTCGCCCGCGGTGCATTTAATCCCGCGATCGTTAACGGAAGATCGGAAAGTGTCCTCGGCAACTTGCTCCACGATCGCGAATGATACATCGGCGGTGCTTCTTTGTAGCACGGAATTACAATTGTCGTGACGTGCACGTGACGGAGAATCCAATGTAAAAATACCACGAAAGAAATGTTTCCATTAACCCCCTGACTCCTGCCAGTTCTAGACCTGTGCCAGAGTCGTTTCTGACCCGCACCAATTTTTCACTAATATTGACGGTTAAAACGAAATGCTCTTGCATGCACTGGGAAACTCGGCGCAGACTTTAATAAATTTGACGATTTTATCTTAATAATTTTACGTAAATCAGGAGTAATGTGTGATGTCGCGTCCATCCCGGAATTGGGACAAATCGTATCGCGACTAGGTAAAGGTTTAACGGCGAATGATTGTCAATCTCCGGAGAACTGGTCTTTATTGCGATATGGCAAGACTTGGCTTGCTGTTAGAATCTCGGTTTTTGAAACAGTTCGGTTTTTGAAGCAGTTCTGACTTGGTTACAATCGTATAGGAATTAGGAAAGCTCGGATGTAGGTGTGGTTTTAGGAAGTTGTCTATGATTGGTTGAAGGATGTGTTTTTGGAAGGTGTTGAAAGTGGTGGAGAATTAGGAAGAGTGGGAGTAGAAGGTAGATTTGGTTACAGGCGGCTACGGCTATAAAACTATAAATCTAGAATGGTTCGCAGTTCAGCATGTGCTGAGTTTTTTCTCGGATTTCCCACTACGCTAAATTATGCTAGATTTTGTATGGCGGTCATGGCCATTATGCCGCGGGTGGCTACTTGACCTTCACGGTCGTACAGATGGCCCTTCGCAGAGGGTTTTTACGACGGTGCAATTGCAATGTCTATAATAAAGTTGTCGACATCACAATTCGAAGCCTATAGCACGCTGAGTTATCGGTGATTATAATTTATGGTTCAGCAATTGGTAGAAATTAAATCTGTAAAATATAGGCGAGGCCCAGACGACGAGGATGCATTAATAAATTGACAGAGCTTCCGAAATGTTTCCAGTCTGCAGAACGTTTCCACGATCCTAAGTAGGATCGCCGCCGATCGCGAGTGTGTTTGCCAAATCAGCTGGAAAAGTGTTCTTCGTCTGGTGCCGCATTATTTGCAAAATATATACATTTGCGATGCCGAAACCAGAGAGAGAGAGAGAGAGAGAGAGAGAGAGAGAGAGAGGTAGAGCAGCACCAGGGGTGGTATCTTTCATCCCGAGTCTCGCCAGTAGAATCAACTTCACGGTACATTGAGTAATTCCATTCGATCGAGAACCGCGATATGTAAATCGCCAGGGAGATGCCGAACCTCTCTCAATTACCTACACACAATCTGTCCATGGAAAGCGAGGAAAATCTTGGTGAAACGGAAGGGAAAGAAAAAAAAAAGAAAAGAAAATCGGAGGAGATAGAAAATCCCGACGTTATTACGTATAAGCACGTATTCCGTGGCGGGATTTCTAGAGTTGGTAAGCTCGATTTTAATGAGAAACCGCGATACCATCTTGTCTGGGGACAGGTACTCTGACGCGCTTGTAAAATGCTGGAGGATATCTACGCGAGATCGTCGCGAAAGTCGTATTTCCGGTGCCGGAGAATGCGTTTGACGTCTTCGGGGTTCTTGCGTGGCGACGTCCTCCATCGTTTCTAGGTATTACCTGTCCTTACTAATTCAAAACTTGCCGAAATGATCGGTAAGCTGCTTCGGATTTGTTTTTAATTTTTTATTTTATTTAGGCATTTCAGATCTCAGTCGAGATCTATTTCTGCCGCACCAAGGAAGTTTACAGTATACATACATATACACATTCATATACATACACAGTCCACACTAAATTAAATCAAATTCGCAGCTTACATTTTTTCAAGAACTTAAAAATGAGAAGACAAGCCCCAATATTGGGTCGGGCAATCAACATTTCCAAATTTAAGGGCAACTGAAGGTTAATTTCACGCAACTGCTGAATTAGCCCAGATCGCTGTACATCGAAGAGACTACATTGCCAAACAATATGATTCATGTCCTGACTACCATGTCCGCAGTCGCATTTCGGGTCACTAACAATTCCTACACGAAATAGAGATGCATTAAGACCATAATGATCGGCTCTGCAACGATTAATAGTAACAATAAATTCTTGTGAGAGCCGTTCGTGTTTAAACCATGGCTTAGACCTTCCAGTATAATATTGGTTAAAAAAATATTTTCCCCTTCACCAAGCCTTGCTCTTTTATAGTCTTTTTGGTTTGCATATGCGCATTTCTCTTGAACTCCTCACACAAGTCAGTAAATGGGATTGTGATACTGTGGAGGCACTGCAGGTTTCTGTGGCTGATTACATAGACTGTCTGCAAGTTCATTACCTTGAATTTTGTTGAGGGGTTATGCGAAAATAATTATACAGGAAGACGGCGGAAGAAATATATTTAATCGTAAGAAGCCGTTCTCTGAGGTGTCTACAAGACGGGAGCACAGTTAGAACAAATGCCCAAAACGCGTGGGCGGCGGTACGTGCCTTCATACCTGAAGGGAGGACGACCTTCAATAAAATGAAGGGGAATCAGGTATTTCTAATGACCAACTTCTATATTTATGAAATTAAGGAGAAATACTTTAAGTTCAAGAAAAGCACATCAAATAATAGCGGTATAGAATTTGTTTGGATTCCGTCCCGTTCAGGCATTGTTGGAAATGATGAGGTTGACGCCTTAGCTAAGTCGGCTACACTAGAACAAGCTAATAAGAGTATTGTCATTCCATTTTCTGATTTACGGGAATTTTTTAAACATAAATATAGACAAAGTACTAGTGATTTCACAATGCAGCAGGGTCAATTTAAAGGCAAGGAATACTCTCAGTATTATGTTAGAGCTGGGACTGCACCATGGTTTTCGGGTAGAGGTTTATCACGGCAATTTATTGTCACATTCAATCGTTGTAGAGCAGATCACTATCATCTTGCAGCATCTCTTTCACGACTACACATAATAGATGATCCCAAATGTAGCTGCGGTAATGAGGTTCAAGATCTTAACCATATCATTTGGCAATGTACCTTGTTAGAATCACAAAGAGTTGATCTCACGAAAAAATTAAGGAAGCTCAAATTGTTTCCACCCTTAAATATCAGATCGTTACTTTATGAACCGAATATTCAGGCATGTTATTTTCTTTTAAATTTTTTCAAGCAATGTAATTTAAAGATTTAAAGTTATGTACTTATGTGTTATATACCTAATGTTTTCTACGGTTCCTACATTATTAATGCTTAACAGTAAGATGTACATATATTACTAATGTATAGCTTTATAACCCCCTATGGGGAGTTTCAATTAAGCTTTCAATTAAAAAAAAATCAGGTATTTCCCAATAACCTTAGGATGTATGGTTTTCCACAGGGTACGGTAAAAGGCATAACGTTTTACTTTAACAGGATCCCTACTGGCCAAATTATTCAATAAATTATTGGCCAACTGATGAGAAAATCCGAATTTAATAAGCTTTGGGCAGGGTGTTTCAAAATTGTATGTCACAACCACCGTAGCGGTGGAAGTCGCTAGTGGAGATAATTCCGCGACGTTTACCATCCAGGCCTTGGCGACATATATGGAGAAATCACTGTATTTTATTCCACATGTCTACAGGGTGTCCGGAAACTGTATAAACGTAGAGGGGGTGATTCTACACGAGAAAATGAGTCGAAATGAAATCTTAAAAATCTCCCAGGCTATTATTGCGATAATGGAGATCATACTAAAAGAAACCAATTTCTATTCAATCTCAATTTTTAAAAGATTCTTCGTAAAACTTTTTGGCCCGGCGGGGAAGCAGCTAATAAAGCCGTTAAAGTTGCCTTTAAACTAATCTTACTTGGGAAGAAAACTTCAGAAACGGGGATACCATATTTTTTCTCTGTTTTATAATCCATAAACACACTTACTTAAAGCTCCCCGGCAACTGCCGTTCCTGAAAGTTGGAAACACACGGAGGGATATTAATCGGGATATCGTACATCGCCTTTGGTATACGCCTACATATCATTCGATCTCGATAAATATTTATGCGCGCACCAGAAAAATATTGATATTCCGCAGGGCTTATCCGTATGTATATATTGCGGAAACACGCTTGCGAGTTTCTCTAGCTCTTTTTTTATTTTTTTTTATCGGCGCGGTTGATTTCCAATTCGTAACACTTTCCCGCACCGGATAAAACTTGTTCGGGAAATACCGGCGATTCACTCTCCCCTCATTTGTATTGATCCTGTACTAACCAACGGAGCCAATTTTTCTACGCCGATGTTTTGCAATAGGTACGGAACCATCATCTAGCGTAAAAGAAAATTCGTTGAAAAACGCAGGTTCGAATTTGGTTACAGCAAATTTAGACGCGTCGGATTAAATATAGAAATTTCAGGTTGTTCCAATTGAAACCAATTCAGTTGAAATTTTCTCGAATTGAAACACTCTTTTGACAAATCAATATCAAATACTTAATTCTCCAATTATTCGCTGGAGGCAGGTGCATCTCCTTCGATTTCGATCAAACGGAACGACTCGTGACCTTCGCATTGATTGACCGGACCGCGTGATAGCGACTGGGAATTAGCTAGCTAGGATAACGACTTGGACCAACCTCTTAATGACCGTTTGTGTTGCTTAATGAACGCCGGTGTTCCCGCGACGAACTTTGGATGAGAGCACCCCTGAGGATAAGTAGGCTGCTCGTGTACATGCGGCGGACATTTCCGAGATCCTGCTACGTCGACAATGCATACTCCGAGTGGTTGCAATACCGTTGGGAGAGGGTTAAAGGGATCGGAGCCGATGAGAGTCGGAGAAAGCTATCAAGAAGGACAGGCCACCGCATCCTGGAGGGGCGAGACCAAGGAAATTGGAGGAACTAGTGAGATATTACAACGTCGATGGGTGAACACCGGGAAATGAACGGAAGAGCCGGAGGAAACAACGACTGACTAAAATCAGAACAACCAAGAGAGCCATAGTTCCTTCGAGACTTTTGTGACGAGTACTATTCGATGCAAAAATAATTCTTGGAAAAACTTCTTTTTAGATCTTCGCCTCTTCAGATGTGCAGAATCACCCTACTGCGGTCGTGACATCTAAGTTTGAAACAGTACTGTTAGAAAAATCGAAGTAAACAAACGATCGAGGCAGACCATGTGTCTTTTGTCAGCGCGTTACCCCTCGCAACTGAAGCAGAGGCATACTGTTATTCTGACTGTCGTCATATACGCTTCTCTTGAATAAAGATTCGTAGTATTTTGCAGTACGCCCACTATTATTGAATTCAACTATATCGCGTTATCTATCTCCTCGGTATTTCCTTACAGTACCAATGATTTCTCCATTGTATGTCGCCAAGGACTCGATGATAAACGTCGCGGAATTCCCCGAACCTCGGTAGCTAACAAATCGCGCTCACACAGAAATACTGTAGGAATAGGTTAGGTGAAAGCCAAGCGGTTAGGTGTCGCAGTGAAGTTTGCTGAATAACGTGTTTATTGAACTTGTACAATTATCTCTCGTCTATCTCTTGCAAACGGCTCTCTCTCCCAGTGTGGGGATGCAAAAACTACCCGAACGCAAGGGGCAGTTAGAACGGCCCGACAGCGCATATACGGCCGAATGACCAAATTACGACGACAAAAGTAGATTTAAAAATTTTCTCTAAACTAATGACAAATACCATTATAACGTACGTATATTATAACGTAGCGTGAGCATTTTTGTTGTTAACGCAACATAGTAGTTGGTGCGCACGTGCAAAGTGAGGTTCTGGTTCGGACGGCGAATCTCAGTTGTTTGCGCCAGTATTGTTGACGACGTAATTGCGTTCATCCTA
>CM052144.1:1544651-1594785 GCA_028454255.1 Halictus ligatus
TCAATTGAACAGGATAAGAGAAAATACTCCCTTACTACCCCCTACGTCGACATACAGAACTGAAAATTGGCACACAGTATTCAATTTGGTTTCGGGGCATTTGTTACCTTCTTTACAAATATCTGTAACTATTCTACTTCAGTGTCATTCTTCATCATACGTGCGATATTTGTCCAAGAACGTCCTCTAAAAGTTTCATTAAGACCCGTGAGATGTCGCTGTGGGATCTTCCCCTTCAAAAAATGAGCTCGTTGAGAAACGGGCTGAGAATTGGTTTCTGCACATAAATAAACATTCGAATATTGCCCGGTGACGGAAGCTGAGCGGTTTACGACAAAGGGAAAAAGCTGAAAACCGATGTGAATTACAGCACTTACGCTCCCGCGGTGTCTCCTTGGCACGGGAACATAGGCGTCGTGGCGCAATATCCGCCATTGACGTTCCCGATATTAGTTCTCATAGAAGTCGACCGTTGTATTTCCGTGGAAACGAGATCGAATTTCAATTGGATACTTCCCAGAGAAATTTTATGCGGCGCGTGTCTGCGCAAGAAAGGGGAAATGGAACCGGCGAAACCGGAAAGGAAGCTTCCGATCGTTAGTGCCGGATCCTTTGTTGAGAAACGCGTGCGGTAGGGTCTCTCCCCCCCCCCTCCCCCCCGACTTTTGGATACGAGTCAGCGAATAAATCAGCGAATTTCTTTATTACCATATTTTACGCGGGAATCGTGTTTGTCTTCCGCGGAGGAAAGGTCATAACTTTGCCTTCACTGGCTCGAAAGATGCATTAGGTGTATTCCGGCGGTGTAACCTGGAAAACAACGGAATCGCTCTATTACGGGGATAATAAATTTAATTGTGGGAACCGCAGAACCTCGTTGAAACATTTCAGTGATATTTTAAGATTTTCAAGTCTTTAAGTAAATCCGCTTACAGACAATAACGTTATTTAAGCGTAGGAGATTTAAACGAAATAAGAAGTAAGCAAATCCTTTCCAGCATTATTAGTCTAGAAACGACCAGAGCTTCGTTCATATATGCTCCAATATTGGTCGTAGCGATTCAAACAATTTCATTCCTTGTATGGAAATTAATTGAAATTGCGGAACAAATACTTTTCATGCGAGGCTCCGGTATTCTGAATAAACTAATTTGTACAGTAAACGAATTCGAAAGCATCGGTAAATATGCAGTACGCCATTTCGAGCAGCTGTCGAAATTAATTTCTCTCCCCAAATGTTTCGATTTTGTACGTTCGCATAAAGCTCGTATCACGGGGACAGGTCAATGAACTCTAAATAAAAATATGTTTGTTCGTTTCGGCTTCGCGTGGACTGTAAACAGACAACAAGAAAACCTGTAATTGGTTATCAATTCAGTTTATGCAGATGTTTCTTCCGTATAAATTTCATCGAAGCCGACGCGTGGCTAATGTCCCTTGTCCGGCGTTAGGCGACTTCCTCGCAATTTGTTCCCGGCTGTTTTACGATAGCATTCAAAAAGTTTCAGACGTCCGAGTCGAATGATATTCGCACCGGTGCCAAAAACCTGTCGCAATTACTTGCCAAACCATGAAGAACGTAGCGGAAATATCAGGGCCGAACGACGATTAATTGCTCCATTGTTCTGACTCGGCGAGCAACGCGGTTAAAAGCAGAGGAGCGTCACTCTTCCGAGAGGATTACGCCTCGAGACAAGGGCGCGCCGCACCCCACCCCCTTTTTTATCCATTCGAAACCGATTCGCACTTGCATTTCTCGCTGCATGGAGAAGCTTTTCGGGCACCGAAAGGACCTCCCCGGTCGGAGAAAGGAGCCTGACGCCGCCGGGTTCTGACGTTCGAGCTCGTTTAATCCTAATCCGAACTTTAAAGAGGATTCTCCGACCTTCCTCTTCGTCTCCTTTTTTTTTCTTTTTGTCGCACCCTCCCGAATGCTCGGGATTTTTTAATTCCGTGGATTGCGAGGTGACATGTCTGCCATTGACTCCGCCCCACTGTTTGATCATCACCGATGCCGGGAAGGGATTAACCGTTGAAATTCAATCCACTCTCATGGCTTTTTAGCGGGATTATGCTCGTTTGGGGTGCGTCAGTCATTCTCAAGGAGTCTTATTTCCAACAAAGAACGCGGCGCTTTTCGGTTGTCACCTCGCTTCGCATGCTGGAAATAGCGACACCAGCTCGCGGAATTTTTATTCAGAACTCATTGTTTGTCAGTAGTTCGAGAGTTTTAGTGCTAAAAGAGTCATTCCTGTAGAAGCTTCAGTTTCATCATTTTTCTAATTCCGACCGCCATTAGATTAAAAAGAAAAGTGTCTGTAACGGTCTGCAATTGTAAAAGAATAATTATTTTGAGGCAGTGTTTGAATGTGTAAGGATACCTTTTCGCCAAATGTTTTTTTTTTTGTTAGAAGTCGTGGTTTGATTCCGATTAGAACGTTCAAATAGATGAAGAACTTCCGTAAAATTGGCAAGGTGTGTTAACACTTTTCGTTCGTTTAAGAAGAGTAATCAGCAGTAATAACTAAAGTTGACCGTGCCATGATCAGCAAACTGGTAAACATCTTACATCCTTCCAAACTTTTTTCATTTCATCAACAGACTTCTTGACACTTGTAAAAGTTCGACGTAAAGTTTCGAAAGTATTACTATAAAGTTACTTCGCTCGGTCCACATTTTCCTTTAAGGGAGTCCGAATATGACACAAATCAAATATAAATGAAAGTGCAAGCCATATAAACCAGTGAATTCTCGATATATGTCACCGGCACGGGTCTTGCCAACGTCATGTATCGTCCAGAACTTATGTTTAGGCTCTTCGGCGTCCAAGGCCCCGCGGTAGTGGGGATAACTCCACGATGCTTATCGCCCAGGCCTCGGCGACATGTATCACTGTACGCCGCGGGGCTAGCGACTTTTACCGGCTAGGAATTTACGACGTATATAAAGTATACAGTGTATTTCGTAGAAAGCAAGGGATTACTTACTAGCCTCTGCTCGAAGTCGTTTTAAAGAGTCCCCGGTCAGTGGAGGGAAACTAAGAAGGCATCCCGGACTACGCTGTCCCTAGGGTGCTCTTAAATTCTTTCTGCTCACAAGTGGAGAAGGACGAGGGTGGTTAGATATCGCGCGCCCTTCCAGCCCAGCTTCCCCGGAACTTGACGCTCGAGTCACGAAGCCATCTGTTACAGTTCGCCGAAGTTTCGCCGCGCAAGGTCGTATTTATTCGCGCAGCCAGAGAGATCTCGTATTTTTCGCGAACGGATGAGGAGCTTTGAGAAATTCGGGCCGCGTCACCGATTTGTCGGTACCCCCGAAATCTTCGAGTCCCACGAAATTGTTATTTCGGACACGGACCGCTACACGCTCCTTTCAATTTCCACTTCTTCACATGCGAGATCGGCAGCGTGGTCCTTCGTCCTTTCAAATTTAAATTGTACTAATTTCGACAGACATACAGTCAGTGTACAGGGTGGGGCAATAACTATGTCCAGTTTGAACATTGCCGTTATTTGTAATAATATTGTAGGAATAGGTTAGGCGAAAGCCAAGCGGTTAAGTGTCACAATGAAGTTTGCTTGATAACGTATTTATTAAATTTGGACAATTATCACCTGTTTATCTCTTACAAACGACTCTTCTCTCAACTCTCTCGTTAAACTATGAAACTCCGATTCTTCAACTCTAATTCTTTTACTCTCGCTCTGTGTCTCTTCTCGCGATCGTTGCATCTTTCTTATTGCCTCTCTCACACGCTCATGCTCTCTCTTTCATACTCATTCGTACACGCTCGCTCGGGCATGTCGTATCGATGACTTCAAAACGCCTCGCTGCGTTCGGCAGTTTTTGCGTCCCTACAATATGAAAAAATGTTATATAGAAAACTTACACGGTATAGAGGGAGACATATTGTGACACAAACATTTTCTGCGTGGCTGGAGGCACAGAGAAGATTTCAAGGTCAATTGTATTTTTTAAATGGAATGCTTTGTTTTTTTTATCACGATGTGATAGCCAGCGTTGAGACGAATTCAGCGAGTTATCATTCGCGGTCATGCAAGGTCAAATATGGTAGTAAAATAAACTTTATTACCTTACAGGAGATTGTCGAATTGGTGACCGTTTGCGTCAATGCAAAGTCACAATCTTCGTATCATAATGTCTTATCGTTTCTGAACTTATTCTAGTACATGCTGCAATTACACTGTCCAACAAAATCAAACTTTTTTCACTTTGTCATTCTAAAACCAAATCCGAAAGCAGAATTGCTCTATCACGCAACGTTCTCGAAATATTTTGGTTCTTGTAAAAATGCCCGATTTTGATATAAAATTACGTGTTACGCAAAAACTAAACACGCGAGAAAGTTCAAGTTTGAGTCAAGAGATAGAGGGGACTCTGTTCTACATATACATATAGTCAATTATATATTTATGTACTTCCTAATAGTTGTAAATGGTTGTTAAAGTTTGAAAATGAGCCGACGCGGGTACTTTGTTCGCTCTATTTTCGTGTTTATGTGAAAAATCCTTTATCTAGCAGGAATTTACTATACAGGAATGCATTCTACAGACATTTTTGGTAAAAAAACCATTCACGAAAAGTATTTGGTTCTCTTAATATTCGAGAAGGTTCAGAAAATATTAATTGACAGTGCCATTGCAGCCTTTTCTCGACTCGCCAGGGCCGTCGCTATGCGTAGTCGACGTTGGTACCACTCAAGTATGTCTTTGCTTACTATGCTTAATTACATACATTTTCTTTGCCTTTTTGGGTGCCAATCATTACAAAAGATTATAAAAATACGAGTTATATTCACATCTCGTTGTGGAAATGCTTAATAAAGAAAATTGAATACAAAAACTTACCTATTTCTGATGTAAACAAATTAATAAGTGTCCAGCAGTAATCAGCAAGCTTCGCAGACAAGTCTTTTCCTTTGTAACGTTTTTCCATTGTTGAAATATCTTGATGAAAGATTAATGCTGGAATTGCATTCCTTGTTTTGATTTTAAAACAATTTCACCACAAATATAACAGAAAAAGTGTATAAGAATCACCCAACAGGTATTGCAAAACGATTTTGGTGTTGGACAGTGTTATCCGTTGTTTCATACTTTCCGGTGTAGTGGGTACTTCTTGATAAACAGCATTTTTCAATGCTCCCCAGAGAAAAAATCTAATGTTGTTAAATCCGGAGAGTGAGCTGGTCAAGAAACTAATCCTCCACGTCCTATCTATTTATTTGGGTACAGTTCGTTCAGTGCATCTCTTACTCTCCGAGCATAATGTGCTGAATATCATTTTCACATTTTCTAATAAAGTCCCGAATCTACTTCGTATAAAGTGATCATATCGTTCGCCAGTAAGATTTCCATCGATAAAATGCGGTCCGATTGTTTGATCACCAACGATTCCACACCATACGTTAATTGACCATTGTCGTTGGTGCTCAACTTGTCGTAACCAGTGTGGATTATCTATACTTCAATCATGCATGTTATGCAAATTGAGATTTTCATGGTTAGTAAACCATCATCTTCATCGGTGAACAGTATTGAAGAAATAAATGTTTCATCCATTTGTATTTTGCGTAGAGTCCACTGGCAAAATGCGACACGATTCATAAAATCCGTATCGTGCAACTCTCGATGAAGGCTAATATGGTACGGATGAAATTTATACCGTGCAAGTATTCGTAGCACGCTCTTTCTACTGATAGCCGACTCGCGTTCAATCTGTCGGGAACTAATCTGCGGATTATGAGCTACAACTGCAAGAACACCAACTTTATTTCTTTCATCAGTCGCTTTTTTTACGACGACTGCTCTTACGAGTACCCAAATTTCCGGTTTTTTTCAATTTTTTGCACAATCTTCCAAATGTTCGGTGCGAAGGATGTGTACGGTTTGGATATCGTTCAGCATACAAGGATTGAGCTCTTATCGAATTTTGTCGCATTTCTTCATAAATGAGGATCATATCTACTTGCTCTTCGAAAGAAAACTTCATGTTGATGATCACGCAGCTACTTGACTTAACAATCGACCGAGACTGACTGACCGATTCATGTTAATGTTACGAACTGGTGAGAGTTTTACATTACGAGCTGATGAGATGTTTACATTTCTAGCTATACGCGATGTATTGCCACAACATAAACAATGTTACAAAACCATTCGTTTATGCAAAAGTGAGGGTTTATGAAATAATACAGCATGTGCTAGAATAAGTTCAGAAGCGATAATACATGAACGTGATGCAGGGATACAAAGATTGCAACTTTGCATTGACGCAAACGGCCATCAATTCGAGCATCTCCCGTAATGTAATAAAGTTTATTTTACTACCATATTTGACCTTGCATGATCGTCAATGATAACTCGTTGCATTCGTATCAGCACTGGCTATCACATCGTGATAAAAAAAAACATAGCATTCCATTTTAAAAAATACAGTTGACCTTGAAATCTCCTCTGTGCCTCCAGCCACGTAGAAAATGTTAGTGTCACAATATGTCCTCCTCTATACCGTGTAAGTTTTCTATATAACATTTTTTCATATTATTACAAATAACGGCAATATTCAAACTGGACCATGTTATTGCCCCACCGTGTATAGAGATATAATGGAACAACATTTTTGGAAATACTTTCGTATTGCGTCTCCAAATCGAGACGGCCTCGGGTCGCGGTTTCGTCCCAGGAGGGTTTCGCAGTCTAGCAACACCGGATATCCAAGATACTCGGAAACGCAGGATCGACGTGACACGTTAATGCGATTCGGGGACCCTGGCAGCGCTGTCACGTCGCGTCACGACGTGTCATACCTTCGAAGTTCCCGAATCGAGTGACCTGCCGCTGACAGGTTTTCTATCGTTGACACGCGGGCCCCCCGCCTATAAGGCCGAAATTTAGCCCTGTAACGCGGCACAATTCACCCCTTGCCCGGGATTCGTTCCACTCGATTAACTTTGATCCTGTTGATCGAGCGGAGACGAAAATGGGCCACGTCGATCGGTCGCGCGCGTCCGCAGAAATAGCTAACGCCTGATTTGTCTTGCTCCCGGCGGCATGCTAAAGCGGCCGCACTTTTCCGGCCACTCGTCTCGAACGAGCTTCTGCTCGAATCAATTCGATAATAAATCATTTATCCGCTCGCCGGGTTCCCCTTCGCTCTGGATCCTACTTTAGAGAAATAATGAGAATACAGCTTTCGAATGTTTCACGATCCCTGTCGCGATTAGACTGGTAACTTAGTCTACCGATGATGATAATGTCAGAGCTCGTGTAGCATTTTATAAATAAGTGAAGAAAATTGAATCGTTAAAAATTGAAAGAAAGTTACGCGGCCAGATGGATCGGAGGGTAATAAAGGGTGCAGTTGGTGTTGAGTTCGACGAGGAAAAAAATAACAAAAATCGCACATAAAAGGGGCTGTAAAATTTTACGGTGCTGCAATCATGATATGGGCGTGTTTTACGAGACATGGCGTTGGGCCACTGTGTCGTGTTGAAGGACGAATTAACCAGTGGGGACGTGCAAAGAAATATTACGAACGCGATTGACAGAAGCAATTGAAAAATACCAGTTGGAGAAAACTATACCAGTTTTCAACGAGATTAGTAGTCGAAACGCACGTCGAAAATAGTGCAAGAATGGTTAAATTTTCAGCTACTTAAAGTCTTATAATAATTAGTCGCCAGCACAAAGCCAAAATGAGGGGTCTTTTGGGATTCACAATTAAATAATTCATTTGGCTTCGGTTTTAACATTGAATAATGTAGACATATTTAGTATAACTAGCTATTAGTATGGATGATTATGAATTAAACAGTTATTCTATCCCCGTGGAAATTATAATAATAGACTAGAAATAGCATTTAGTTTCCATTAATTTCGATACCGAGATATACTGTAATTAAAATATTATAATTTGATTCTGACAATAAAACGAATTAAGTTTAATGCCTTCTTTAGGGATTATAGTAAAATACTTATTATAGTTAAATCCTAGAGATTTTAGTTTTTTATCCCATTTAAGTTGAAATTTAGGTTCAATATACGTTCCTTTAATAATTTATATTTCGTGCTTCGAAAAAGATACGTAACCTTGTCCCATCGTATTTATTATTTACAAAACGAATGAAAAAAACGTTAGGAAGGATAAACACGCATTGTGTACAACCGTCGGAAAAGTAAGTCCCAAAACGTAAAAAAAATATGACGCTTCCTCATGCCTATGTTTCTTTACGTCCGCATGAGTAACAATGAAACACAAACACTTTTAACGCCGAGTGCATATCGCATTCCGGGTTGTTAAAAAATTACGACGCATGAAAGAATATACGGTTCTCAAACAAATGTCAGTAATGTGGTCAGCACGTGAATAATCCAAATGTTGCCAGAAAATGGTGCCGAGGAAAAAATTACGTTACTTCAGAAAACAGCTACGATATCTCGAGAAACAGAAACCAAATTAATTTCACGCGCATTGTTATTTAAGCCCATACTATACAGTTCTTTTGTGCGCTCTGTTAGCGGTCGAGCCAAGAAATCTGTAGCTCCGGAAGCTAGAATCCCCTTTATTTTATTTAATTTAAGAAACAGCCGGGGAAACAGCACGTACCGCTTTATTTATCCCTCCCTGTACAATCATTTGCTTGCCCTAATTTTTCGGGAACAGTTTGGCGGAAGCACTAACTTTCGGGGGAGGGTAATACCTACAACGAAGTTTGTCACCGGGTTCGGGGGGGGGGGGGACACCCCCGTCCTTTATTTCATTTCCTCGCGTAAAGAGACGCGAGCAGAAACATCGAGGAACACAAGGCTTCATTGGGTCAAAGTTCAAGGAACAAAGAGGATCGTTTCCCGGTCGGAGATCGAGCCGCCGACCCGGCGGGCAACGTAAATATTTGTACGATTACGGGCGGGGATGGACGGTTAGGCAGAAAATCTTTATTATTTCAGGGATATGAAACCCTGGCCGGGACCGATTCGCGAACCGAAAACCGTCTGCTCCTTTTATTTCCCTCTTTCTCTTTGACGGCCCCGGTCTCCCGTGGATCCTATAACCGAGTCACCCGGGGAGGATCAACACGACCGGTGTATAAATCGAGAGGGGACGTTCGATACCCCGGCCAACTTCCCCGCGAATAAAACGCCCGTGCGAAAACGAAAACGTCTGCGACGTCCGCGAGGTCACCGCCCGTCGATTTTCAAACACCTCTTTACTTCGATAAATCTATGAAAATCGACAAGCGATATTTACATTTCGGACACCGATCTCGAACATTAACTCTTAGCAATCGAATGGTGACTGCAAGGCACCGCTAAAAATTGTTGTATCATTATATCAAAATCATTATTATCATGTATCATTATTAAACTTATTTGTATTTAATAAGTTACTAAACATTTCGGTATTGTACAAGTAAATTGCGCCATTCTCGTATGTATAACGTGAAATATATATATATATATACACACACATATATATACAGGGTGCGGCCGAATAACATGTACAAGTGGGCACAAGGCGATACCTTATCAGAAAATAAGAAGAAAATATAGAATAGAATTTTTTCATCCGAAGCTTTGTTTTCGAGAAAATTCAGTTTGAAAACGCAGCGAATACGCATACTATTCGATATTCGTCGTCTGATGTGTATGATCATGACCAGCCAATTCTACTTTCTACATATCGTAAAGCACACGAACCCGACGGATCTTTAAATTCAATTTTCTCGAAAACGAGGCGTCACATGAAAAAAATGTTATTCCTTTTTTTCGGTTTGTATTTACATGTAAAACCATCCCCTGCCCGCTTGTACACGTTATTCGGCCGCACCCTATATATAGAAGGGAAATATTCTAGGACGGAAGAAATGTTTTGTTTTGGAGTTAAAATAGCTTCGAGTGCAAATGGTTAAAATTAACTCTGGTAGTCCGATCTTCAGGAAATTCGCCAACCGCGTTTCAACGTGATTATGTTATTTTCTGATAAAAAATATTATATGAAATTAATACTGTCCTCTGTGATTTAATTTTGTTTTGCGTGTGAAATAAATTTTTTGTCGCTTTTCCTTTGTGAAAAAATGCGAAAACATGTTTGAACGACTTATTGGAAATTCCGCGATTTTCGATGCGAAACGAGGATTTTTGCATGAAACTCGTTGGGCTCGACGAAATGGCAGAGAATTGACCGAAACGCGGAAATTCCCACAGAAATTTTATAACGTCGGGAGTTACACGGGGGGGGGGGGGGGGGGAGCGGAAATGACCTGTCCATTAAAGCGTAAATCCCGTTGCCTGCACGATGATCCGGCACGTTTAATTAATTTCGGAAAATTTTATACGTTTCTGAACTAGTTGGCAACTCGGTGGAAGGCCGTTGAATCCGCCATTCGGGGCTGTCACGTGTTTCAACGACTTTCCCGCCCGGTGCAGGTTACACCGTGTGACAGAGACACGTAAGAACGGCTCGAATAAAATTGCCCGTGCGCCTGACAAAGTTCCATGGTGATTGCCGTTGTTTTAAATAGCCGGTTGTGGCATTTTTCATGCGGCAACTTGCCTGTCCCGGATCACCTTCGCGTGCTGCGGAGCTCGCTTTAAAATAGCAACTCCTTCCACGTTCTCCATACTCCTGTCCGTTTTAATTAACACCGCACAACACTGAATTTTGCTTATGTACCACTATTTTCAGTATTTGATTCCATTCTCTTTGAAATATTTTAAGTAACCCTTTGCACTCGACTGGTGACTCTGAAGCGCCGCTAGAAATTGTTTTGGCATTATTTCGAAGAAACTACAGAAAATATTACAATGTATTTGTTACATTACAAAATTTGTATTCAACAGATTACTAAACATTTAAATATTATATGTGGAAATCGGATCAGTTTCGTATGAATAAAATATTCTAAGACGGAAGAAAAATTTCGTTTTAGAATGAAAATAGCGCCGAGAACAAAGGGTTAATATACGTTATACTGAAAATTTTTTACGTGTCTACTTTGCACTGTTAAGGAAAACAATATTAAAATTATAGTGGGACTTGGAAATTTACATACGACTGAGAAAAATGTTCTCCATAGAGTGGTAAGAGGTACGCAGTCTGGTTACGATTGTTTTATTCCACTTGTGGCAGGTCCGACCTAACGAGATAGGAAAATAAAAAGAGAAAAGCGATGACGCGATCAAGAAATCAGGAAAGCTCGATTGCAAGGGGAAAATACACAATGCATTCGATACGCCGTGCTGCGAGCGAGGTCACAGTTTAATATATTTAATGCACCACGACCTGTGGAGTCCCGATAGCTTTTAATCTCATCCGGAAAACATTCTCATCGAGAATACGTCACATTTATGCCCACGGGATGAGTTCTACTTGGTGGACGATCGGTTACGTTTCTTTTGCAAGCGAGCTAATTTAATAAGTAGATCGCACATCTTGGTTAATTTCTATGAAATAACATAAATATTAGTAAAATAGGTGTTCGCAATTTTGGGAAAACAAGTTATTTGGGAACTAGAATTTCTTGTGTCGACGTTTCTATTATTTCGATCAAAAATCCGAGGTATTCGTTGGCTGGAGGCAATGAAAATGGACGTGCAGAATTTTCCGGAAACTTGACCAACGACAGGAAGCATCTCCAGACCGGATATCAACGTGGACAGCGCATCAGTTTCGGATGTCGTTTCTCGATATATCTCCGGATCGTTTCGGCAAAATAAAAAGAGAGAAAAAAAATCAAAACGATTCCACGAAATTGCTCCGATTCGTCCCACGTTGGATCCGCGAGCACGACGTGTCATTTTACCATTTTGCCTATCCTCTGTACTATAATTTTGCTCGGAGGAATATGTATAAACAAAGATCGATAACCGTGCGTAGCGTACGATGTTTACACGGCTGATAATGTCATTATCACTCGCGCACTCGCGCTTTTCGTCCATTTTGTAGCGGCACCGGGGGGAAAAATACTTTATCTCGAGTGAAATTCATTAATTTGATATATAATATCCGCCGCTGACAGACAGCGCAGGTTAATCAGGAAATATAACGTCCGCGAAATAGCAAAAGAACTGCGAAATGTTTGTGCACAGACGCGTCATGTATTTTTCATGCGGAAAAATGTTATTTTTATGGTCGCCATATCTCCGTGTCCATTCCGAGATTTTATTTAATCATATTAATCCATACCCTTTCGTGATTAAAAATACCCCGGCAATAAGCGTATTGCGGCGCGGACAACGCGGAACAAAAATGCACAATAAAATCAGAACGAGATTTCTCCTAGCGAATTACTATCCCGATTTTAACGAAATTAAAGTTGGAGTACTATTTTTTCCTCGGCCGCGGAATTATTTTAAAAAATACCTCCGAAATTTGCTACATTTTCCCCGGGTTTCGCAAAAACGGCCAACACGAACGCATTCGCGTCCCCTGAGCTATTAATCATACGTTTCCTCTTTCATTTTACCGGCGAGGTCCTTCCCCTAACGAATGTTGTTCCACCTACAAAGTTATTCTCTTAAAGCGAAAAATATAAATCCGCGTGACGTTAACAGAATTCTTAACACAGGTAAAGAATTCGTGACAAAATGGATGTGAAACGAGCAACTGAAATAAAAGAATAAAAAGTAACTAAAAATACGTGAATATTTTCGTGAGAAATCGGTATTTATAAAACAGAAAAACTGTTAGTCAGAATCCGATAGAAATTTGGAAGATCTTTCTGTTTGCGACGTCGAAGAGCACACAGCGCGTCGATAGATTGAAAACAGGATGACGGGTCCGTACTTCGGACAGGTTTCTGATGGAAAGGAAAGGGATGAATTGGAAGGATATTAACTTCGCGGCCGACAAGACGAAAAGCCAGTGTTTCCTCGGCTGATTGGACGTTTCCGCGTGCGCGCGCGCGCCCGCGCGAGCGAGCGAGCGAGCGAGCGTGTGCTGGCGACGACCGTGTTTTCATCGCTGGAAACCGAAGTCTCCCGGAGGAAGAGAAATGGGAATATCGGGAAAATTGCTTTCCCCGGTGTCCCTGGTGTCCATCTGGTGTCTAGTGATCGTCGAAGCCGGCCTGGTTCAGAGGGAACAAGATCATCTGGGTAAATCATCTTTCTATTGTATTTGTTCCCTCGGATTAACTCGATTTCGTTTCCGGTTACCAGGGACCCCATTCATTTCGCCAGCGTGCGCAGGAACAGCGTTTCCGAATAATTAATTGTCAGTCGTTCGAAGGAAACACTCACGAGTGACAATTTTTCTACTACATATAAACTGGAGTGGGGTAAAACCGACTGAGAAATTGTAAAGTTTACTTTAAACTTGTGCATTTTCTATCTATTCCACTCTAGCCTGATAATCTTAGTGTTTTTATTTAGCGCTTGGTTTATTCTTTAAGTTGCATTAATTTGGATTAAAAATATCTTCTGAAACTTATGATTTTCTTAATAAATTAAAAACGGTGCTGCTAGCCCGGACTTCCCCGGAACTGGGGCAAAACTGCACCTACCTGTTTAAAAATTATTGTATCTTATTTCCTTATATTATGGGGCAAAAGCGGAATTATTATTAGTAGTAAAATAACATAATAATACAAATTCGCAGAATACATGGCAGCTACATGTTGAATACATGTTGATCATTGAATACTAACCACAGGAAGATTTCTATCTTACAGTTGGTACAATGCAACGTATATTCGAATAAATAAGGGCCTAAATTGGTACCGAAGTATCTTTGTAGGTATACTGTGCATAGTTCTTATAAATCTTTAAAAGTTCATTCCTTTCTCGACACTCCCGCGAGAATCGTTCGAGAATTCCCGACGGTCCAGTCTCGCGCTTTCCAATTTTGATTTACAGCGTCGCTTAATATTCTTACAATACACCGATACAACTAACGCAAGCAAAAGTAGATTCTGCGCTATGATTTACCGTTTCGCCGTGTTTGACAGATTTATCAGTGCTTTGCTTACCGTTTCATTCTTCTGGCAGATTTATCGCTCTAACCACCAAACTACGAGAATTTTTCTGAAACCCCGGAACTATTCAGTGAATTATATATTTTCTCCCATTGTCTACATTCCGCAGCGTTGCAAATAGTTCGTCATTCTTATTCGCGTCGTCAGACAGTTCACTGTGGAGACAGTAGAAACTCTCTCAACAAAGACTGATAAGACTAAACCAATTGGATGTTGTAATCGACCGACTTTACACGCGCGGAACTTTCGAACCAGTGAATTCCTAACTTTGAAACTCACATTTTTGGCGTTGTCTCGCCAAAATCTACGGGATTGTATAGGAAAAAAGTGTAAATTTTTGGTTCCCCGAAGTGAAGTTTAACCGAATTTAAAATAGTGATGTATTAGAGGACTTCGAGAGTCGAGTTCATCACTGGAACTACCGGTCGCAAACCTTATTAGACTTATTCCTTTATAATGATAGTAAGATTGAATTTCCTCAGATTTCATACGATTATTATGGTAACAATTAAAAAAATTAAAAAAATGTCTCGTGTAAACGTTTTCATAGTTTCTGTAATTGTGAAAGAAGAAATCATCCACCAGTCATCTTGACTGGTTCGGTAGTTCTAGTGTTATACTAACATGAATGATTTCTTTCCGGTGCAGTTGTGACTAGTGTAGGTACGACAAAAAATTCATTGATATAGTTTGTGCTAGGCCGTCGGGGAGATGTTAGGGGACTTCATTTGGAGCGAGTCCCCGGATTCGTTCCCGGTCTTTTTTTTTTTCGCCGTAGCATTAATATCGCGAGGCCGCAGCGGGGCTACAGATGTCCGCTGGAGCTTTGTTGGTGTCCCAAGCTAAAGTTATTCCTCGCCTTTCGGCATTTCGCCGCCGCGTTCTCTATTTTTGCCAGCTGCTATTCTTGAACCGCGTTCCCTCGAATCGGCATCCCCGTTTATCTCGTGGTTCTCTGTTTTTGTTCGCTCGGCTACACCTGTGACCCTTAAGAAAATTGGACTCCCGTTTCGCCGGATAGCAAGAAACACGGAAATGCTCGTATCGCGAACCGGTGACTTTTAAAGTCTTTCTCCGGGGCAGATCGCTCTCAGCGAAAAACGTCACCCTTCAAGCCACACAGTTCAATTCCGTTCGGTACCGCTTCATACTCATTCTAGTCACCTGAATTTGCAACAGGCCATTCGAAGAAAATACTTTGTGCCAATTTCCAACCCCGTATATCGGCCGGATGACAAAGAAAAACCGGTTTTTCCGAAATTTCTCTTCGATTGAAAATTCTGAAAAAAATCAAGCCTATTTTAGATATTGGAATGCACACCTATGAATTTTTTCAGAATTTTAGCTTCGAAACTGAATCTACAAAAGAGATATAAAGTTATGAGTTTATACCTTTTTTCGGGAGATCGTTCGTGGTACCGTCGTGAAAATAATTTTGAATATCATTTTTAGAACGGCGGACGGCATAAAATTTTACGAGTACTTAAAACGTAGGTGTACTGCAAACATTTGCCGTGATGTCTCTGTTTCCTCGTGACGCGTTATAAAACAAAATAGTTTCGGTTTTAATTGTCCGAGTCCGAGGCCGCGTTGAAAGTTTCTATGCAGAAACGTTGTTGCTTCTGAAAGAAATATTCTTCCACTAGTACACAGCTATAAAGAGTGATTCATCGCTCGCAACATGCGAACCCTTTGCTTTTTCAGCGCTTCTACACCGGCGGCTATTTCGGGAAATATTGTGCGGAAACGTCAACGCGACACCGTCTCGCTTTTTCACCACGAAAGAATCTCATTTTTGGCCAATTTGCTGTGTTTATACATCGCGGGATTATGATAAGCAAGCTGGAATTAGAATCAAGCGATCGGGGATAGTTTCATAAGCTATAAAACTATACATCGACGCGTTCCATAAATGCAAAGAAGTGCGACGAACTTGAAAAGATTATTTTTATACCTTGGAGAATGCTGAAATAGATACACTTTATATGACGATAATGTCTTCAGCCGGTAACAGCCTCGCACAATAGGTTTAGTGACCCAAGACCTTATTTATAAATCTGATAAAATAGAAAGTGTGTTACACTGCAATATCCTGTGGGAAAATAATTTTTAAAGATTTTTTGAAACTGTTGAATTTACAGTTAAAAACATTTTTCGGGAAAAGTGCTCGTAAATTGGGTCCCACGTACGAATTGACGGGGGCAATATTTTATAAAAATGTTTCCCCTGTAAAATCGTGTTTCTTTTTCTCAGCAACCATTCGACCGACCGAGTTGAAATTTTCTGCGCTTTCGCTGCTAAGGGCAGCACGTATTTTAACTTAAGACTTTCCCGAAATTCGTTTTACAGTCGGATTGGTAGCGATATGTAGGTTGAAGATAAAAGTGCAGAAGAACATCGATAGACTTGTATAATTTTTTGAACTTGGTAGTTGAAGATTCTCCGTAGCTAAAATTCTGGAAAAATTTGAAGTTGTAAACTGCAGTAGATTCCGAGAGGAAGGAGCATAAACTTGGGTTATTTTGTATGCGCCGCGTGCCCACTGCCCTTAAATCTTAGTAAGTTTAGCTTGAAAGGTTATTTCCTCCGAATCTACGGATGATACGTACGTGAAATGTCACGATGCAAAGCAGATGATTAAATAAAAAAGTTGATTTGCATCGAGGGAAAACTGCTCGAGTCAAAAACAACGGGATATCTATCGGGCCACAGTCGAAATCCGATCTGGGATCGAGCGGAACAGATTCGATCGAACGAAAGCACAAATTTCATTAAACGGACCACATAAATCCACGATTACCCCCAGCCAATAACTCCGCAACAGGGAATACCGAGCACATATCTTTCCTGATCTCCGCATCGATTTCGGTTGACATTCCGAACTCCGAAATGAGAATCCACCATGGAACGAGTCCACCATGAAACACAGCCGGTATCAGAAGAGAAAGGGAAACGAGCGGCACGCAGACGTTGACAAAAATGATTAACAATCAGAGCGGGGATCCGTCGTTTCTTGTTTCACCGAGGGGTTCTCCATTTCCAGTCGCAGATCCCACTGATAACCACGGATCGCCTCGATCTTCCGTACCGTCGTGTATTTCCTAGATTTACAGTTCTTTTACGTCTAAACAAAATTGGTTTCTCATCGTTTATTTCTTGGCTGTAGCAGTATGAATCTTCCTCACGGTTTTTAAAAGTAAACAGTGTCTCCCGTTTGGACCACAAACTACAACAAAGATGCGTAAAGTTAGGAAAAGTTGAGAGGCCACTGGGCCTCCTAAAATCAGCGCGCTGCGAGATGGCAACAATGAGCTCATGCAGCAATTAAATCTATTCTTAAACACAATAGATCTGTTCAGCACTAGGAACTTCGCTGAACGCGTCCGAATAGTTCGTTTTGCAGAATTATAGATGGCTGGTTGTTGGAACAAGAATTATTAGTGCTCTGTGGTTAATGCTTCGCCCACTTCAGTTTGCACTATGAGTTATTTTACGCTAATGTGTAATAGTTTATCGGTGTTTAACGAAGCTTGTATTCATATAAATTGAAGTCGCGTGGTATCAGCACCGCCATCTTGATACAATGAATTTATGGGGACGTTCGTGCGAGATAACAAACCGCAATTTCCACCTCTCAATCTCTGAAGCATAACACTTTTTTAATGGCAATAAAACAGTGCATCATCTGTCCAAATACGAATACTAATTACAACCATTGCACGTTATTCTAGTACGTTACGACTTTCGGAGTTCAAATGAAACTGTACAAGTGAATTTAAAACAGTATTTTCGCGCTCAACAGATTCGTTTTTAATAACCCAAACGTGTGCAATATAAAATTTTCCAGAGCCTGGTAAACGGTAGTATACTGAAACAACGTGTTCACCAGCTACATTTCTGCTGAGAACGATTCATACACATTTCAATTTCATTTTTCACGGTATAAATACAACCACGGAAAATAAACAAAGTCGTTTCGACATGCCAAACATTATCGAAGTAATTCGAATTATATTCAATAAAAAATTTTACGTGTACCGCGATGAAAATAATAATCAATTTTGAACAGGTTTGTTCGATTAATTAAGCAGACTAGCTCTTCCTTCGGTTCCGAAAGAAATTGAAAGAATATTTCTCACCAGGAGAGTGAACGTAACACGGCTCGACTATGTCACCTGCACGATACAAGACACCGACAAGACCCGTCCTGTTGACATGTATCGAGAATTATACCCCGCGAGGGACCACGCGGGTCATGCGAATTTAAGTGATTTTGAAAATTGAATGCTACCGTATCGTGGCTGATTGGGGTGTCGAAGGGGAAGGTGATAGTGGGCGAACGTTTTCTCTTTTGTTCTGGTTATTCTGCGGTCTGCGACCTGGTGCTCGCTTTACGCGGCCATCGCCGATGTCCGCGGTTCCGGACTTCATTTCCGGAAACCCGAGCGCCACCAGGAATTACTCGGCCGAGGAATCTAATAACTTTTATCGGTTTTCATGACGAGGAACCGGCGATGGGATCGGAAAGAATAGGCGGTAGAGATGGCTGGGAGATAATGCAGACAGATGGACGCGACGAGAGAGATAGATAGATAGGGGGAGGAGAGACAAAGTCGGATAGTGGGAGGGTGGGGGACAATGAGGAAAGAAATTAGATTAGGGGTGGTGGGGGCAATGAAATAAGGCTCAGAGCGCCGGAGATAAATGTCGAAATTTTAAGGCGATGGATGCGAGAACGTGCTCGGAGATGATGGAGGACGGCCCCGCCGAGAACCGGGTGATTGATGCTTGATAATCAGATGTATCCTCGAGTTCTTCGTTCTGTAATTGTGTGCCGTCGTGTTCGCCGCTCCGCTCCGCCCCCCATTGTAAAAAAGTATAGCTCGCCATCTACGAAAGTAGAGGCGAAGTAGAGAGATCTCTCCTGGGTAGCTTTTCATCCCCGTAAAAATTATTACTGGCGTGCCAAAGCGGTCTCGGCACACCCTGCCACTTCCACGGACCACCCCGAGCATCTCCGGAAAGTAACGAACGTTATTAAGCTGATCAAAGTTGTTGTTAATACATTCGTTTCACTTCTGACGCTTCGAGCACATCGACGGATCGAAACGATGCATTCGCGATTTATTGTTTTCACATTCTCCAAACCGGAAAATTCTTCTATCAAAAATTGTTCGTCCGTATGTTAACATAAAAATCGCTGGACCTTGCGATAAATGCGGGTTTCGATAGTTTTATGGACATTGGAAATTTTTCGCAGGTACTCGTTTTAGCAACTATCCCAGTTAGGGATTTGTTTGTTCATCCATTTTCGAAGGATCTAGAACGTTCTAACTAACCCATTAGCTGCCACGATCCCCATCTGGGGATTTTGGAATTTTACACCAAACGATGCTAGAAATACAGGGTGGTTGGTAACTGGTGGTAACAAGCGGAAAGGGGGTGATTCTATGCGAAAAAAGAAATCGAAAATATAGAATACAAATTTTTCGTTTGAGGCTTTGTTTTCGAGAAAATCGACTTTGAATTTTCGCAAAGTACGCGTGCACTTGATCACGTCTCGTTATAACGGATCTCACTGTAGATCGTTGTCTCGATTGACGTTATGTTGATAAACACTTCCAACGTGACCGAAGTGTTTTCCTACCTATTAACTTACTATCCGTTGCGAGCAATTGAAAGAAAAGACTATTGTAGCCTTTCATACTTTAAAACAATCGAATACCTTAGAAAGTGTTCATAGAAATTTAATTAGAAGAGCAGAAGTATGCGTTCGGCAGAATGGGCAACATTTTCAACAATTTTTGTAATAATAAACTTTATGATTACCTCATATTATTTCATTGTGTATTCCTAATTTTCCGTTACGGCAAAAACAAACTTAAACTGCGATAATATCCATCGAGACAACGATCTACAGTGAGATCAGTTATAACGGGACGTGATAAAGTGCACGCGTACCGAGCGGAAATTCAAAGTCGATTTTCTCGAAAACAAAGCCTCAAACGAAAAATTTTTATTGTATATTTTCGACTTCTTTTTTCGCGTAGAATCATCCCCTTTCCGCCTGTACCACCAGTTACCAACCACCCTGCATATTTGGTACGCCTAACCGTTTAGTTCCATTCTTTCATTCTGAAATTTCGCAGTTACCACTTCGCGACCACAGACGAGTTATCTCGCGACGAAATACCGTCCGTAACGATGACCACAGACGAGTTATCTCGCGACGCAATGTCGCTTGCGCTATGCCACAGACGAGTTATCTCGCGACGAAATACCGTTCTTACGATGACCATAGACGAGTTATCTCGCGACGCAATGTCGCTTGCGCTATGCCACAGACGAGTTATCTCGCGACCAAGTTAGCGCAAGCGATATTGCGTCGCGAGATAACTCGTCTGTGGTCATCGTACGAACGGTATTTCGTCGCGAGATAACTCGTACGTGGTCGCGAAGTGGTTAATGGGTTAAGCTAGACAACAATTTAGTTGCGATGTGAGGCTTAACCGCGATGTTGCACGTACATACAGGGTAAATTAGTGGAACGCAGGGTCGGTCATAGTGATCCGAAAAACGAAGTAACGAATTTTGGTGCGGCGGGGAGGGATTTACGAGGTTGAACAGAAGCGGAGAGAGCCGTCCGCGAAGCGAAGTGGACAACATCGCGGACGACGGGGATGGAGAAGTTCGAGAATCATGACGTCGAGAGACAAAACTAACAGGATTCATAATGGAAGACGACAGTGAATGAAAAACTATCCGGGACAAGCGTAAAAGCCGCGAGCGAGGGTGAGGGGGGCGAAGAGGAGAGAAAATGGAGCAGCGAGCGGGAAAAGAGAGCCGTCAAGGATGAAACGTTCGAGGGGTGGTGGCGGTTGCGGGGGTTGCGGAGGACGAGAAAGAAACGTGGACGCGGGCGGAAGTAGGAAACGACCGGCCATAAATACCCATTCGGTTAGCGGGGCGCGGTGCATCTATCGATCGCCGGGGAACGTATCGATAATCGAAGCTGAAATGCACGCGATGACAAATGCCTTTATCATATAGGGGCGCGCGTTCTGCCCGGTGCTGACACCGCCACCGTAAATAATTCGGTGACCAACGTTTCGAACCGCGCCTTGTCATGCAGATGTCGTTTCTATCGCGTTTCAGCCGCAGACGCCAAGGAGATTTCTCCACTCGGGCTGCGGCGAACTCGGTCCTGTTTGATCAAATTAGCTGATAAAGGCACCGGCTGCCGGCGCCCGCGTCCCCCCTCTCTCTCTTTCTCTCTCTCTCGCTCTCTCGCGCGCGCGTGCTTGGTACCCTGTGATCGATTGCAGGCAACGAGACGGATACCGAACCGTGCCGTACCGTTTGCAGATGCTCCGACGAAAGTTCATTGAAACTGGGACGTTTAGCACTGTCCACGGCGATAACACGCCTGCACGTGCGATTAACCCTCCGAAGGTGGACACCGAGACAGCCTCGTGCGAGCTGCACGCCGCGTCGCAGCCCCGTCGCGTTCGATTTCACCAGTGAAGCTCGACAAAAAGGGTAAACATCGATTGTTTGCGATTTGCTTCACGCGGTGTTTGCACCTCGATAAACACTCGTGCGTGAACAATCTGGGCTAGTTTATTTCTTGTTGTCCTATCCCCTCGCCCCCTTCTTCCCTCCCTCACGATCTCTCTCTCTCTCTCTCTCTCTCTCTCTCTCTCTCTCTCTTTCTCTTTTGGCCAGTATGTCCCGGCTCTACTGTAATTTATCTCTACACAGTGTAGCAGTACAGCTCTGTTCCCTTTCGAATTTGAAATTCTTTATTCCACAGTTATTGAGATCGTAAAAATTCTTTTTCGGACACTTATTCTTGTACATTCGTTTACTCAGAAGACGTGTTTTGTTTTAGTACTCACAGTGGTAACTGTACGTTAGATTCACACAACACGTTATATCGACACAGGACGATTTTGGTGACACTTATGTGAGACATAGTTCCTCTACATCAAAATAATGTGTTTGCACTAAATGCGCCTATACTTCTACAAAACTGTCCAAAATCCCTTCCACCGCACGGGGTGCATCATTCGTTACAATTATTTTTTTTTCATTTATTTGTTTAATGTTGCTTCAACATCAAAGGTCATTAGTAACACGGTTCATTTTCTTACAATATTACATATTACTATATTACTATATTGATATACTTAGCAAGACCGGAGATATACTCCTTAGAACTTAACAGAATAGGTAAGGATCTAGGCAACTTAGCATTTTTCCTTTCATTTTCATATTTTTTGCATTCTATTATTAGATGATTTATGTTAACTGGTACTTTACATGTTAAACGGAAAAAACCCAAAAGACGTGTCCTCTCCTTTGGATCACAAATTACACACCCCCGTCTATATTAAAATTGTTGGTGTACAACGATCGGCACTTCCAGAATCTTAGGTTTAAGGGGGCGGTTTACAGCCCTTAGGTATAGGCGACCTTTTCTGTAAGGGAAAGGCGAGGACAGTCAGTCAGTCGCTAACAGTCAGTCGAGCCATCAAGTCATATGCCTTTAGTCATACAGTTGTATGTACACAGCCATTAATACCTCCAACACTGTACACGCGATATTGTAAAATCCCACTGTTTTAATAAACGCTAACAAAAATGAAGTAACGATAAATAGGAGAAACTGCAGAAAAATGACTTTCCCTGATTCAAGAACACACAACTTGAGAAAGAGAATTCAATTTTTACCGACCTTTGGTTTCCAAGAAAGAATGTGGTTTAACACTAGAACGACGAAGCAATAAATGCGACTGACGTACATATATTGCTTTGCAACAGTGACAGGACTATGCCCATTGAGACTTCATACAACTTTGATTGTAATATAAGCTTCAATGAAGGGGTTCATTAAAAAATTTCCGATGAAAATATTTTTACAATTTCAGTAATTGTAAATGAAAAAATTAGGAACCAGTCATTTTGACTGTTCCGGTCGTTGTAGTGTTAAAGCAATTTGTTTATGAATCGAAAGGGCGGGTGGTATCCCCGAAATTAATGGCGGGGCCAAGATACTTTTCTCGACAGCGTTTCGAAGAACGGCGTTTCACGATGCTTGTGACCCATAAAAATTGATCGGTTTTTTCGGAAAAACCGATAGTTACTCAGTTTTCGCTGCGAACCGAATGCGAACTGGCGTTTACGAGTTGTCGTGTAACGGAACGACGTTTCGCCGCGAATCAATTTCCCACTGTGAAAGCAGATTTCGCGGAGCTGTAACGACGGGGTATACTCTTGTGCCAATTTCACCTAGATTTCGCGGAAAAATGAAATTTCATGCGGTTACAGGTCCATCTCTATTCGAGGCCAGTGGCGTCGCGCAAATTCTATTTACCTCGCATTCACGGTAGAAATGGAAAATCGATGAAGAAAATCGCTCCCCCAAAATAGCTTCCCAGCTCTCCTGCGGGACTTCGGAAAAGCGGTCTTATATACCGAATGCATGAAAATCACAATTTTTGCCTTCAATCGTTTCGGATTTATCGACCTGGATGACGGCATTCCTGTTTCGCGGCTTTCCATTTTGCTGGTGCTTAACTGAGAGTGTATGCGACTGTTATCGAGTGACCGTACAATTTATTCGAACGTGGCAGCGTTGTATAAAATCGGGAAAATGTATTTCCGTTCGAAGATGGAACGAGTAAATTAACGATTAAAAACCGGTCGAAGAAAAATGCGGAAAATTCAGCACAGATAGATAAATCGTGAAACAAATCGAGAATAATTCAACAACGTCATTCAATTTTTCTGATTGCTTTATCAATCTTATTAATTCTAATTCATTGATAAAATTGGCTCCCTCGTTCAGAAATATCGGGGAAATAAAGAGGGAACCGACAAAGGCGCAAAACACTCGAGTTAAACAGCTGTTCAGCTGGTTTCTGGAGACGACCTCGAGGATCGATTCTGTTCGAGGGCAAACATCTCTCCTGGTCTTTGATCGAGAAAAGAAGGGAAAGAAGGAAAGGGAACAGGCGGCCTCATCAGCAAGCATAATCTTCGAGTAATTAATCGACGAGTGGCGGTTTAACCGGCCGAGTAAAAGGGAAGAGACGGGGAGGTGAGAGGTGCTCGTGCTTGAGAGTGCCTAAATCCGCTTAATTGCTCGGCGCTCATTTGATTTTCGCATGGTCGTATTGTTTCCATTGTGCTCGGCGTCGGCGTGGATCTGAAGGAAACCATTTGAATCCCCGCGTCGCGTCACGGGCGCTCGTAAGAAAGACGTCGAGAAACCCTAAATGCGATGATTTGTCTCGCCCCCCCCCCCTTCCAAGAACCCGCTGCGTCTGAAAGAGTGCGGCTAACAGCCTTTGCGAACTTTTGCCGTGAATAATGCTCGATATCATTGTGATAAAGACGAGTCGCGAGAGATCTACGAGCGTGATCCATTCGGACGATGCCTCGATATGTCATCGAGTGACTTCCAGATCGTGAACCGTCTCGAAAATATTGCGTCCCTTACTACAATTATTTATCAATTTTTGCGATGATTGCAACACAGACGATGATTAATTGGATATTCGTTCCACCCCTTAGTTATAACGTTTATAAATCCTTCTGATATTTTTACTATTTTATTTCCACCGTTAACGCTTTAAATCCGAAGTTGAGAAATTACTACATTTTCACTAAATCACTGAATGGTACAGTTGAATTTTATGTAGCAGAAGTGGGATAAAAATGTAAAAACGGGGACCATTCGATGTTCAGTTGCATTGAACGACAGTGAGGATACTATACTTTACATTCAGAACGGTGAAAAGTTGAACTCGTAATTCTGATTCTACGGTTTCCCTCGAAATTCTCGAAAGAAATTTAATTCTACGGCGGAAACTATAAAAGAAATCATTTTCAGCATGTACCACTGCATTATCCACCGGTGTTTTCGCCGGTAACAGTATTGTTCAACTTTAAAACTTAGCGGTTTTACGATATCGGTGAAGTTTTGCCACTGTTCTAACTTCAACCTAGCATTAGACGTTCTACTTTACCAAGAAAATATCGTTTTACCAGCAGAAATTTGGTATACAATTTTCGAGTGGCCACGGATTTAAGTTTTAAACCGAACGCGCCACAGTACAATTGAAAATTTTTAAGGAAATTCGTAATTAATTTTTATTTAACGTCAGCTGCGTTCCAATGATTCCTATTAAAATCGATACAGCTGCAAATTTTTTCGTTCAGCGATAACTGGCCGTGTATTGGGAAAAATATTCTGAAAGGAGCACGTGTCGCTGACTTTTCCAATCGCAAGTATTGAATTTCGTGAAAAATAATAGACCACCCATCGGCGCCTTGATCGTTTCCATAATCTTCGATTCTCGTTCGAAAAATCCAGGAATATTGAATCCAGTGTTAAATATTTTCAATATTCACAGTGATAGTTTCATAAGAAATACGAAATATTGAATCAATAAACAATTATCATCATAATTGAAATAAAGGTACTTACCGGCACGAGTTTAATAATTTAGGAATCGACAAATATTGAATTTCGTAGTTAACTCGTTAAGTACATAGAATTTCGCCGAAATTTTTGTGGTATTTCGCAGGGACATAATTACCCGTATGGCTGTAAAACTCCGCTGTCAGCATACTTAGATGATTGCCAGTGACCAGCTCCAAAATTGCTTTCCGGCTACTTTCTGCTAGTTTAGTCCTGTTCATGGTTACGCAGCAACAGAAACTTCAAAACTGTGTCAAGCGTTAATAACCTCGCCGAACTTCCTTCCCTTCAAACTATACATATAGTCTGGAGTCAGGTTTGATGCCAAAGTTTCTCTTTCGAGATGAGAATATTGCTCTATGGCTAATACTCGGCAGTCTGTCGACGTATACACATGCTAGCGTATCCGCCTAAATATTGGCGTTTCACAGTTTCCATTTATGTCTACACCGAGCGAAACCTTGCGAAACAATTCCCTTCCAAATAATAATCTTCATTTTTTTCTTAATTCATTAAGGAAAAAGTGAGGAAAGCTGAGGGAAAGGTTTTCCAGTTTTAGGACACTCTGTGCACTAAACCTGAAGTGTCCCGTAACTGGTGATACAATCGAGCAGGGGATGATTCTACATGAAACACTGAGTCGAAAATATAGAATAAAATTTGTTGATACAAGCCTTTGTTTTCGAGAAAAATGAGTTTGAAAATTTGTCTAGTGCGCGTACACTCGGCTTGCTTGCGGCTCAACGGATTCCACTGCCTCACGTCTGGATATCTCGGAAATTGCCTTCGTACTTATAGATATGTTTACAAACATTGTCAGTATAATGATATCACTTCTATCGCTCCTATTCTTTTCCCATCCTTATGAAGATACGCCTCCAGTTCTCATTATACCGTCGAAGTGGCAACTTATAGCAATCGAGAGTATACAGATATGATTATTGCGTTGGGTGCGTGTAATGGTAGTGCTTCAGCAGCGGCTACTTATTACAGAGATCGGTACCCTAATCGTCGACATTCTGATCGAAGGGTCATTCAAAGAGCCGAACGGACCCTCGCAGAATACGGGTCTTTTGAAAAACTTCGCAAGCATGGAGGACGTACCCGAAGAACTGACAGGAGGGTGGATTTTGGAAGACATAAACGACGATCATCAGCATAAGGAACCTTGCCCCACAATATGATATCAGCCGACCTACCATTAGTCGAATACTACATCAAAATGGGCTATATTCTTACCACGCTCGTAGAGTGCGAGGGCTTACAGAACGTGATTATGTCCCCCGAATGGCATTTTGTCACTGGTAGTGTGAACAACACCGTAACGACGCCCATTTTTTACTAAAAATTGTATGGACGGATGAAGCGAAGTTTAAGCTAGACGGCATGTTTAATGTCCATAACTCACACAGGTGGTCAGATCAAAATCCGTATACCATTTTGCAAACAAATTTCCAAGTAAGGTGGAGCGTGAACGTCTGGACTGGCATAGTAGGTGACCAAATTATAGGCCCTTATTTCTTTCCGGGAAATGTGACAGCGGAAGCATATTTGCGTGTTCTTCGAAACGTGTTGCCGGAAGTATTGGAAAATGTGCCTCTTGGGATTCGAAGAACGCTAATTTTTCAACTGGATGGAACACCACCGCACTATTGTTGCGAAGTAAGACGTTCTTTAAGTGAAAATTATCAGTGATGGATCGGTCGCGGTGGCAGAGTACCTTGGCCGCCACTATCTCCGGATTTGTCATCGTTAGATTTGTATTTGTGGGGTCAGGTGAAATCGATTGTGTATCGTATCGAGCATCGAACAATTATGTGGGATTGGAAGGTTTTGATGGAAGTCAAGTTCGTGTGTAAGACGAGCAACGAAAATATATATATATATAGTTTATTGAGAGCTAACAAGGTTAAGCTAACTAAACTAAAACTATATCAAGTACGTCTACCCGGTACCACGCTGTTCTACGCTGTGTAGTTCGATCTACTCGCTTTGACTCTTAGAACCACACTGGTCTTTCTCCCCCGTGATGTATGTACCTGGGGGTAGAGGTAACGGCTTTTTTCCGTAGTTTTGGGACACGGGTTTGCAGGTCATCGCGGCTCGCCTGCAAACCATCTGTGTCCCAAATGGCCGGGGAACGTGGTACTTAAACCTAGACACTCGTATACAATATATACAATATACATATTTGTTTACCTCCCACAATTACAACAAAAAATTGTGATAGCGTTTGGGCACATAAAGCAACATAATAATTGCACATTACAAGAGGTTCGAAGGAATTTAATACGAAGAGCACAATTATGTCTACAACAACGTGGACAGTACTTCCAGCAATTTATGAACTAAACGAATTCCTCAAAGGTAATTCTAACATTGTAACCTCTACCTTCCATTTATTCGATGTACAGTAGCTCACGAAAGTATTCGAACGCTTCCAATCTACATCGTTAACAAATAAAATACACCCGTTGGGTTTAAGTTTTCAAAATAAGATTGTAAATAAAGACACATAAGAGTCTTGAGAATGTGTAAGTAAAATTACAAAAAAATCTGACAGCACATACGGGATTCACAAGGCATTGAGTATAAACATACCATTTTCGGATGTCACAAAAGTATTCGAACGTACGAATAAATCTTGAATTGTTTGATGTTAATATCTGGTTGGTCCTCCTTTGGCATCAATAACGTGTCTTAGCCGGCTTTCCATACTATATACAAGTTTTTCCGTTGTCTTTTTTTCAATGGAATTCCATATTTCTATTATTTTGGTTTTTAACACTTCCTTGGACGTTATGTCAAAATTCATAAGTTTTCTTGCAATTTCGGCCCATAAATGTTCTATAGGATTTATGTCAGGGCTTTGCGGAGGAGTTTGTAGTGTATGCGGGGTATTATATACGATCCATTCCTTTACAATCCCAGCTGTATGTTTAGGATCGTTGTCCTGTTGGAAGTAGAAATCATCCAATAGGTTCAATTTAATTGCACTTTGTTTCAAATTTTGTTTCAAAATATTCAGATATTTGTACTTATCCATAATTCCGTCAATAAAAACAACATTTCCCGTTCCATTCGCCGCCATACACCCCCATACCATCACTTAGCCACCTCCGTGTTTCATAGTTGGAATCATATTCTGTATTTGCAATGCTGTGTTGCACTTTCGCCACACATAATGCTGTCCATCCGAACCGAAAATATTAAACTTACTTTCATCCGAGAAAATAACTTTATTCCAAAATGAAATATCCTTATCAATATACATTTTTGCAAACGTTAGTCTTTTCTTTTTATTAATTTTACTGATATACGGCTTTTTTCGTGGTATTCTTCCATGGTAATCATTACTCCGCAGAACCCTACGACACAGTTCGGGATGTACATCTTTCCCAAAATTATTTGCAACAATCCCCACAAGTTTTGGTGCAGATGTGCTTGGATTTTTCTTAATTTCACGTATAATCATTTTCTCCTCTCTGGGCGTTAACTTCTTTGGACGTCCTGTACGCTTCTTGTTTGTAATGTTACCTTCAGTTTTCGACTTTTTTACTATATAATGTATCGTAGATTTACTTCGATTTAATAATTTGGCAATTTCAAGATAAGATTTATTTTCATTATGCAACTACAATATTAATTCACGTTCACATTTACTGGTTTCTGATTTTTTCGTGCTCATGATTAGAATAACTATGAAAGATTATACTCTACGAAATCTGTATGAACCACACGACGTCTCGGAATCGACTAAAGTGTAATGTTTACATTTCAATCACTAGAAATACGCTTCTTGTCTACGCGTTCGAATACTTTTGTGACGTCCGTAAACGGTATGTTTATACTCAATGCCCTGTGAATCCTGTATGTGTTGTCAGATTTTTTTGTAATTTTACTTATACATTCTCAGGACTCCTATGTGTCTTTACTTACAATCTTATTTTGAAAACTTAAACCTAACGAGTGTATTTTATTTGTTAACGATGTAGATTGGAAGCGTTCGAATACTTTCGTGAGCTACTGTAACTCGGAATAAAATCCGTTGAGCCGCAAGTAAGCCGAGTGCACGCGCACTAGACAAATTTTCCAACTCATTTTTCTCGAAAACAAAGCCTTGTATCAAAAAATTGTATTGTATATTTTTGTCTCAGTTTTTCATGTAGAATCATCCCCTGCTCGGTTATACCACCAGTTACTGGACACCCTGTATATCAAAACGCGTCATGACATTTGCGTAGTAGAATCGGTTTGTTCGAATACACCGCAATAAAAATCTCACCCCGCGTGACTTATCGATCACATCGACAATCAGCATGTTAAATACGTTTCTCGCATGCGACGTGACAGATCCCAGGAGGCCGAGCGTGCGATTATTAAGCCTGGAGAGCAGTCAAAGGCTAACCGGGAAAGGTGTTTTTCTGAGAGGCTCTTGTCGTCGCAACAATTCCGCCTGTCGGGTATCGCGAACGGCCGCGGGGAATGCATTTAATCATCGCCGAACTAAAGAAACCGAACGAATGAAAATCAAGTAGAACGATTTAGGGACGAGTCTCTTACGAAACGCAGTTAAGAATAAAGGGCGCTCTCCTCCATCATCAGGAGGAGTAGTCCCGCGGGCGCGGGCGAGGGCGCGGGCGTACGGTGCTCGAAAAGCGAGAGGCAGGGAAAACGGTCGAATTACCCGGAGAACCGCAATACGCGAGACAAAGGAGGGTACCACTCAGGCAAATGAAGAAAGAACGCGGCCGCGGCGTAATTTCTCGTTTCTCGATGGTTGTTTCTCTTTTCGCCGGAAAACGGAGAGTATCGAGTCACGGAAGACGGAAGGCGGGAACAATTGGAATTTCCAGCACGATGGTCCGCGCGAGGGTGGGCGCCACGGTTGGTTCGTTCGTTCGAGTGACACGGCTCCGAAACGGCGCAACCGGGTTACGGAAACGGGCAGAGTCGAAGAGCCAGACGTTGCTTCCTCGGCGGACGACTAAAAAATTCTCGAAACACCCGGGGTGGGGGAACGGCGCAGCTGCGCTTGAAAGCAATTCCGTGGCAAGCCCTTTTCATCGTAGGCGCGCGTGTCATTCTACCCGGGGCGAGTAGCGGTCTGGCTTTTCGGGGTTGTTTTTCATCCACAATGACAAGTTTCTCGAATTTGTTTGCTTTTTCATTAAATTACAAATTTTCTAATTGTACGTTGTGGCGTCGACAATTATTTTAGCGACGATTAAACGATGTGGAGGAATTTCTGCGGTCCTATAGGGGAAGGTTGTTTAAGTCGCACCACCACGTAAGTCGTACCTAGGTCTTTTCTATAACTGAACGCACTATATGCAACTTAGAATACTGTATTCGTGTAGTCTAAGATGATACTTCGAGCATGTTCTTTAGTCAGTTCTCGTCAAATCAACATTGAAAAGTTGTGCCAAAAAATCATTTTGTTCCTCGTGCTCATTAAATTTCTTGTGGTGTTTGAAAGCATCTGTGGTAAGTAAAACACAACTAAATATGTATTGCATATTAAATATTGATTCTACATCTATCCGTGTATTGTTTCCTACATGGATTTTGTTAAATATTCCTTCTAATGTATTTATTGAGATTATGTGGAACGGAAAGCACATGTTCGTTAACTCGTACCTGTTTGCGCTTTTTAAGTCGTACCGGTGGTACGTCCCATGGGTTTTACAATGTCAGCGCAGTAAAAAAAATTAACGAATTAACGTCGTCTTCATATAAAGATTATCTGCAAAAATGTGTAGAACAAAAAGAGACGTCTGTGAAGCGAAAAATAATAACAGGAGCATCCAATAAGAAAAAAAAAGAATAATAATGAGTGGTATTGTACTCTTTGTGATGAGAATAGGAAAGATAATATGATTCAGTGCGTAAAATGCAAAATTTGGATGCATGGAAAATGTGCTGGAGGGTCCAAAAAAGTAAAAAAATTCATTTGTACTAATTGCAAATACATAAATAATTATTTAACTAATATGCTACTCTGATTTTGATATTACTTTGGTATAGGTACGACTTAACAAACCGGTTTGATAAGTCGTACCGATCACCTATTTGTTTTAATTGATGTTTTACAGAAATATAAACAGTTCTGATGCATTATTTTCATACGAATAAAAGCTGTATTTACTGAAGTTGGTATATATATCTCGCAAAACCGATATTTTGTTGCAAAATTTTAAATTTAGAGACAATTTTATTTTAGAGGTACGACTTAAACAACCTTCCCCTAATAGTGTATATTGTGGGATGAATGGTTAATTGTGCGTGCGACAGACCGGCGCCGGTGTGTTTGGGAAAACTCGAGTGAGTGCGAAGGTGTGAACGAAAAGTGTTCAGAACTGAGCGATAGGGAAGTGTATGTTTTTACGAATGTAAGTTATGGATGCGAAAAACGTAGTGCAAGCGAGATGAATGCAAGGGGGTGAAAGAGTATAAAGCGTGGATGTTCGGGAAGAGCGTAGAGTAGAGTTGCGACTGCCTTGCGAGAGAGACTGTTAATTGCGTCAGCGTTTGTATACCGTTATTCTTTCAAATATATTAGTATTTAGCAAAGCGTTACGAAGAGATCAATCACCCCATTCCTCGAGAATCCTACAATATTAAGTGGACTGTACACTTAATTGAGACGAGTCGCTGTCGGTTTGAACAATGTATTGTAATACTAGCAGCGAGGTACGATCGCGATGTTTTAGGCGTGACGGTTACTGTGCTTCTAACTTCTTCAAGGAAAGTGGAGACAAATATATAGAATTGGAAAGGAGAAGGGAGTGTATAGGGGTAGTCAGCAGATAAAGGAAAACACGGTTTGCACATGTTGGCCTTGGAAGATTTTTTGGGACGGTTCGAAATATGATTTTTGCAGGCCCTAGCGATAACTTAGGAATACACCAATTCGGCCCTCGGACGAAGCAATGAAACCTTTCTGCGGTGCCCCATGCGCCCTCACAGAGGACCCCCAGATACGGTGTTTCGTACGTATGTATCGGACGGAACACTAATTGTAAAGCTATGACTTGGCTATAACTTAGAAATTGTAAGGGGTGAACCAACAAACTGATGAAAATGAGTTTTTAGGCGGTTGCAATGGAAACATAAGGGTATGTACTAAAGATATTGTCGTTTGGAAAAAATATTTCTTTCACCGTGTATTTTGCAAGTGTTTTAAGCAAATGCATAGTTCTCGCGGCAGGGGTCATTTTAAAGACTTGAGAAAAAAATGAGGATGTAACCCCAAGTGCCGCCTTTACGGACCTGTTGTTGAAAATGCGGACACTTTAAAATTGACGAAGTTAAAATTAATTGAAGCGAACGCTGCGCCGCGGTACACAACCTCGGACAGCTGGCGCGCGGTAAAAGCTGCGCTGCTGCACGCACAACGTAGCTTCCTGCCGGCCGCTGCTTATAATTTAATGAAAAAGAGTGAAACTTTTTGTAAAATCAACAATCTTAAAAAATCTGAAAAAATGATGCGTCGACAACCGTAACGAGATGATGAGACTGTGAAAATATAAATCTAGTACGCGTAATCTCTTCAGATACTGGAACCGATCCGAATGGGAAAAAATGCTAAACAGGTCGCGTCGATGTGTAGCACCTAATGAATGATAAGTGTCGTAATAATTTCTGTTGTTGGCCGGCGATCGAGAGTACTTCCTTTCCTCCATTCAGTCGCAGGGATTGAGTTTATCGAATTCAAGTTCCCGACAGAACATTTCTTCCCCGGGGCGAAGGAGAAGAAGCCAGAGAAAAAGCGCAAAGAGACAGGAGTCGATGCGAGACTTTCCCGGATATCCGGCAGCGGCATCGTACAGCCAAGCCTCGGCTACGAAAAACTTCCGGACGACGTCGTATTAATCTTACTTATCCCGTAGCTTCTAGTTCCGGTTGCCCTGCGTGGGTTCATCGGTCATACGTTTGCCGATCGATCTCTCGGTTTCTATCTCGGTGATGCAGTCCGAGACTCGACATCGTCGCTTTTAACAAGTCTACCCCAAAAATTCTTATCCCTTACATGCTTTCACCGACATTTTCGTACGACTATACAGGCTGTCTCAGGTGAAGGAGATCACCTAAACATCTCCTTCATCTCTAGTGGCACAAAAAAATAGAAAAGTTACTTTTTGTCAGGAAAATTTATTGTTTTTTCATTCTATCTTGCAGCGGTTGAAAAGATACTGTTACGAGCCAGGGCTGCGAGCAACGCGAGAGGCCGGCGAGGGGTTGTTACTCCAAGAATATGGTTTCAATTTGTTTTTCAATTTGGAAATCTTTGTTGATCTGAATTTAACATTAGCAAGCCTCGTAACTTATATAATTTAATCGATACAATCCGAGCGGTCAGATTGTATCGTGTGGGAACGTTCAATTATTAGATTAGGATGTTTGGCAATAATTAAAGGTTGTAAGTTACACGAGTTAACAAACAAGACAATTTATTCTGAATTGGAATGGTTACAATTGTAGTTGTTGTGTCGCGAGTGAAAGTAATAAGTTTACAATTATAGAAATTGTTACCTATAGTGCACGGTGTTGACGCACTGGCAATGCGGGGTCGGAGAGCGATTGTTGGTAGCAAAATAGAAACTTCACGAACTAACGGCTTCTATAAGGTAACGTTTGATTCGAAAGGGACTTTAACCCGATCTCACCAGAATTTAGTCTGATACGAGTAACGCGACGTGACTTCACGATTGCTATACCGCGACCGGACCACTTCTGAATCTCAACTGAACCGCGTCTCGACTGAACCGAAGAGGATGAAAATGAACGGGTTTATATACCCTAAAAATGTGAGAGAAATGTGTCTATCTTATTGTACGATCGCGTAATCGTATTTGTCGTTTCTGGTAAGTTTAAGGTTTGCAGCTGGATCTTTTGTTTAAAGGGGTAAAACGAAGGGTTAACCAGGATGTTTCCTATCAAAGAAGGGGATGTTTTGAGGATATTCATATTAAGAAATCGTACGGTGTTGCTCATGCTCTGTGCCAGTTGCGTCCAGCCGGAGTACAATCATTAAACAAAGGGGCCTGTTGGGACGCTTTTCGTTCTCGGAAGATGGATTAGAACTTCTAAACGAAAATGAATCGTGGAGAAACGTCTCCATACGTAACAATACACTTGAATGTGTTTGACCTTCAGGTGACCTTGTGCACCAAAAATGTGATAAAATTGTAGAATGTGCATTATTGAAATAAAACAGATAATTTGAAAATAAAGCTCAAATCCAGGAGTGTCAGGGTGTCGCTTTTACTGCTATCGTAAAGCGATTTGAGAAAAGCCCAGGAAGCGGTAAATGTTTTTTGGATGTTGAGTTTTAGGGAGAGTATTGAAATAATGTAGTCACGTTGTAAGTAAAACTCACATCCGGGAATGTCGTGGCGTCGCTTTGGATGTTACAATGTAACAACTTGAAAATAGGCTAATGAAGTGTGCGTCATACGTCGAAATGACGATCGAAAGAAAAATGACGATCGACACGAGACGAGAGTGGGGAAGACGTTAGCTGCACGTCTACCCAAGAATCAGTTCGATAGAAGAATCGGTTTGGGCAGGACATACCTGGTGCAAGTAATAAATTCGACACAAGAGTCGGTTTAGGCAGGACATACCTGTTGTATATATTAAGTTCAGAATTCCAAGTTTTTATTTTATATTAAAGTTCCTTTATTCACTAACGCTGTGCTATATGATAGAATATAACACCATTCCTATCATATCCCTCGACATGCATGAATCGATTGGAAAAGAGTTGCTAAATGTCGCGTCGCGACACTTCAATACGATTAAATAATACGATTTAATACGATTCGAACGGGCCTAACAGCCAAACAAGGCGAAGACCGCGTCCCGCCTATAACACATACATTCATGCGAACAAGCATATGGTGAAGATCGCGTTCCACCCATCTTGTACGAATATCGATAAACAAAAGGTGAAGATCACGTTCCACCTACAGTGTGCACACTTCAGAGGAATCAGCGTCAGGCGAAGAACGAGTTCCACCTGTAACGTCCATCAATACAGCAACATAGTTTCGGGAAAAACAGGTGAACAAAGACCTGGTGACAGAGTGGGGAGGGCTGAGGTCCTCCGGCAAGAGGGCCGTGCCGAAGATCCAGTTATTCCAGAACCTTCTGGGCTGACGTATTACGAATCCCTGTATGACGCTTATAATAATGACATACGTACACGTATGTAATTTATTACAGACTTTTACAGCGAAAAGGCTGTAATAAATATCACAAAATTTAAAGAGTGTTCTTTTCCATCACTACAAGCGAAACCACGGAGCGGACAAGACCGTTCCGACGTGTAGGAGTCCCTACATAACACTAAAGGAGGATCTTCGAGCTCGAATTCGCAAATAGTTACCCGGTTATGAACAGAAGGGTTGGATCCTAATTTAACGAGCACGATGCGCGGTAACTTTTACCATGAACCGAGTGAATCCTCGGTTGACTGTACGTTCGATCTCGCCCTTTATCCAGTTATTGCGATCACAGTGCGCGACGAGCGACCCGGCAAGTGTTACCGAAACTCATCGGAGCGAACAGAGTTCCCCGTGAAAACTTTCCGCTTTCCCACGTCCACCCGCGTCCGTGTCCGAAACAATGCAATCCGCAGTAAAGTTAACACGTACGAGCGTGTCAAGCGGGTGAAAAAAACACACACAGGCGCACATACATGGAGAAAGAGAGAGAGAGAGAGAGCGAGCGAAATACGAGCTCCCGAAGGAAAGCGTAGACCCATCCGACACGGGGAATAGCCCGCATGATTCAAACCTCGTAAACTGCTCGAGCAACGGCTCGCCTATAAAATAGTTCTCCGCACAATAAAATGTTACAGCGACATTCGGAACAAGGTGGCGGCGGAGCTCTTTGTACAAACTTGTACACCCTTCGACGAAAAAAAAAAAAGGAAAAAAGTAAAAGAAGGGCATAGCGCGACTCGTTCATATCGGACGTTACGGGAGGAGTAAATTGCGGAAACTGTCGAGGTAACGTAGTCGCGAATAGCGTATCGCATTCTATAGCCCGCGCGTTTCAATAAAATGGAACGAGAGTAAGATGCACGGCGGCGTAACACCAGCCCCATTTCCGACGACAACCACCGGAACATTTTTCCAACGCTGATTCGCCGAGCGAAGATGCGTCCGTGCATCTGCCGGCGGAGATTATCGCGATGGAGGAGCTATCATCGTTGGATTGCGGATGTTTATGTAAATTCCCCCCCTCCCTCTCCCATTTCGTCCAATATCGTCGTTCAACAAATGCTCTTTCGATAATTTACTCCAGCCAGTGGTGCTTTCCACGTCGCGTCAGTTGTTGACGATTTTTTATATTGTTGAAATAATGTAGTCACTTTGTAAGTAAAACTCACATTCGGGAATGTCGGGGCGTAGGCGCGGCGTCGCTTTGGCTGTTACAATGTAACGACTTCTAAAAAGCCTGATGGAGTCTGCGTCATACGTCGAAATGACGATCGAAAGAAAAATGACGATCGACACGAGACGAGAGTGGGGAAGACGTTGGGTGCACGTCCACCCAAGAATCAGTTCGATAAAAGAATCGGTTTAGGCAGGACATACCTGTTATATATATTAAGTTCAGAATTCCAAGTTTTTGTTTTATATTAAAGTTCCTTTATTCATTAACGCTGTGCTTTATGATAGAATATAACACCATTCCTACCATATCCTCGACATATATAAACCGTTAGAATGCTAGAAATTGGACTGTAACGAATACTTCAATTACACGAGAAAGAAAAATAGGAGCTATAGGACCGAAGCGTATGCTGTAAATATGTAATTGTATGTAAAAAAAACCCTCCGTGACTACTGAAGCGCGGAGAATGGATTCCTCTATACATGTCGCCAAAGCCTGGATGATAAACGTCGCGGAACTACCCCCACTACCGCGGGGCAGTGAAGGGATGCGATGCTCGAAAGGCCTCTGACGCCTAAGAGAAATGAGAAGGAAAACCGAGGGAGAGAGAGGGAGAGGGAGAAAATAACAAAGAAGTCTCTCGACGGATAGCTGTTTCTCATAACGAGGAATAATAGTAGTTCGAACAGAACGTAACGAAACGAGTTTCCCGGGCCTGACACAAAGCGCGCGCGGTTTCGAACTCCCCAGGAAACAATAATCCACTTACGTCAGTTTAACGTGCGGAAAAACGAGTTACAACCAACGTCCAAGCGCTCCGTAACTTTTTAATATTGTTAACGCACGTTTCGCGGCGCATATTTATGAGCATGCGCGGTATTTATCGAGACACGAAACCGTCTAATCTGCTTCGTATTAGTCTATTAGTCAGCGTCGAAATTCAACGGCATGGCCAGTGTACTGTATTTTAACGCTTGTGTCTGCTCAACACAGTTATCCTGTAAACAATTTTTAAACAGACTGGCAGCAGATTGGTAGCAGACTGGAAGCAGGAATTGACAAAAACTGTCTACAAACGCGTAGACACATACGTGTACTGTCACGACATTTCGATTACCGACAGCACGATTTTCTCACCACACTGTATATAAACTTGAAGAATTTCTTTATCTCATTAGACGGGAGTCTATCGTGTAATAGCCATGCTCCTCGTCGTTGCGAAGTTAATCGAAAACTTGTTGTAAATTTCCAATCGGCGGAAAACTCGAGATTCTCGTAAGATTGTCGTGCGCGCGATGATGTGTGTCAGACTGCACGTAAGAGGGTAATAAAACGGGTCCGAAAAAAAGGTAAAAGTATTTCCCGAAGCACTCAAGGGCTCCGCGGTTCGGTTCGGCTCGGCTCGGCGGCGCCGGGAAGCTGCGAAAGCTTCCATCACGAATCCTTCTTCCCGGCCATTTATAAACCAGTTCCAATCACCTGCACAAATGTTTGCAATAAAGAGAAGATGCATCGTGGCATGCGCGAAATGCATTTCCTCCGGCACGCCGCACTCTCCGTTTACTTATTCGTGCCACCGGCAGCAACGAACTAAATTTTTCTTCGCCTCGCCGCGACCGAGGCTCTCGAGGAATCGGTGTGGAATCTCGAAGAGCCGCGGATTGCTCCCAGCTCGAACGCCGAGGAAGGAGAATAATTTATAGAGGTTGTTTCCTACCGGGAAAAAGGGACCAAGAGAAATTTTCGGATACATCGCGGCGCGTCGGCGGAGGAAGCTTCTACGCCGCGGCGCGCCGCGCCGTCATAATTGGAAACCGTTAATGATCATCCTTGTTAAGACCCTGTTTAAATTTCGCGGGTGTAAAAACATCCGCGCGAAAATAGATTTTCGCGGATGGAAGTCGAGGGAAGATTGATCGTTCCTCGAAAAAGAGTGATTCATACCGTCCCCCCAACTTGTTTCGGGTTTGATGAAAATTAATCGTTGACGTTCAGGAAGTGTATTTTGCGTCCGCAAGACTCGCTGATGTTTTATTTAGCTTCTAGTATTTATTAATCGTTCGTAACGCTTTGTTCAATATTGCGTTACGGCATTACTCCGTCGTCGTAGTTCCGTTTGACACAGTGTATTATGAAATGCACTTGAATAAATTATAGCCAATGGTGTCATGTTAATACACATTTGTAAACATGTTAATTACTGTTCTATAATACGGTCAGATTATATTTATCACGGTGTTCCATATTTTATCAGCGTTGGAACATCCGTTTGAGAACGATTACAAAATCGTGTCGGTCGATTAATTTAATCTTCATCGATTGTAATAATTCACTGTGTTCATTACGGAAACGCACTGATCGTAACTACATAAATGTTTACATAAAATTTCGTTTTGTTTCAGGTGAGTAATACATGGTCACCGTGAAAGAGTCCCGGCAGAGGCTCCGGCGAGAATGCAAAGATTCTTCTCATAAAGGTATTTTCTTGTAGTTTCCGTAAACACAGAAATTATTGTTTTAAACGGACGAAGAAAGGTGTAATCACGTCAGCGTTGTGTAAACTTGGAGCGGTTTCTATGTTGTATAGTCTCCGGGAAGGTAACAGTATTTTTACAGGGAAAAAGTTGCTTCAAAACAGTGCAATTTTTAAAAAAAGCATTCCTGCCATTCGCCTGAGAGAATTCCAAGCGATTCATTCTAACGTGGACACTCTATTCACTGTTTCTCTTTGGGGTGTTGACAAGGCCGAGCCATAAACGAAAAGGCATAGATTATAGAGTACCGACTATCGCGGACTAATCCAGGTTAGCCGTGGTCGGAACGAAAATAATATAAAAATTCCCGCTTCCGTATTGTCTTCGGTCGGTCGATATCGCCGGACTTTATGGGAAAATAAAGAACAAGACCGAAATAAAGTGCCGCGCGGAGGTTCGCGATAGTCCGCATTGTTTGCGGATCCGTTTATTTGCTCATTCTCGCATCCCCCGGAATAAAAGCGTGCGAGTGGTCGCATGCGATGACGCAGAAAACGACGCTCATACGCATACAGTGAAGTCCCGATGTATGTCGACAGCACGGATCTTGCCAGCGTCATGTATCGTCCAGGAGTCCCGAGCCGCGTCATACGGTAGTGGGGATAATTCTGCGACGTTTACAATGGAGGCCTTGGCGACATATGCAGAGAAATCACTGTACCCTGTCTTCGCATAGTCCAGACTCTTCTGGCTCCCGCGTTTCTCGCGCTCTCGTATCCGACGATCCCCTCCCGCGCGAACAATAAAACGCGAAACATGAAAGGAGGCGCTAATTTGCGAAGCGTTCACCACATGCTCGAACATGAATGAATTTACGACGCGTTTCGCGATTGCGAATTCATTTCCGAGCGCCGGATTCTCTGACGCGGTGCGCGCCGGAATGTAACAAAGAAAATCGAGTTGTCGAACGATTTACACGTATGCAACGAGAAAAACCATAGTCGGCTGATACGGGATTACTTTGTTGACGCTTCGCGTAATGCGCGTGAAAACGCGTTCGGTGCGAACAGATTTTTGTTGAAGATATTTCACAGATAAATTCGTCACATGAATTCAGCTCTCTTTGACAGGTATACACACATTTTCTGTAAATACCTTCCGCGCGATTTACAGGGTGTTTCAAAATTACGATTCTGCGCCTCTGGATAGGTAGTCTGTTTAAAAAAATATAGAATAGAGTATTCATTATTTTGGGACACCCTGTAGACCACGGCGAAACGTCTACCTAATTAAAATCGCAAGGTCTGCGTAATTAGTCGGTGTTTACGGAACGACGCTAAACCGTTTTCGCCCGGCAAACGGCTTCGCGTGTTTTGGCGATGTTACGCGAGGACCAAGGAAAATTTCACTACTATACTCGGCACAATCGTCGCCTGAGATTCGATGCTCGGGATTTACGAAAATTTCATTAGTCACGGTTCGTTTGAGCGTTTGATTGTTCGTTTGGAAGAGACTTAACGCGACTGCGTCGAAGCGGCAGGCACCTACACGCAGAGTCTGATCTTCCTTTCAAATTTCATGCTAATTGGCTTTGTCTACGACGGAACTTCGTGAAATTTGCAAGACGATTAAAATGAACTCCGTTCGTGGCTCTTTTACCGGGGACAGAATTTCCCGAGGACCTGGCCCTAATCATTGTTGCTGAACGTAGGAATAATTAAACGAAAGGCAGAATACATTTCCCTACAACTCGAAGCATTACGAGTTCCTGCTGGATATCGCCTCTTACCATGTTTGCTGAGTCTATTTAACAGAATATTTGGTTTCGAAACTCCTTACATCTGTAACATGGAAGTACAGCGACTTCTCGGTATATGTCAATAGCATGAGTCTTGCCAGAGTCATGTATCGTCCAGGAGACGAACCCGAGCCGTGTTACGTTTATCGACAACAAATCAAACCAGAGCGTTGTCCATTGCACAATCGCATCCCTTCTAACCATTACATGCCCTTCTAACCATTACATGCCCTTCAAAAATTGCTGCACCGAAGGTCCTCGCACAATTTTCCTCTCTTTGCCTCGTTGCAACAAATTATATAATCGCTGAAAATTACATAATTCTACCGTGTATCTGGAACGGAAAATGAGTGAATTCTCATCGGACCAGCGTTCCAGGGATAATAAAAGAATGAACGCAAATTTGGGTTATCAAAAGGTACAAAAATGTTTTACATGGTAACTGGAGGACATTGAAAATTGTTATAAATAAATAGGCTACGAATTTTTATGCAAAGTTACAGTTGATCGTAAGAAATGAAATTGACGTTAAAATATTTTTCCTCTTTCACTAATCGTAATTACAGTGAATGCTCGATATATGTCAACGGCACGGGTCTTACCAGAGTCATGTATCGTCCAGGAGACGAATCCGAGCCGTGTTACGTTTACCGACAACAAATCAAACCAGAGCGTTGTCCATTGCACAATCGCATCCCTTCTAACCATTACGTGCCCTTCAAAAATTGCTGCACCGAAGGTCCTCTCACAATTTTCCTCCCTTTGCCTCGTTACAACAAATTATATAATCGCTGAAAATTACATAATTCTACCGTGTATCTGGAACGGAAAATGAGTAAATTCTCATCGGACCAGCGTTCCAGGGATAATAAAAGAATGAACGCAAATTTGGGTTATCAAAAGGTACAAAAATGCTTTACATGGTAACTGGAGGACATTGAAAATTGTTATAAATAAATAGGCTACGAATTTTTATGCAAAGTTACAGTTGATCGTAAGAAATGAAACTGACGTTAAAATATTTTTCCTCTTTCACTAATCGTAATTACAGTGAATGCTCGATATATGTCAACAGCACGGGTCTTACCAGAGTCATGTATCGTCCAGGAGACGAACTCGAGCCGTGTTACGTTTATCGACAACAAATCAAACCAGAGCGTTGTCCGTTGCACAATCGCATTCCTTCTAACCATTACGTGCCCTTCAAAAATTGCTGCACCGAAGGTCCTCTCACAATTTTCCTCCCTTTGCCTCGTTACAACAAATTATATAATCGCTGAAAATTACATAATTCTACCGTGTATCTGGAACGGAAAATGAGTAAATTCTCATCCGACCAGCGTTCCAGGGATAATAAAAGAATGAACGCAAATTTGGGTTATCAAACGGTACAAAAATGTTTTACATGGTAACTGGAGGACATTGAAAATTGTTATAAATAAATAGGCTACGAATTCTTATGCAAAGTTACAGTTGATCGTAAGAAATGAAACTGACGTTAAAATATTTTTCCTCTTTCACTAATCGTAATTACAGTGAATGCTCGATATATGTCAACAGCACGGGTCGTACCAGAGTCATGTATCGTCCAGGAGACGAACCCGAGCCGTGTTACGTTTATCGACAACAAATCAAACCAGAGCGTTGTCCGTTGCACAATCGCATTCCTTCTAACCATTACGTGCCCTTCAAAAATTGCTGCACCGAAGGTCCTCTCACAATTTTCCTCCCTTTGCCTCGTTACAACAAATTATATAATCGCTGAAAATTACATAATTCTACCGTGTATCTGGAACGGAAAATGAGTGAATTCTCATCCGACCAACGTACCAGGGATAATAAAAGAGTGAACGCAAATTTGGGATATCAAACGGTACAAAAATGTTTTACATGGTAACTGGAGGACATTGAAAATTGTTTTTCTTTACCATTGTAACAAGTTAATGATATGCTGGCATTTTGTAATTGATAAGTAGTCTACGAATTTTGATGCAAAGTTGTAGTTGATCGTAAGAAATGGAACTTATGTTAAAATATGTTTCCTCTTCCACTAATCGTAATTACAGTGAATTCTCGATATATGTCAACAGCACGGGTCTTACCAGAGTCATGTATCGTCCAGGAGACAAACCCTTTCGAGCTTTGTGGCTCCTCATGGAGTATACCCCGCGGTGGTGGGGATACTTCCGCGACGTTTACCATTCAGACCTTGACGACATATATACAGAAACCACTGTATCTCTTGAATTGTTTTCCCATTCGTCGTTTCCATCTCGTGATGCTCGAAAATATCATTAAATCGCAACTGCTGTGACTCCATCTTACGTGCCAACAGACTTATAGAGATAAAAATGAAACGGAAGCTTCGGCGACGTTTCTTGAAATTTCTATGTGTTCAGCCATCCCGGTTATATGGCGGCGAAAAGTCGCGGGAGCAGGGGAAATTAATTGTATAATCTCATTGTGAAGGATGTCGAGGCTAAAATCAACATCACAATCCTCAACAATGACTCGTGCTTCGAACAGAACCATTATTCCCCTTCTGTTTCTGTCCCCGAACTGTTCGAGAGCAGCGTCTCGGCAACACAACAAAACAAAAAGGAAACAAAACGGCGTCGCGCGAGAAATGTGTGTTTCGCGCACGCTATGGCGAACAGATTATTTCTGTCCCGTTAAAAAGAGCGCGGCCGGGGACGAAGATGCGGAGAATAGGGAACAGGGAATGCCAGAGGGAGTTTCGATGCTGGAACGTCGAAGATGCGAAGCACCAGGTGCCGCGTTGCACGCTCGCTCTTCTGGTCTTTGATTTTTCGTTGGTTCGCAATTTGCCGCAGTCAAAGGCACCCAGGATCGTTGACTTCGCCTTACTCCTCCTAAGACACAAATACCACGTTCCCAGCAAAATATTAAAAAGCATTTTTATATAATCTTAATGCTATACCACGCGCATATTATTATTACGTATCATCTTCCTCGGAAGAAACGAACACAAGCAAATTGCACTGAAATTCCATCGATTTGAGTTTGTTCCTCGCATTGAAACTTCAATTTTTCGCATTTTCTCGTCAACATCTACAGGATTGTATAAAACAAAAGTTAAAAATTTCCGGGTTGCCAAGGTGAAGTTTCTCGCAAGTCTTGTCAATCGTAATGTACCTATAAGCGTCTCGACGTCGGTGGGTTATCGTAGCAGTGGCAGAACAGCATTAGCCATTTTCCCATAGATGTTTGATCTCGATCCGGATAACGGAACGTAAGGCTGGGAATCGCAGGATGGGGGGGGGGGGGCACATCGAGGAGTTTATTTTACTTTGTGCTCTGACGCCTTTGTGCCTTTGCCATAGAACTACTCCGGCACTTGCGCGACGATAACGAAATTGTAGAGCCGCGCGCGCGGCGAGGCGCGGCGCACACGGCTCAAATTGTCTGCTAGCAACATTTTGGTAATTTCATTTCTCTAAGCGTTATTAGAGAGCACGGGCGCATCGTTTTATCGAGTAGGCGACTTTGCGGGAAGTACGAGTCGCCGGGTAACCGAGTTATGGAATTCGAAAGTAACACCTTCTGAAACTTTCGCTAAATTAGTTGCCGCAATGATAGTCCTGGCTGATTAACGCCCTGCTCGTCGAGCGAAATTTCTTTCCCCAACTCTGTCGCGCACGTATTAGCCTGTCCCATAAGCAATTACCTAACGATTACCATTATTTTAAGTGCGTGCTTTATTCTTACCATTCTTTTAAGGGTTGGAATTGAATTAAATCATTTCTTTTTTCTACTCTTAACTCTTCCGCGCAGAGCGCCGCTTTTATGCGGCATCCACTCGACGACCTGTGGGTACGGGCGCCGCATATATGCGTCATCGAAATGATGTGTATACAAATGCCATCTGTAGACGACGGCAACATTTTTCGTTACCGGGAGAACATTTTCTGTTCATTTTATTGACATATTGGATTAAACATTTCTTAAAAGTGCTCTTTGTTGAAACCACATCCAAACGTATTACGCAATAAACTGCAAACATGAAGACGATCGTTTACTGTTTTATACCAAATATTCTGTCGAATCCACTCGACAGTAAATATACTTGTTACATTAAAGCAATGATTGTTTTATTCAGCACAGTTATTATTTAACTAGTAAACTGTGATTGACGAGTATACTCGTCAATCCGAAACTCTATAGCCGTGCAGTTAACGTTAATGAATTTTTAAATTCTTATCGAATAAAAAAGTAATTCCTTTCTCATTTAGCTTTACAAGAGCTTTGGATTTTATAATAGCCACATTTGGCCTGCGTTCGACGTGTATATTCGTCATTGCTTGATTTTAATTCCGCGCCGTGAGCGATTTTTTAAATTCAATTTCACAGTTAACTGGTTAAGACTTAGAACAACATGTATACAGAAACGACGCGCACTGTGCATATTTCCGGAGCGAGTTTCCGTTCAGTGACGGTACTTCGGCGGATGGAGCTGCTGTAGCGAAAGGGTTAATAACTGATTAAAAATTCTAGAAATGTCCCAATAGCCCAAATATTTAGGCAAAGAATATTTGTTCAGCAGAAAAATGGCATGATGGATTGTCCTATGCGGTCGTGTGGTGGACCTTTTACACAGTTTCGTGGATAATTTGGTTGGGAAGAACGGTTCGAACAATGGGCTTGTTAATGTTTGCTCCCTCGTAGAAACGGATCAGTGTAGCAGCGCTTTTATCAGCAAACAAAGTATTTTATAATGCGAAAGGAAGCGGCATATTGCTATTTCTTGGTTTAATCTCCGGTTCGCAGTTGGCGTACTGCACGGAAGCAGTACACAGACGATGCCTGAACTCGTTTCAGCCCGTGTAGTCGCTATCTTTTCCTTTAATAATACCGGTCCTCTCCCCCCCACCGGTGTTATAGAAATTTTCGATTGTCGATTGTAATGAAACGATCGCGCTGCTGTCAGCGTCAGCTGACTAGAATTAAAACAGCTTAGCGTGTCGACATAATACTAGATGCTGTCCTCGCGGTCGCTGCGCGGTAATTATTTTTTAATTTTTCACCACCCCTTACTCTTAACTCCCTTACTTTTCCCTCTGATATTCGGAGAATTAAGGGGGTCAGCAGGCATTTGGCCTGGACTGTCACGCTATGTTACGCTGTTCCTTTTTCCTACACATTTTACGTCTTAAATAAGTGAGTAATCAATTAAAAATGCATACCACCGCGTTCGTACATGTCTTCGCTGCGTCTGTCCAGAGCCTTTTGTTTCGATAGGAACACTAAATCTCTCGAAATTAAGAGAATCTCTCTGCAATATACAGTAACGTGCAAAACTGAGTCTTCACTATTTGAAGCAACACAACTTTTTAAAAATTAGATCAAATGATTTGAATGTTATTGAGAAGTTAGAAGGATTAGTTTATTACACGAGGTGTAAAAAATTTTGGAAAAAAATTTGAATTGGTCGGAATCGCAAAAGAAATAGTAAAAGACGGTTTTTTCAACTTTTTTATCTGAGACTGTATTGAAAATTTAAAGAATGTATTCTATTGACTCAAATAAATTATATTCATGCTGAAAATTTCACCAATATTCGTTAATTCGTTTATGAGTTATGAACGCTTAAAAATGGAAGAATTGCCATTTTTCACGATTTTCGCCTTAAAATCGCACTCGTAAACGAATAAACCAGTATCGATGAAATTTTCAGCATGGATATAATTTATTCTAGCGAATCAAACATATTTTTTAAATTTTCAATACAGGCTCAGATAAAAAAGCTGAAAAAACCAACTTTTACTATTTCTTTCACAATTCCGACCAATTCAAACTTTTTTCAAAAATTTTGTACACCTCGTCTACTAAACTAATCTTTCTAACTTCTCAATAACATTCAAGTCATTTGATCTAATTTTTAATATGTTATGTTGCTTCAAATAATGTAGACTCAGTTTTGCTCGTCACTGTACGTATATGAACTTGGAAGGGTCAAAATTTTGAAAAATTGACGCTTCAATATTGCAATGAGCAGTTTGAAAGTGGTCACTTATGTTTCCTAGAAGTCCAATCTACGTCTGTCCAGAGCCAAAATTGCGAATTTCTACCTCATCGTGGAGGAATTTGTAATATTCTGCAGAAAACTTGCTTTCTGAAGCAAGTATGACGTCACAAGATGGCTGCCGCAGAGAGATTCTCTTAATTTCGAGAGATTTAGTGTTCCTATCGAAAAAAAGGCTCTGAACAGACGTAGCAAAGACATGTACAAACACGGTGGTATGCATTTTTAATTGATTACTTACTTATTTAAGACGTAAAATGTCTTGAAAAGAGGCACAGCTTAACATAGCGTGATAGTCAAGGCCAAATGCCTGCCGGCCCCCTTAAATACTCTATTTAGAAAATTCCGTTTGCGTGTTGTAAAATCGTAAACGAAAAGGAAATTCGATCGGAGAGATCAAGTACAGCGTGGCGCTGCCGAACGTTCAGAAGTTCGGAACAATAAAAATCAAAGATTTGTGTTTTCGTTTCTGCTGCGTGAAAGTTACGAGGAGGCGGTGTGTTGAAGCGTCGAGCAAATGTACCGTGTGAAAATGTTTTATCGAGAACGCATTCGTGTTTCCTCGATAACGGTATTGAGCACTCTTTGAATCGTTCGGGCATTTTGAAAAGTAACTGCGGAAATCAAGGACCTGGGCAGGCGAATTGAATGTAGGGCGTTCAATAAGTTCGATCAAGTAGCTCAGAGTTTCGACCGTGGGGAGCGCAAACTAATTTTGACATTAATTAGAAACACCGATGATACAGTCCAATCAATCGAATCCATTTAATTAACTTACATATCCTCCATTTATCCAATCGAACTTATTAAAACATGTAGTAATATCGATGGAGATTAATTGTTGCGGTGTCAATTTTTGCGAACTATTCCAATCGAAATTTCCTTGTAATGAAAGTTAAATGGAAACAGTATACCACGGATTTTAAATATTTACGACAAAAACGGGTAGATCAACTACAAAACTGAAAAGACATTACAAGAATTTAAGGATATATTGTTATTTTCATTTTATTTCGGTTTCTTATCATTGATTTGGACAATTCTCTGTTCTCCTAGGATTGGAACTTGGGTTTTCGGCATTTTCTCGCCAAAAATCTGCAGGATCACATAAAGAAAAGTTGGAAATTTCTGGTTTCCTGAAGTAAAGTTTAGCCCCACAATGCGTAAAAATCTATAGTCTGGTAATTACATGAAATGGTATTTATTTCTCGTATTATTGGATCCCTTGCTGAGCGACAACGCTAATGAAAAATTATTGTCAGAAGTAATAATCAGAATCAGATAGTATCGAGCAGAGACATAGCAACTAAGTTCACGACGATTATCCCGCCCCTCGCGGGGGGTTGACTTAATACTTCGGTGCATTAACAGAAGTTTTAAGTCGGGTCGGCGAGCTCGGGTCGTCCGGCCTCTTCACAGAAAACTTTTTCACCATTTATACTATAAATCTAGGCTGCGAGCGGGCCTCCGATTTAATTGGTTGTCCCCGATTGGACAAGAATAAGCTATGCAAGTATATTATCAAGGCTAATAAAAGGGCTCGCCATTTCTTATGATTTTCGGGGCACGAACCCACTTCTTCTCTACACAATCGGCTAAACTTATGAATGATTCTCTTTCCCGCTGTTTCCCGCGAACAATAGCGCCCGCTTTCGCGCAGAGCGTTTAATTGCCCTAATTCGTACACAAGTTAATACTCGTATATCAAAGAAAAAGTTGAAAACACAACAAACTACGATCGAAGATTAAATTTTAACGGTATTTTCGTTTTCGTTCAATTTAGAGTTTGCCGACGTTAATTTGCCTAAGTGGACCTTTAAAAAGTTTGATTTGAAAGTTATATCTATAACGCCACTCTAGTAGCACACACACACACAAACACACACGCACAAATCCGTCCGCAGAGAAAGCCTGACACAAAAGAGTAGCTGTAGCTCGCAGTTTTAATTTTAATAAACGAATCCGCTGACAGACGTCCGGCGAAATTGGAAACATGCTCGAAACATTTTGGAATTGTTTAATCGTCGTCCTCGTTATTTCACGTTTCAGCCACTTTGAGAATAATACCAATCCGTCATCAACGAAGCGTGGAGCAAATCCTAGCATGGACCGGTAGAAACACAGCTTACGTTGCACTCCATACCAATTTTTCCAGTTTTCACAAACGTTGCCGAGTGCATTTCATTTTCCCTTTATTTTATACAGAACCCGGGGCTCATGTTATTTCTGTTATGTAACGCGAGGTGAATGGAAACATTGGCGAAAAAGTGATTCCAAGCACGCGAATGCATTATCGCAATTGCGTTCGCCAACCGAGAAAGCGGACTTTCAATTTTCATTTTTATTTCGCGGTTTTCGATTCTCGTTCAGCTCTCGCGTGTGTACTTTTACAGCTTACAAAGATATTCTTGCAGGCATCTCTATTAGTTTATTTCTAGTTTTAAAGGCGAGTCGAATATATTACGATTTTTCACCACTGTGCATGGTTTCATTAGCCAGGGCCCCCTTATTTGGAGTAGTAAGTGAAAGAGGTCACCAATAAAGCTGGCATGCACCGTAAGATCGATTTCCGTACGTTTCTGCGAAGTCGAGTCACTAAAGATAGAGCGCGAAACGGGTCGGAATAAAAGGCGTTCGTTTGCCATGCAGTGCTTTTTGAATGACCCAGACATCGGCTTTGGGTTAATCCCCCGCGATTCAAATCTACACATCATTTTTCTTCTATGCGGTACACTGCCATGGGACTACGCGTGCTATGGCGCCCACCGTATTTCCAGCTATACCAGTCGCTGAATAGCATGAACCTGCAAACCTATTTCATCTTTCCTCAAATTATATGTTGACCACGTGGAGAGTCTTTTACATTATATTTTTATACTGATTAACCCTTAGCACTCGAATGGCGACTATAAGACGCCACTAAAAA
>CM052144.1:1594885-1699923 GCA_028454255.1 Halictus ligatus
ATTTTCAATACAGGCTCAGATAAAAAAGCTGAAAAAACCAACTTTTATTAATTTCTTTCACGATTCCGAACAATTCAAATTAATCTAAATTAACTAATCCCTCTAACTTGTCAATAACATTCAAGTCATTTGATCTAATTTTAAAAAAGTTATGTTGTTTCAAATAGTGTGTAATCAGTTTTGCTCCTTACTGTATATATATTTCCAAAGGATCTGTAAGAAGGGACAAACTCGAAACTAAATAATGCGTTGAAATTAATAAGCAGGGACCTCGGAGAAGTCACTTGAATTTCCCTTACGAATGTTTGTTAAAGTGCAGGCTATCGATTTTTTTCGCGGCAGAGAGTACGCTTTCTTTCGCCCTTTGAGCCCCTTTAAAACACTTGACCCGTTCGTCAACTTGGTATTCACGGTACGATACGAATATTTACATAATGTTTCGCGTTACAGCATAATTTTAGAGATCTTAATTTTTTCACAGTTTCTCTTTCACTTCCGCGACACTTGCCTCGTCCTGTAACGAACTAGGGTAAGGGACCCAATTACGGTGGGGGCACCAATTACTGTGCTTATATTAATTAGATTTATTTTTAAAGTGAACAGCAATTAAGGCACAGTAACTAATCCCTGAGGATTATAAGTAACTGGCTCCAGTACTTATTTCGTAATATTGAAAGTAGGTTGAATGTCGGATTTATAAGAAAAATTATATCGATAAAGAAAGCATTGAAGTGTAATATTAAATTGTTACGAAAGCTTTTTTGTTGGAGAAAAGAATTTTTTCTGGAGAAAATTCCGGAAGTCCTGCTACAGGGCACAACAAATGGGTCCCTTAGCTTAGTCCTCGATGATCCTTTCGTATCAATTAATTTTCTACGATGCAGTCGGGCACTATGCAACACAAATACAGTTTATTGAAAAGAGCGCACTCGATACGACTCGCTATCGCGATATTCAACGGAAATGAAATCGAGTTAATGACCGACCGCTTGTCATACGATGAGAAGCTCGATCAGAACGAGCCCGCTCTCTTAATCGGAGAATATTTGCGAAAAACTCATGACGTTTTGTAAAGTCGATGATATGCTGGCCCGCCATTCGTCACGGCCGATGCTGGAGTATCGCCTACATCGTTTTTTTATTTGCAACTTTTCTGTAAAAATCCAGGCATTATGATAATTCACGTTTCTCCTCAAATATTCTGTTGAAATCAAAATTTTCATAGTTTATTCGTTTTTTAATCTTTGTCTATTATAATTATATTGTGGTTGTTGACTTAATAGGGGTTGGCCAGAGTCATTTATGAAAACTCAACTCTCAAATTAAATTTTATCCACTCCGTGTAGAGTTCGGTCGTGTTCCAAATGAAACAAATACCTTATTAACCTTTATTAAAGTCAACTATTCCGAACTTCTACGAAATTCAGTATACTATGATGGCATAAACGCCGCAGCCCAACCATATCACTCGCAGTTCGCATAGCCTTTGTTTCAAACATAATTTCATTCCAGCAACGCGATATTTGCTAGAACAATTACCGTTGTAATTTGCATGTTTCTGCAACCATAGTTTGCAACGGAAAAATCGATAAGCGTTCCCTGATATGCAGCTCGGTTCCGGAAGTGTGTCAGAATTTGTAATCTTGATTAAATTGGAGAAAAGACTGGTTTTTCGATCTTCCCCTGTAACTGCGCTTGCAGATGAGGTATAGGTCTGAAATTTGGCTGGGAGGTTACGTTTTTGGATGGGTAATTATCGAAAGGATTCAGGTCCGATTTTGACTCCCAAACCCGGCCATAACCTTTCGAGAAAGCTCGCTAATCGGTGCAGGTGGCTGCAAACGATTATTCATAGTTTCGCAGCGACGATATAAGTGTATCCGTGCAAAGACACGTGCAGGATTTATCCAGAGTGCATGATGCCGGGTCGCTGCGCGTGTCGCGGGCACGTGAACGTGCTCGTGCTTATGCGCTCCGCTTAGGAACTCGTGTCTTCGGGAGCACGCGTGCACGCTCGGCTCCCTCGGCCTCAGCCCCGTGTGTCGTCAAGGAGATATTTCGCATGGAAATTTCTCGTGTAATATCCGAGTCTCTGTGAGCCACCCGCTAATCCTGCTCTCGCGAATGAACCCCCACGATCGACCGACAGAAATTGTTGGCAAATTCGTCCTCGTCAGGATCGTAACTAAGCATTAACTCGCCTTACTCGCCTGCGTACACGAAATCTATTATCCTGTCGCGCTCAGAAAAACCATACACATTCTTCTTATTTTCTTTCTGTTTTACCCACTTCCGAAAAATCCTCAATAACTCAGAAACTCTGCTCAATGTATTGTTCCAATTTTCGTTATTTTGTAGGACTCACTAATTCTATTAGATCCCTTGCTTCTTTCAATTTTTGCTCCTGCCTTATTTTCTTTCTGAATTACCCACTCCCGAAAAATTCTCAATAACTCAAAAACTCTGCTCAGTTTATTGCTCCAATTTTCGTTATTTCGTAGGACTCACTAATTCTATTAGATCCCTTGCTCCCCTCAAATTTTACACCTGCATTATTTTCTTTCTGAATTACCCCCTCCCGAAAAATTCTCAATAACTCAGAAACTCTGCTCAGTTTATTGTTTCAACTTTCGTTATTTTGTAGGACTCACTAATTCTATTAGATCCCTTGCTTCTCTCAAATTTTATTCCTGCCTTATGTTCTTTCTGAATTACCCACTCCCGAAAAATTCTCAATAACTCAAAAACTCTGCTCAGTTTATTGTTCCAACTTTCCTTATTTTCTAGGATTCACTAATTCTATTAGATCTCTTGCTGCTCTCAAATTTTGCTCCTGCCTTTCACTAGTTGAATCTTCTACTTGTGTCTCAATTATTTACTGAAATACTACTGTCGAGCATTTATGAACTAAAATAAGCACATTCAGTGTTTACTCGATGTATGTTCAAAACACGGGTCTAGCCACGGACATGTATCGGCTAGGCATTCGTGAGATATATAGAATAACCGCTGTACAAGTTTTCAAAGTATATAAGCTTATAGCTGATTTTATTCTGAACAATTTTCAATTGCCGAAGTTGAAGCGCTTCGTGCGTTTCACAGAATGTGTTTGTTATGTTTCAATAACGGCGCTCGAGAGTTCAAAGAGCGCCGCGTCGAAGGAAAAAGCGCAGGCGTCGATTTCACAGCATGTTTCTTCAGCGTGCGCTGCAATCTCGATAGTTAATTGGCAAGTTCGCCACTCGAGTGCAATTACCGTTCGGGACAAAGATGTTTCTGTGAACTACTGTACGGCTTCCGTTGTTAGCTCTCGCTCGGACGGGTCCGCAGAACGTTGCACTCGTCGACGGGACGAAAAAAAATATTCTACTTCGAGAGTTTCAGCGCGATCCTGTGCGCTCCGGGCCGATCGTGATTCGCACGGTATCGGGGGGCAGTTTCATGCGCGAAGAATTCTCCGCCGCGTTCCATACGTTACGAGGCGCATTGAACTTTAATTGGTTACGATACATTGCCTCGATTACAATTCGATTATTCCGCGGGAATTCAACGGTGTACCGGTCGAATCGTCGGCTTCCAGGTTTACACGTGCTTGTATATTTCAACATGGTGCCGGGATTCACTGGGTAATCCGATCAGCATGCGTTTCCCTAACCCGTGGTACGTTTTTGTATGGTGCGTGGGAGAAAATTGGTGCAGTTAGTATACACTGACTGTTCGACTGTACTGAACTCTACGGAAGTATTAAACGCGTTTAACTGGTGGTACAACCGAGCAGGGGGTGATTCTACATGAAAAACTGAGTCGAAAATATACAATAAAATTTGTTGATACAAGGCTTTGTTTTCGAGAAAAATGAGTTTGAAAATTAGTCTAGTGCGCGTGCACTCGGCTTACTTGCGGCGCAACGGACTGTATTCTGAGTTACCTCAACCTTTTCTCGCAAAGGTTTTCGAGGTTTGTATACATCGATTAAATGAAAGGTAGAGGTTACAATGTTAGAATTACCTTTGAGGAATTTGTCTAATTCATAAATTGCTGGAAGTGCTGTCCACGTTGTTATAGACATAATTGTGCTCTTTGTATTGAATTCCTTCGAACCTCTTGTAATGTTCAATTATTATGTTGCTTTAAGTGTTCAAACGCTATCGCAATTTTTTGTTGTATTTGTTCGATGCTCGTTACGATACACAATCGATTTCACCTGACTCCACGAATACAAATCTAACGAGGACAAATTCGGAGATTGTGGCGGCCAAGATACTCTGCCACCGCGACTGATCCAGCATTGATAATTTTCACTTAAAAAACGTCTTACTTCGCAACAGTAGTGCAGTGGTGCTCGATCCAGCCGAAAAATTAGCATTCTTCGAATCCCAAGAGGCACATTTTCCAATACTTCCGGCAACACGTTTCGAAGAACACGCAAATATGCTTCCGCTGTCACATTTCCCGGAAAGAAATAAGGGCATATAATTTGGTCACCTACTATGCCAGCCCAGACGTTCACGCTCCACCTTACTTGGAAATTTGTTTGCAAAATGGTATACGGATTTCGATCTGACCACCTGTGTGAGTTATGGACATTAAACATGCCGTCTAGCTTAAACTTCGCTTCATCCGTCCATACAATTTTTAGTAAAAAATGGGCGTCGTTACGGTGTTGTTCACACAACCAGTGACAAAATGCCATTCGGGGGCATTGAATCATAATAATCACGTTCTGTAAGCCCTCGCACTCTACGAACGTTGTAAGGATATAGCCCTTTTTGATGTAATATTCGACTAATGGTAGGTCGGCTGATATCGTATTGCGAGGCAAGGTTCCTTATGCTGATGCTTGGATCGTCGTTTATGTCTTCCAAAATCCACCCTCCTGTCAGTTCTTCGGGCACGACCTCCATGCTTGCGAAGTTTTTCAAAGGACCCGTATTCTGTGAGGGTCCGTTCGGCTCTTTGAATGACCTTTCGATCAGAATGTCGACGATTAGGGTACCGATCTCTGTAATAAGTAGCCGCTGCTGAAGCACTACCATTACACGCACCCAACGCAATAATCATATCTGTATACTCTCGATTGCTATAAGTTGCCATTTCGACGGTATAATGAGAACTGAAGGCGTAACTTCATAAGGATGGGAAAAGAATAGGAGCGATAGAAGTGATATCATTATACTGACAATGTTTGTGAACATATCTAGAAGCACGAAAGCAATTTCCGAGATATCCAGACGTGAGGCAGTGGAATCCGTTGAGCCGCAAGTAAGCCGAGTGCACGCGCACTAGACAAATTTTCAAACTCATTTTTCTCGAAAACAAAGCCTTGTATCAAAAAATTTTTATATTTTTCATGTAGAATCATCCCTTGCTCGGTTGTACCACCAGTTACGGGACACTAGATTCTCTAAATTCTACGTAATTTTCTCAAAATTTGTTTCCCAGACACTTTTTAAAAAGCTATTCCATTTTGGAGGGCCGCAGAGTACCGGAGACTTTTTTACAGACAGTATCTCCACCCGCACAAATTTCGTCAAAATCGGCTCGCGTAACGCGGGGTATGTTCCCTTGTTATTATTTTTCCCCGTGTTTTCCACGAGGCTCGCACGACGAGCTTGACCGGCCGAAAGCACCTGAGCGGCCACAGTCTACGTAAAGGTAAGCAACACCTAACATGCAGCTTAATTCATTGTTGTCCACAAGTGGAACCCCTTAACGGGTTTTTATTATTCCCTCTGCGCCATATTCCGTTTGTGGAGAGAATTCGTATGCAGGAACCCTTGCGGCGCGTGTTCCGCCGCTGAAAATATTCTGAATAAAATTATGCCCTGCCCTTACCTTTTCGGATGTTGCTCTCGCGTGAGCACGTAACATAAGGGTCACAACAGAGTTCTGAAACGAGAATCCACCGCGACGGAATTAGGGCAACTTATCAATCTCCGGAACTATAAGTTACGAGAGAAGAAACATCATTGCAGAAACAAACTTAGATCTGGGCACAGATGTTACAATTTTTCGCAATTTTCAGCCTGTTTTCGCAGTTTTTCACGATTTTCGCCATTTTTAATCTTCCATAACTCGTGAAATCAATTTCGATAAAGCTCTCAGCGTGTACCACGATTTATGTCAGTCGTCAATATTTTAAGTTTTCGTTACAAGCGCAAATGAAAAAGTGGTGTAAAGCAAAATTGGCGCGACACGATGATAATTTTTTACGAACACGTTTCGGAACAATGGGAGTGACGCAAGGAGCGTATTGTTTCGCGCGACGTGATATTAGCGTGTTTCTTCGTTTAACCGCGGCCATTGTGCAGACTCGTTGAAACGGAACGATACAATCTCTCAATTGTAGCGCCACCGAAAACGGTCCGCGGCAACGGACAGAACCCGTTTGAAGAGGATAACAAGCCGAGGATATAAGTACATCGTCGAAAACGAGGATCGCGTGTACTTAACGCCCGCGAAAACCTTGCCCGGGATTACCAGGCACAATTCCTTGCGTTAACCAAAAGCAACGCCGACTGTCAGCGCTAATGCCGTCGCGGACAGATCGTTTGAGCCTCCATAGTGGAAAATTACATATTACCGCTGGACCGCAATAAGCAATTTGCTCGGTGAAACGCGTATTTCCAACGTACTTTGCCCTCGTAGCCGACCACCACCGCAATCTACTTAGGGGCATGCACAAAGCGGCAACGAGAACAACAGAGCCCGTGTTATTTCGCAGGACTCCGGCTGCTCTGACCGTTAAAGAATCACTGTTAGGCGAATTGTTGCGCCGTTACAATTGTATCTCCGGACTATCGACTAATTGGAATCGGCGAACGTCAGAAAACGGGGCGGAGTTATTATTTTTCCCTGCAACGAGGAGGGAAAAATATTTGGTACTCTCCTCTCTGTAAAGTGGACATTCGATTATTAGATCGTTAATACTGAAGTGGGATAGTCACGGATGGTTTTACTACACGCACCTTCGTTTTCCAACATTTAACGTTTTATTTTGCATTAATATATACACAAAATGAAGTTTGAAACTAATATGAGCTTGGAACAATACTCTAAAGATTTGACAGATGCTACGGTGTTTTGATCAATGCATTCAGAGATTCTAAATAGTGACCCATTAGCAATTAATGTATACACGGATGGGTCTAAAACAAAAAATGGTACAGAATGTTCCGTAGTAAACCCGACTGTAACAAATTCTTATCGACTAAATAACATCTGCTCAGTTTTCGGTAGCGAGATCCTAGCTCTATCTAAAGCACTAGAAGTAATAAAAAAAGTCCACTGGGAATAGATTCACAATTTTTACAGACTCAAAGTTTGCTACTATGGCCATTGAAGATTTGGATACAACCGATGAATGTATACAGGAAATACAAGAAAGTTATAACTCGGCGGTTGAAACCGGCAAATCTATTACTCTTTGCTGGATTCCATCGCATATGGGTATACAAGGTAATCAAAACGCTGATAGAGCAGCCAAATTGGCAGCATGCAACACAAAAATGAAACAAATCACCCATTATACCATACTAAAAGATTTCAAAAACCACCTAAATGAAATTTTTAGGAAACAGGTATTTGACAAAATTAAAAGGAACTGTATACCAAAATATCATAATGGAGGAGTGGATTTTGAATGGCATACATTTTCAAGTCCAGTAGATCGTCCAACTCAAACTACAATTTCTAGAATCAGAATTGGGCACTCAGAAATAACACATTCATTTTTGTTAAATAAGAAAGAATACACGATCTGCGATATATGTAAAATACCAGTTAGCATAAATTATCTAATAATTGAATGCAAAAAATATGAGAATGAAAGGAAGAATGCTAAATTGCCTAGATCCTTACCTATTCTGTTAAGTTCTAAGGAGTATATCTCCGGTCTTGCTAAGTATATCAAGGATACAAATATGTATAATATATTGTAAGAAAATGTACCGTGTTACTAATTACCTTTGATGTTGAAGCAACATTACACAAATAAATGAATGAAATGAATATATACACGGACTTATACGTGGATATAACGCTCCATGACCGCGTAGACTTCCCGATTTGGACTTTACTGGACACTATGCAAATTGAGATTTCCATGGTTAGTAAACCATCACCTTCATCGGTGAACAGTATTGAAGAAACAAATGTTTCATCGATTTGTATTTTGTGTAGAGTCCACTGACAAAATGCGACACGATTCATAAAATCCATACCATGTAACTCTCGATGAAAGCTAATATGGTATGGATGAAATTTATACCGTGCAAGTATTCGTAGCACGCTCTTTCTACTGATAGCCGACTCGCGTTCAATCTGTCGGGAACTAATCTGGGGATTATGAGCTACAACTGCAAGAACACCAACTTTATTTCTTTCATCAGTCGCTTTTTTTTACGACGACTGCTCTTATGAGTACACAAATTTCCGGTTTCTTTCAATTGTTTGCACAATCTTCCAAATGTTCGGTGCTAGGGATGTGTACGGTTTGGATATTGTTCAGCATACAAGGATCGAGCTCTTATCGAATTTTGTCGCATTCCTCCATAAATGAGGATCATATCCACTTGTTCTTCGAAAGAAAACTTCATTTTAATGATCACGCAGCTACTTGACTTAACACATTGTTGACCGGCAATTTTACGCAGGAGCTATCTAATGTCACCAGACATTATTTCGTAATTAAATGTAGAACTAAAACAATCAAATAAAATAAACTTCAGCATCCAGCATCATAAACGTTATCTTCATTTTCAGAGTCACTCTCAATAATTACGGTTTTTCGTCGTTTTGTTAGTCTGATATTTGTATCTTCTGAATCAGAACTATGTTCTGAAAAACTATCATTTTCTGAATCACTAACAAAGACGTCACTTGGACAGTCAGACAAATTATCTTCACAAAATTCTTCTTCAAAAAGTTCGGAATGGGCCATTTCTAAAAATTTAAGAATAACGATTTATACGTCGCGTCCTAACTGGAAAAATGTAAAACAACTTGATCTTACCACGTTTGCTTATAATCTGAGAGTTTCTCAATAATATATTTACAGTTTGAATTGTAAATTTAACGAAGACAAATGGTAAACAGTAACCACAATTTGAAGCTATAATACTTCGTCAATTACATTAGGTTATCGAAAGACGTCATATGATGTTCCCGGTCAATAACGTTTCGTTATCGAAAGACGTGCACGTGATGCAGGGAAAGGAACATTGCAACTTTGCATTGACGCAAACGGCCATCAATTCGAGCATCTCCCGTAATGTAATAAAGTTTATTTTAGTACCATATTTGACCTTGTATGACCTTCAATGATAACTCACTGAATTCGTCTCAACACTGGCTATCACATCGTGATAAAAAAGAACATAGCATTTCATTTAAAAAATACAGTTGACACTGAAATCTGCTCTGTGCTTCCAGCCACGCAGAAAATGTTTGTGTCACAATATGTCCCCCTCTATACCGTGTAAGTTTTCTATATAAAATTTTTTCATATTATTACAAACAACGGCAATATTCAAACTGGACATAGTTATTGCCCCACCCTGTATATAGGGCCTTAGTGAAAAGGGACGCGTGGAACAAAGGGTCCTTTTCCGCCAACGGAAAAACTGCCGGTCCGCATGAATCTGGCTACCAGATGCGGAAATCTGCGAGAGCCAGGCACGTACATAACCTTGGGGAAAACCCAGGAAATTAGGGACCGGATGGTTTGGAGGTACAGCCATGGCCGAGGCCAGGCTGCTAAAATACCAATAGAATGCATATTTAGACGTACAAATTTTCGGTTGTTTTTAAGTTTGTAACATGGCAGTGTAACGCATCAGTTTCTCGCGGTATCAAAACAAAATTGGCGTGCGTCGAGCATAACCATAGGTCGCGAAGAAGCCCGCGGTAGCGGAGAACAGATATCGCACGATGCAGTAAACCGCAAGAAATTAAAGTAACACGTTCTAAAATGAAGCTCGAGCAAACCAAGACAGAGATCCAACAGAGAATCTCGACGCGATTCGAAGGTAAACCCCGTTTCCTTCGCCGGGAAACGGTAAATACAAAATCACGCCACCGCACTGCCACAATTCCCCCATTAGAGTCCCGACGGCAAGCGAACACACTCGTACGCAGCGCGATACAGTGCGTTATTACACTGGAGAAAAAAAGCCGCGAGTCGGCGGAAAAATCCCGCATCCTGTTATCCTTCACAGAGTCTTCACAAATGCTGGAAATGAAAATTGATCATCTCTCGAGCTTTCCTCGTGATGCCCGGATTGTTCGGTGTACATCCAGATTGAAGTACGCTGCCGCCACGTACTTCGATAAATCACGTCGAATTATTTATAAAATTATTGTCTTTAATGATAATATAATTAAATTTAAATTTAATCACTGCCTTCAGGATTTCTAACGAAATTTTTCATGTGAGAATAGCATAGAGATGAGAAATAGAGCACAGAGTGAGAAATAACGATTTGCGTCGTTATGACGTGCACGGTGCACAGAGAATTCTTTATATACGGTGCTGTGAATAATTATAAACTCAACCATATTTTTATGTTTTTCATAGTACTGAAACAAAAATTGACGAAACCGTTTATGCATTTTTCAATTCTAATACAAAACAAAAGTGAAAAACAAAAAATAAAAGTTTTGTTCCTCAGAAATCTGAAAAAATGGCTTTTGTTCTTAAAATTGTGTTCTAAGCTGTGAATAGACTCATTATTAATTTTAATATCTTTCATTTAGTGTGTAGTACATTTTCTTTTATTTTTTATTATATGTAAAATCCGGTCAGGAACACTACAAAATAGCTTATTTAAGATGTCATTTGGAATATCTGCCGAAGCAGATTTTGTTCCGTTTTTAAGTTCGACAATACTTTCTATTGGTGGCTTCTCATGATCATAAACTTTCCTCGCAAGGATACCCCATAGGTTTTCGATGGGGTTCAAATCAAGGCTCAGTGTTGGCCTTCTGTTAATGTTATAGAAGGCAACAAATAGTCGTGTAACCTCTGTTGATAACCAGCAATTCATTCTACCGTTTATAAAAGCTATTTCACTTTAAAAAATTTTTTTAAAGGCAACCCAAACTATTACTGATCCACCTCCTTGGACTCTAGGCGACATGATCTTTCTTTCTTTCCTCAAAACGTGCCAGTAATAATTGAACCCATCAGGCCCATCAAGATTAAACTTTTGTTCATCGCACCAGATCACATGTCTCCACATGCTACATTTTTTAATGAATTTTTCGGCAAATTTTGGTCTAGCGTCAATATGACGCTTTTGTAATGGCGGTTCTGATATTGAAACCTTCCAGAATGTGTAACCCACTTTTTTACAAGACTGGAATCACATTTCAAGTTAAATCGACTCACAATTTTAAACGAAGAAGTTCCAGTTTTTGATATCTCCCTCAAAGTTGCACATTTAACAGTTGACGAAAATCTTGTAGGCCGCTCTAATCGCTTGATTTTCCCGTAATTTTCAATGCCAAGTTTCAAGAATTTTTAATTACACTTTGGAATTAATTATGCTAGCAATTTGTCGGACTTTTCCCTCAGCTTCTCAAATCGATTATTGGTTCTTTTTCTACATCACTCAATTGCGTGTCACGCAGCATAGTGTATAGTACGGAAATGTTTCAAAGATCTTTAAAAAAATACTTTTAGAGACTTGCTGTGATATTATCTCACTCAGTAGATCTGACAAAACTACACAAACGGTCTGAATGAGGTATAGACAGCAACTGAGTTTATAAATATTCACAGCTCAAATCTCCTTGTTTTGAAACATTCAGCTACTATGTTGCACGAAGAAGAGATAACAAAAAACTGTTTACGTGAAAAATGTTATACTACCCCATCATAAATACAGGGAAACTTACTTAGGGGATTCTTGGAAATAACAACGAAAACGTACAGGAAATAAGTGTGAGTTTATAATTGTTTAGAGCATTGTATGTCGCCAAGGCGTGGGCAATAAGCGTCGCGGAATTATCCCCACTACCTCGAGAGGCCAAGTACGCCGGGGGGTGTAAACATAACACCTGGACGATGCACGACACTAAGACCCGTGTTGTTGACATAATATCGAGAATTCTCCAATTCTTCTCGCATTCCTTTCTAAACTCGGTCCGTTTTCAGTGAACCATGCGATTCGACGTCTCGCGCGCATTTCCCCCCTCCCGTTTCCTGCTAAGGTAGTTTTCGTGTCGCCTACCAGCGTGTCACCGTGTTACGTGATAGAGACAGAAACCCTCGCGTCTGAACCAAAGGTAATTGCATTTTCGTGTAATCGCGCGATATATCATGCGTTTCCAGTTCCGAACACTTGTCGAAACCCTATTTTCGTTTAACGGGGAGCTGCTTCGAGGATTTTTCCTGTCCTCCTCTTCGCGTGAGAGTGTATTCTGTCCGATGCGCCGACGAGCATACTACTCCCAATACTGAAGACTGCAAGACTAACGTCGTGGCTCCCGTTAAGAGATACTCGTCACAAGTAAAATAATTCTCAATTATTTGAATTTTCTCAGTCGTAAATTCAATTGAATAAAAGAAGAATCAATTTAATACATTAAAGGCGGGAGTCGTAATACTACGATTTATCTCGACTGTAGCTTAATGGCGGGAGTCTTAGTACTACGATTTATCTCGATTTATCTTCTTTTTTAATATTTCTTGTAGTTTTAAGAGTTTAAATAAACTTTCGCCCGTTCTAGGACGAAAAACGAGGCGTGGCGGTCGCCGCGTTACCTAGCATACTTTCGTCAAGATCCCCCGCCTTTAATGTGTTAAGCAAGAATTTAGAATGTCTAAAATGTTCTTTATTTTTGTATCAGTTTCCGTACTTATCGACGACTGTGCGGCCGCATCGAGTCGATCGCCTTTACTCAGGATCGGGCGCAGCATGCAAATATTATTCCGCAAGCTGTTGCGCCCTCGCGTTAGCTATAATGCCGGGCGGAAAGGCCGGGATAAGATTATTCAACGTAAGCGTGTTTAATCTCGCGATCCCCTAAGTAACCCCCATCGAACGTTCCGAGCCCGTGAACTTTCGAATTATCCGCGCGAGGGAACAAACGCGTGCGGGCTCGCGGATATTCCGGGCAACGCCGCGGCGTTTAAGCGGAATTGCGGCCCGGTACGATGCAATTACGCGGGGGCGTTTAATGGCGGGTGCAACGGGCGGGCGCGGGCTCGGGCTCGCGCGCGCCCAGTGAAAGACACGATGTTATTAACGAATGGGTAATGACCGATGAAATTCGTGGATATCACGGTCGCGTTTTATCTTGATTGCGGATAATTATGGGGCTCGTGCGTATCCTTTCGTACACGGCGGATTCGTGTGCGGCAACGGGCGTGGGTGGCGACCAGTGACGCGGCCTGCCCGTATAATACGCAGTGTCTGTGTTTACGGAATTGGTGGACACGGATCTGTTGCCGAGACGAGGAACGACCGTCGCACAGTGGTCCGGATCGGATAAATAAGTACATTTAGCCCAAAAACGAACTTTCTCGTATCCAATCAATGAACATTATTTCTTAAATGTCTATGGACCTCGAAAAGGAAAAAGTTAGTACATTTTAATCAATATTACGGTGGTAATAAACAACGAAACTTGGACGTTTTAAGAACAGCATTTTTCGCCACAAACATTGTTTCTCCTCAACACTAGGTTTACGGGACCCCTCAAAATGACGGGTTCTAATATTTTTAATTTACGATTATTATTAATATATTATTGAGATTGTAAAAATGCATCCATGAGTAATTATTTTAAAAATTGACTTCTTCGGGTATATATTATTGAAAAAAAAAACGCTACAGATTTTAATAGATACATTCATGTTATTTTTATAAAGTAATGTGAAATAGTCCTTTTAGTGCTCCGTAAATGTAGTGATAAACTCGATTTTCTCGAAGATCCATCTAGGCGGACTTAATCAACAGACTTATTTCCTTAGGTATACATTGTTTAAAAAATGGCTGAAAACTTGGATAGACGCATTCTTCTTATTTTTATAAATTAATGTAAAATACTCAGTTTTAATGCTCCGTCAACGTAGTGTTAATGAGATATCCTGACGCTCCTATTTAATACATTCTCTCGATTTTTTTTCTTCTAATTGCAGTGCAGACTTTTTCGATGAAAAGTCTTGTTTTTTAAATAGAAATTCATGCACGTATTCTGTTAAAGAGATAATGTTGAATATAGTAGGAAAAATTTGCGAAATTTTCTACATTAGTACAGCATATTTTTTTAATTCCACCGCTTTAAAACCAAGTACAACATTTATAGTACATCTTCTTTTATATAATCACACAAGAATTAATTCCCCCCTCGTCACACTTCACAAATTATTGATATCTAATGTTGTCAATGTTCAGTCCGTCCATATAATTTTATGTATACTCCTGTGTAGCTGCGGTTCGAATCCATAGCCCTACTCTGCAATACTTTGTATGCAATGTTTATGTTACGCTACAAATTCGGCTGTCACAATATATTCGACGTGTTTAGCATTCAGTTGAAAGAGAATCGTCTAAGCGTGCATAGTGAGATATTAGGAGCAATTTTTTTGTATTACAGTTATTTTTGTGTTATAATACAAAGGACACTATTACCAATTGGGCAGCTTTCTGAGGAAGGTCAAGGAGCCTGACATAAAGATTTTAAAGCAATTAGGTATAAAAATACCAGAAAATGTTCTCGAAGTTTAGCAAATGAAGATACATTACTTAGACTACTCACGTACAATCACGTACAAAGAAAATTAGAAATTTAGATCAAGAAGCTAAAGAACTAATAATTACGGAACATAAAGTATGTAATAACAAATACAAAGTAAATATTACTAAAATAATTTTTTGATTTTTTTTCACCCATTTGTACCATAATGATAATATATTATTGAGCCCTTTCGTGTCGATATCTCTTACGGTTCAGAAGTTATATTCAAATGTCACTAAATTTTCTGATCCGGACCACTGTGCGGCGCCGTTATTAATTACTGTTAGACTGCGGACGTTCGTGGAATTTCCAATTTATCAAATTTTAAGAAAATAGTACTACTTTCAAAGGGGACAGCCTCTGTAAACAAAATAAAAGTCGTACGAAATTCTATCGAATTTTATACTGCAGCATTTTTTTGACAATTTTGACTGTTTTTGCGTTCTCCCTGCGCACTTGATAATTACGCGAAATTCGAGCGGATACTTCAGTAACTTTTTTAAATGAGCTGCACCACACGCGGGACTATAGGTTCGCATAAACGGATTAAAATAGTTAAGTGCTGCAGCAAAGCGCAGATATTAACACTTTAGCTACTGGAAACTTAATAATAGGCTTTTGAGTGGCCATTAAAAAGAAGCTACGAAATTCTCGTTTAAATCGGACCGAGTTGTTCGATTCTGTTCATTCGTTCATTAGAATTTCAAACTAATCGATTTGCTACTAAATGCTGATAAAAAGATAGGAAGAAAATTGTGGGGGGACCACCTCGCAATGAATTCAGAGACCGCGTGTCGTTCGACCAGATAGCGTAATCCACTGTCCCTTGATCGTTATGATTCCTGGGTGGTACAATCCTCTCGGGGGGATTTAAGAATCGTTGACAAACGGGGATCGTACATTAATTCCTGGTCGGAACAAAGCGGATAGATTGGACCTGCGAAAAGGCTGGAAGAGAGAGAGAGAGAGAGAGAAAGAGAGAGGAGATGGCAAATACGGGAACAGAGGTTCCCGGGAGTGGCGCTTTCTCAAGGTAACCCCGGCGCACGGTCCTTAATTCCTTATCAGGAAGTAAGTGGGACTGATTAAACAGATTTCACCGTCTGTCGTGGCCGGTGAGCTACATCGGGGGAATTAAGTTGAGTTACATTTGTAGCGGGCCGCCTGGGAAGAGGGTAGTAGCCTGGGATGAAGACGTAAAAAGAAGACGTGAAGAGCCGACGACGAACAGGGCCGTGAACGAAGGGATCCAGCGAAATTAAATTGTTTTTAAAACGACCCGTTTTCACGGAATGCTACCGCGAATATCGACCTTCGAACGATTAGAAGGAGAGAAGGGTAGAAAATTGTTCGAAATCGTTCCTCTCGAAAAGTTTCACAATATTATTTATGAAATCCGTTGGAACACGAGAAGCAACGCGTTTTCAACATTTTCCCTCCGGCGCGTTGGAGGAGCAACGTTAATTAATCGTACTCTCGGATTCGCATGCGCAAACCCCGCACCATTTCGCCCTGGCGGCAAAAGGAAGGACGACTTTCGTTCCAAGACATCCGCGTCCCTTTGACATAAATAATTTGAGCTATGCATTATCCTCCGGGGTGGCTGTTAACCGGTGTTTTCATGATTTATGCAACCAAGTTCAATGCGCAGGATGTTGGAGACTACGTGAGTCGAATATTTTATGGATGATTCCGTAAGCTAATCGAATATGATAATGAAGAATAACGATTTCGCTTTGTAACGGCCTCGCTTTGACATTATTAACGATTAAAAATCTCTCTTGGCCGTTTTGCGAGAAAATGTTAAAATAAAGATCAAATTTTCTCTAAGAATTTTGTGCTATAACCGCGATAACTGTACTGCAGATTTTATTAATTTGTAATAGGCGAAATGTAAAACTGAAACGACTTAGGCCACAGAATAAATAACCATTTACTTGTATAATGTAATTATCTGAAATGATAAGGGAATAATACAATTACGCTATATGGGGCGAGACTAATATGTTCATAGGCGTGTTAATTAATAATGTCACGTAGCAGATGTTTATTATTTTCCCCGGGTACAGCTTATTTCGCCACAAATTGAGCAACGGTAGCGTAAACTGACTGCCGATTACTAGTGTTAGCTCACGCTAACCTGCACATCAATGGCTTCATCCTCCGGGCGTGAATATTAATTAACATTTGCATTAACGCACCTGTCACAGGTTCAATTATTGTAGGCTTTCAAAAGCAGTTCTGCTGTACGAGGATTTACTTGCTTACTCGTGGTCATCCAAACAGATGTCGGATTTCGGCTCATTTGCATTAGGATAATTGCCTTAACGTGATTTTCAAGGATTCACCCGTACTTAATTTACAGCCGCGAAATTACCGCCGTCCTCAATTGAATGCGATCATTAGCTTGATTACAGAACCGAATTTTCCCAGTATAAAATAGACAATTATCTTCAAGCCCGACAGGCAATGTTAAAAAATGTTATCGTTATTAACGGGAGTCACGGTAGGTTATCTTTTCGGGAGCGATTAAAGACAAGGGGTTAATCGGTTTTTCTTTTTTTTTTTTGCAAGAGGGTGCATCGACCCTTCAACACGCGATTTAATAACATCCAACGAGATCGGGTCGGTTAATCACGCGACAAAGAGCGGGAAAACTACCTATCCGAAATTGCGCGCAATAGATTTTCCTCGACGTCACATTTTGTCGGGGGAGTCGGTAAATTCTTCCTCGAGTTTATGGTCTTTTTTCTGCTTTGTTTCCGCGGGACAGCTGCCGCGTGTAACCGCTTCTGCTTTCGTGGCAAGGTGCGCTGTCGCCGCGACACGGGCCAGACCACGTGAACTTCGCTGACTTCCTGAGAAATTTTCCGTGTTTTCTCGCCGAGAGACTTGACGGTGATACATGACGCTATAAACGAAGATCTCGCGCGACCCGTTATAAAGCTCGGAAAACGCTGAACACGATCGCCGCGCCGCGCCGAGCCGAGCCGGTTCCACGAAAAATCTGATCACGGACCGGTTACCTTCAACGAACACCTCGCTGATTAAATTAGTTTTTTCTTCGAGCTGAATGTACCGGCTTCTCCAACTTTAGACACGCACAACTTTTGAACCGGTGAATACCTAACATTAAAACGTGGATTGTTGGCATTTTCTCGTAAATATCTACAGCATTATAGAAAAAGAAGTTAAAAATTTCTGGCTTGCCAAGGTGAAGTTTAACCCTTTTCCCTACACATGTTGCCACTATAGAACGGAAAGCCTATTTTCTTGAACAATAAAAAGTACATTTCTGGAACAAAAATAATATTGGATAAACATTCTCCAATTCTTCGAAATTTTGTCAAAACAGTTTGTACAGAAAATCGAAAACAACGGAGACTATTGGCACGCCCAGTTATGTTTTTATCCCGTCGTTTTGCGTATTGATTTTGTGTTCTCGTTGTTACATTAAATTTACGTGGAACCTCTGCGGTATTTTGTGCATTTACTCAGTTTTAAAAATAATTAGAGGACCTATAATTTGGTGAAAAGAATTCTATTTAAAATAATGTGGTTAGAGGTTATTTCTCATTTGTTACGGAATGAAATTTTAGTTCGGCCCTTGGCGCACGGGTAATGAGATTTTTAAAATTGGTTTTGAAATGGAATTGAAACAATTTGGTTAAAAAATGTGAAATTTATGGTCGTCGAAATATTAACTTGGTAAATTATGTATGCCTGTGTGTGACACATGTGCGCCTAATGGAAAACTTCCTAATTCCATAAAGGTCGTACTTTGAAGCGCGTATCGGCAATTGTCGCATGTAATTGTTGCATATTTCGCGTTGCTTTGCAATTAATTCTACCACCTGTTACAAATTTTATGTAAACAATTAAAACAGTTATCAAAAAATAATGCGATGTTAAATTAATTAAACGAAACGGAATTAACCATTCCCGTGGACCTGTTGGAAAAATACATGCTGAATTTAACAACTTACAGTAAAGTAACGGAACATTTCATGATTATTGTGTACAGGTAATTCTGTTTTATTCGAGTTCGCGTATAAACGAAATACGTTCCATAATTCTAGAAATTTATTTACTTTATGCATTATTTCGCTTCACATTTAAAAAATTAAATTAATTTCATAATTTTGTATTTTATTGCTCAAACTACGTTCCACACGCTTTTAGAAGAATTACGTTATTAATTAATCGTTCAATGTTTTACAGATTTACTTTCGAAACCGTTTTGATCTTTAATGATCGCCCAATTTTTTTCGTTATTCTTACCGTAAATTTTGCACGTTCCAGTCGGTGATCGCTACTCAAGAGCAAAATTGCCCTCCGATAATCGAATTAACGGCACGCAGAATACGTGCTTCATGAGGCAATTCTGAAATTAACCTGCACATCGGTTTATTAAGTTAACTATAAGCGCGGAAGGGATGGAAGTTGATCGAGTTTGCCGGCTTGCTTTCCGGGAAATTGTTACTATTATTGCCAGTGATTTTAATGGGGAGTCATTGTTAACGTGGCGCGGAAAAGTCGTGCGATAAATTAGTCAGGTTTGTGAATTATTGAACGCTAACACCTAGAAATACTAATACAGCAGTCCCTTAAGGGCCTCAAGGATATCCCCGTAAGTTTTAATTCTTTCTTTTTATTTTTGGCACGTCGGATTGAACCGACGATGTGATAGTGTCGGAACGAGAATGGCCTCTGTCATGTTAATTGATCGCGAGAGCCACGAGGCGTTTCGATAGGATCGATCAGGGGCCATTCGCTCCGGATTGGGGGGCGGAGGGGTGGGGGCTGCGACACTCTCTTTGAGCGACTTGAATATAGGTATTTTCGGCAGTAAGCTCGCATTCGAAACCCGGTCGTGAATGATGCACCGGACAGGTGATATTTCCGGCAAGAAACCGTTTGACGTAAGAGGATCTCTCGAATCGCGGCAAAGAACAACACCGAATCGAGGGCAAACGGGAAAAATTGCGGGAACTGTCTCTCATTCGCCAGACGTTCAAGCCCCATTACAGACTCTGGCGTTCCATAGGTTGTTATTATTAAGTCCCTTACACTATGGCGGCGACGGATTCGCTGGGAAAGCTTTGAACGGCATTACGTCAAGTGAATGGAACGCGAAACCGATACAGAAATGTAACAAACCAACAGATATTCTCGTCGAGGCAACTTACTCGCTCGAACTTCGTTGTTGTTGCGATGATTAAAACGATCCCTATTAGCCTGTGTCGTGCTTCAAACGCAACAAAATTGTTGATCTCCGACCGCGGTTGTTTCTACAAAATGAAAACTTTCCGCATCAAATGTGAAATATTCTGATCAAAGAAAAATGAATTCTTCCTCAAACTATATAAAATTTATTCGTTGTTCTTATTCACATATAATTTTATTGGAATACACAGCACTGATCGCGAACTGTATTTACGAGAAACATTCTAGCTTTTAATAGAGCACATATTTATTTCCTCTCGAATGTTTAGGATGAACAAAATTGATTAAAATTATCGTTAAGCCGCGGCAGTAGATACTGCCCTGATTAATCGTTTTAACTACAGCGTTGCGTGATGAAATGATAAACGTGAAAGGGATATTGTCGAGTTGTTTCACCGAACAAAAGCTCAGAATTTCATATCGTGTAAATAATGGACGACTAAAATTAATTAATTCGATCTACCCCCGTTATTGCAACACTAAATTCGACAATATTTTTACTAATTAATACCGTGGTGATGTTTGGGCGGGATTCATTACTGCTATAATAATAAAAATGAAGTATTCATTTCATAAACATATAATGGATATATTATTGATATTGATAGAAATTAGAAAATGGTTACTGTGTAATTGATTTAGTTTATTTGAACAATTTGGTTTCTTTATTGATTCCTTTTCGTGACCTTCGAAATTCCGACCAATATCAATTTAAGAACAAAACTTCTGAAAGAAAAGCTGAAGTCGTTTGGGCTAATTTTGGAAATGTTATTCGTTTTTTAGAGGTGTAGGAACGCTTTGTACACCCACTGTATAATGGCGAGCCCCATATGCAGCGATCCACCCTCTGTAGGGGGTGAATGTATGGTGGGGAAGCTTTGTTGGCACACGGCCGTCTCGAGCGGAAAATTTCACACCTTTCAACGCGCTGCCAACGACAGTCTTGGTTCCAGACTTCCCAGTTTCCTCGGATCAGGGAAATTGTCGGTGAAAAGTCAGGTGTCAAGATTATCGCGTCAAAGTCGTTCCGCGGGTGTCAATATATGCATTGGTTTCTTGTCACGGGCATCGAGTGCGTACGTTCGAACGCTCTTTTTGTTTCAGTTTCGACTTGGTAAATTTTTGATATCCAAATCCCTCCGCGATGGCAGCCCGACAACGTGGGGCGTGCTCTTGCTTCAAGAATTTAGTGGCAATTCGCCAAAAATTTCCTCGCGTGGCTACTGAATTTTTATTGCTTCCTTCGTGTTCATCGATTTAAAAAAAGCAACAGAATGAACTGATTTTACTAAAATTTATAGAACGAACACTACGCGGTGAGTAAACGTTAAAATAATTAATTAAATGCTCATCAAATCGTTTCTCTCGAGTAGCTTGTAAATTATTGACTGTGTCGAAAAGTATGTTCAACAAAACTTGTAGATCCGGGCATGGTGCGTGTTTCATGTGAGATTATATTTTTTCGTAAAACGAACGGTTTCCGAAAAATTATTTGATTTCCACTTCGACCCGCTATGCAAATGATCACTGTATAAAGATATTAACGTTACATGATTTTACGGTACTAGGAAACTCTTCTAAGGCACTGTTTAGATTAGAGTCACATGAAATGCTACGGCGCAGATAAGCTTTCGGCCAAGTTCTCCGCATTTTGTCTGCATTCAGTTGAAACAGTACCTACCATCCAAGAACTGCACAGTGAGATTTAATTAAACTGTAGATTTCGTCGCAAATTCTAACAACGCTAGTCTACTTTTCCTTGTAATCTGGGAACGCAAAAGTTTCCTCGATTTGCGATTTAAATTACCTCGGAAAACTTCGAACAATGCGTTAAATAAACAGTTTCAAACACTCTTTACAGTAATTGTGTGCCAAAGAAAAAAATTGTCTATCCTATCCGCCAAAAATGTTGCACTATTTCCGGCTCATTAAAATGATCAAGAAACGAAATTAATGTCTCTACATGGACAGTTTTTATTCTGCATAAAAATTCTCCGTCTATTTTTGCCGTATTTTTTCTTCAACGCGAAGTTAATGGAAGTTTAAAATGTTATTAAAAAGGAACGCAACTTACGGTCGAAGGATTTCTAGTCTTTAATAAAGCTTTTACGAGGTATTAAGAGCAACATTTTCAACCTTCAACTTTTAATGCTGTCTATTACATAGATAATAGTCGATGAAAACTATGAAATAGTTTGCAAAGAATAGCCGCAGACATAAACTCCCACGAAATTATCCTAGGTATACATGTTATTTACCACAATTACCAATACGAAAATGGCACGATAAAAAAGTTTGCATATTAACACGAGCTTCTGTTCGCTGTTTGGACAATATATATATCAGGGTATTATCTCCAAGTTGAAGCTTCCTTCTGTCGTTTCGCCTATCACTGTTTTTCCAGGACAATTTCCCCCATCCATCATAGCAGAACGTTATCGGGAAATTTAAATTCCATTTTCAACAAATATCACACCGTCGACTGGTAAACTCTCCCGCGTTGCTTCATCAATCCGTAATTGGTTTCACCATGGCTCGTATCGATAAACTTTCATTTAGCCCGAGATCAACGTGAATTCTGTCGGTCTGTATCTTTCATTGGATTTCCTATATTATAACGGTCCGGTCTGTGGCACATGTTCCGGTTTCGATAAACTCTACTGTCCGTATCGTCGGTTCATATTTCCGGGCAAGTCGACATAATTGAATTAAAAACACGTATATTTAGGATTAGGTTCGGCAGCGACGTCGGCGATGCTCACCTGTACTATACAGATTTAATACAGACCGTGTTAACATGCGAATACTATAGGGTGAGGGACCGAATTACTGCAGGGGTGCCATTTACTGTGCCTATATTAATTATAATTACAGAAGAAAATGAGACATTAAATTTTTTATTACAGAGATATTAGATTACGCTTTAATAATAGGTGTGATTAGTACAGGCACGGTAAGTAGCCCTCCTGCAATAACTGGGTCCCTTACCCTATGTATATTGTGGGAGAGATGTAATATCTAATACTACAGTAATAGCGTGGCGCTATATTATTATTATTTCATGGTGCCATGTGAGATGCAATATCTTATAATAATGCACAGTTCCACAACCAATTACGAGTCGCAATAATCAAGGAAATCAATACCTATTTGCAATTTAGACAGATATCGATTAATGGAGAAATCCTTGTTAAAGCACTTTGATTTAATTTCTTGAAGCTCTTGGAAAGTTGTCTTGAAAAAGTGCGAAAATTATGTTCCCTTTAAAAACCTTATTTCCCCATTAAAATTACGGAAGAATAGTTACCGTTGAGGAAATCGATTTGAGAAAATGATCTCGAGCAATAACTCACAGGAGTTCTAGAGTCTAATTCCGATAACTTCGATCGTAATTCTGATGTCTTTCAATGGAAAGCAGAAATCGGGAGAAGTTCATAAAGGATTTAGTGGACTTTTATTATACTTTCTACACTTCGGAACATGCTAGACTTATATAAAACAATAATTTATATTCCAAAGTTAGGGTAGGTGTTGAAATAAACCGTGGACGATAACGATAGATTCGGTCGTAATAATTAACACCACTGAAAATCACTGTTTATCGTCTTTTCAAAGTTTAACAAAAATATATTTACGTAAAATGCTTTGGAGGCAAATTCCTTAAAAAAATTTGAGAAATTTGCAAAAATGGCAGTTCTACGTCAATATAAAATCGTGATATTTAAATAGATAAAATTTTTTCACTTTTATTTATATATTTTCAGCACATACGGTCGTCTATTGCTCTTCCCTGATTCTTCTTTCCATATTTGCCTCAACTTTTTCAGTAGCGAAACGTATTCGATGTGTGTACCGAAAACCATTTTTTCCAGTTCAAACGACCAGCACCAGCCGAAAAATTGAAATTTCCAAAATCCATCACGACCACCACTTTTATTCGTTCACTTTAACGAAATATTTTTTTTTATTCAGATATAATTTGATGAAGATATTTTTGGCGTTGCAATCGTGATTTAAAAAAAAAATCTTGCCTCGGGCATACTGCTATGTTTCCGCGAACGTTGAAAATGTTTTAATGAAATTGTTAGGAGTTGCTGTTAAAAGTTTGTGCTTTCAAATTGCGAAAATAATTTACTTAAAAGGCTTCTCAAATATGATCCTACTTCTACGGTATCTGTGCGAAACGATTTAACGTGTTTTCACAAAGTACAATATCATAATATATACACCAATTTTTAACCAATTCATTCAATAAACAATTTTCTAGAATTACTTTTAATCAAGAGAGTACTAATGACTAGATCTCTTTTGCTAGAGAGTACTAATGACTAGATCTCCGTCTTTATCTTTCATAATGTCTTAGAATTAAAAATTTATTGCACGTCTACATTTACAAGCATGAATACTGACAGAACAAAATGTTATTTGAACTTGAACAAAGGAATAACGTACATTCCTAACCGATTTTGCATGACATCTTCAAAATTAAGATTACACAAAATTTTAAAATAAAATTGGAAACCAGAAATGTTTACCTTTTGTTTATGCAGTCCCGTAGATGTTTGCAAGAAAATGTCGAAAATCCACGTTTCCAAGGAGGCCACTATTCATACTTGTGACAACACTGACCACACTTCTTCATCCGGCAAAAGTTCACCTTAATCTGGCCGAGGTTAATGTCACGTAGCATAATAGTCCAGTCATGCTACGTCACTCGACCTCGAGGGGGGGAAAGCGTTGCTCGAAAATTCTTTGATGGAACGGTTACGGCGCAACGACGCGACGCCGAGCGTCTCCGACTGCAATTTCATTGGACCGTCTCTTTAGCCAAGTGCCGAGTTTGCGGGACAAAAGAGCGAAACGGTAATATTGCTAACAGAGAGGAGGAAGGGGTTAGAAGGATCGGGTATAAAGGAACGAGACCGCGCGGGGGGTTGGGAGGGGAGACTTTTTTTCGTGACTGTCGCGGTGAATAAAGAATCCGGCGAATATTGCGCCCCGGAAACTTTCGACGCTCGGCTCGGCGCGGTGCAGAGAAATCTTCAGACTCGAGGGTGGGCTGGGGGATGGTGGAGATTGTTGAAACGAGCCGCGTTAATTCGAGTTAAGCGCGATCCTTTCGCGGCTCGGTCAGTCCCCGTTTGAATGGAACCGCGGGAAACCTTCCGGGAACTGAGATTCCGAGAAACTTTTCCCTATACAGATGTTACCGACGCTCAACCACACTTTTCCGAGATATTTGTAAACAAAAAAGAAAACCGTAGGCCCAGTTCAACGAGCTCGGCCATTTCAAAGGAATTTTAGGTTTTTGGGGGGTGCTCGCTTGGCTAATTAAAAATTTATTTGTACTTAAATTTCTTGATATGGCCCGGGGCCCGAGGGTGGGGGTCCTGGAATTTATGACGTCAGGAAAGTCGCGGATAAAGCGTAGGGTGGGGGAAATAGGGATCTACGGGCCGCGTTACCGGAAGTCGAAGGGTCACTGTCCTGTTGACTCTCGTTGCGTGTAGTTCGCGAAACAGTGGTGTGTAGTAGGGGTGTGCGGGTACCCGAAATTTCGGGTTCGGGTCCGGATCTCGAAAGTTTATAAACTTCGGGCACCCGGAATGGCAGTCGGGTCGGGTCGAGTCGGAGTGTAAGTACAATGCTGTTTTATGATTTTTCAGTTCAATTTTTTATTTTCACTGGCAGTTTCAGAATGATGTTTGTATTTCCCGTGTAATCAGTTCTCGAATTTCGAATACATTATGTGAAATAACAGTATTTTATTTTAAATTCGCGTGTAGGAAGCATAATTGCTCTACTTTTTCCGACACAAGTTTCGTTCTCGTGGCTGCGACAATATTTCCAGCGTCAGAAAACAGTCGTTCGCTGGATACTCGAGTGGCACTTAAACTTTTTTAACTTCGGGTACCCGAAGTTTATAAACTTTCGGGATCCCGTCCCGACTTGACCCGAGGCTCGGGTACCCGAGATTTCGTGTGCCCGCACACCCCTAGTGTGTAGTGGTCCCGTGTCGCGACGGAACAGCATACAAGCGAAGCGATCCCAGATCCAGGTGGAGGGCCCAGACGATCCACGAAATCGGTAAGTCAGCAAAGTGATCCGTTCGATACTTTTCGTGAGGTGACTCGGTAATTTTCGCGAGCGAACGACACGTTTCCCGCCTCGTTTTCCATTTCGCGTGCCGAGGCGTATTATTATACTGAAACGAGACCGTTCCTCGTCTGTGTGGATATTATGAATCGAGTTTTATTAAACTTGTCGAACCCCTTCGAGACCCCACAGTTTCGCTAACAATGGAGTTTCATCGAGGACTTTACATTTACGTCGCTTTATTTCAAGTCGCCGTTGTTAGCTACGCTCTTATTTCCCTGCGGCTGTAACAATTATTACCCCCATTTTTCCATTTCGATCTCCGACCAATTTCGAATGATCCAAAAATACAGGGTGGACCATATAAATATCAACCCTTATCGCTCGAATGGCGACTCTAAGGCGCCACTAAAAATTGCTACACTATTATTTAAAACAATTTTTATACCATATTGGTAGGAAATTCATACAAATTTCAGTGTTGTAAGTACGAGTGACAGACAAAAGGAAATAAATAAATTATGCACAACGGAAATATTCTAGATCAGAAGAAATGGTTTTAAGACAGCTTTGGGTGCAAAGGGTTAACAAATATTTACGGTTCGATTAAAAATCTGCTCAAGACGAAATTACCATCTTTTTAACCTTGACACGACGAAGATGTGGAAGTTTCAAACTGACTTGTTTCAGACTGCATTATGTGTTTAAATTATGTACGTAAAAATAACCTTAAAAAATGTTTTACCTGTACATCTACCCCTTAAAATAGTGTAACTTCGTCCTGAGAAGTTTGTTCATGGACCGTAAATACTGAAGATATTTGTTTCCATTCATACGGTCCACCCTGTATATCGGATGTTCTCTTTTAAATGAAAGAAAATCTAGTTTCGTAATCAGATTGTTAAATGGTACGCGTGTTATTAAACATGCATTTGATTCCGCGCCGGCGGTATCATCGTTCCCGGGTGGTGCACCACAGCCGAGTAGCGTGTCACCGAGATCACGATCCTTTGATGGACACTTTTGCAGGTGTTTTTGTTGCGCAGATCGTAATACGATTTTGAAAACACGTCGCAGATTGTACGCCCCGCCTCTGCGGCAGACTTCTGTATCCGGTAGCCGCGTAAAATGCAACGCGTCACTCCCGTATTTCGGAGAATAAGCTGCACCGGGAACAGGAATTGCTAAGTTTGAACGTGATATGAACGTTGGCGACAATTTCGGTCTACAAAATTAGATAAAGCGACGCGTGGATTATACGTGAATTAAATTCTGGAATATATTTTCCACAGAAAACTATGGTACACCCGGCCGTACATCGACGCCGTTCCGTGTAACGTGATTATGAAATGGCACTACCTGAAACTCGTTTTTATTTCACCAACGCCGAGAGAAAATACGTGTTACATTTTATAGTATGTTTTATACGCGGAGATTAGCAAAGTAGTTTATGTTCCTGCATATTTGTTATAATTGGACGTGCTTTCACGCATTTATGGCGCAGGATCGAAAATGGGCAAAACCGTTTAAGGAAATTAAAGATACTGTTTTTAATTACTGGTCTTTATTAATAACGTCTTTTTCACAGGAACCAATCAAATCTGTTAATTTGGTAGAAATATAAATATTAAATTTTGTACATCTTCTCGCAAAAATACATTATGATAGCGCACTTTTCTCGGGCTTTTGCCACCGCTATCGCCGATTTTAGAGAGATACGGGAACAATGAGGCGCAGAGCGTACATTATCACAGGGGCGGGGGGATGAAGGTGATCGATGCGCAGTTTCCGTCTGGGGCGTCGAAAGCAGCGTAATTGTCTTTGTTCGTGGAAACGGTTTAATCCGAATTATCAGAGGCGAACGGGCTACGATTGGAGTTGAAGAAACACATTTGATGTTCTACGTGCTCAGAACAACAAGAAAGTTCTGATTGCGTTGCACACGCGTGTACGAGTTCACACGTTCGAGGATTGATTTACAAAAACGTGGACGAAATAGAGAATTTTATCCTCCGCCATAAAATAGAAGATTCAATGTTCCCCGCCGAAACCGGTGCGGTGGTAAATAAGTTTGCGATTTGCAAAAAGTTCTGGCATTGAACCTGACACACTGTTCACTCTATGCCAAATATCTCTCCGATAAAAGTTAGAGAACTATCCCCACTGGCCAGTAACAAAACTTCCTTATCATTCATTATTTCTCAGTTTCAGTATTGTTATAAAGAATAGTATGACCTGCACGATCTATGTCCCTGGGTAGACCGGTGTTTTAGACATAGATCGAGTAAACACGCACGGTCATTGAATACTGTTTGGTAGAATGTATAACGCGGCAGAATTGTTTTATAGATTGGCTATCAGTGAAGCTATTATACACTAACGAGCAAAACTGAGTCTACACTATTTGAAGCAAAATACCTTTTTAAAAATTAGATCAAATGACTTGAATGTTATTGAGAAGATAGAAGGATTAGTTTATTAGACGAGGTGTCAACAATTTTTGAAAAAAGTTTGAATTGGTCGGAATCGCAAAATAAATAGTAAAAGTTGGTTTTTTTTAGCTTTTTTATCTGAGCCTGTATTGAAAATTTAAAAAATATGTTTGATTCGCTTGAATAGAATATATCCATGCTGAAAATTGCATCGATATTGGTTAATTCGTTTACGAGTTATAAACGATTAAAAGTGCGATTTGAAGTCGAAAAACGTGAAAAATGGCAATTTTTCCACTTTTAATCGTTTATAACTCATAAACGAATTAACCAATATGGGTGAAATTTTCAGCATTTATATAATTTATTCGAGCGAATCAAATACATTCTTTAAATTTTCAATACAGGCTCAGATAAAAAAGCTGAAAAATCCAACTTCTACTATTTCTTTTGCGATTCCGGACAATTCAAATTTTTAAAAAAAATTTTTTACATCTCGTTTAATAAACTAATCCTCCTAACTTCTCAATAACATTCAAGTCATTTGATCTAATTTTGAAAAAGTTATGTTGCTTCAAATAGTGTAGACTCAGTTTTGCTCGTTAGTGTATGTGTAGCTGGGGCATGGTTAGGTTGTTTCGGGTTTCACGGCGAGAAAGAGCAGCGAAATCGTCGATTCGCTGAAATAGAAAATCGGGGAGAGCAATAGGAATTTGTCGCGAGGCGATAAGCGAAACTGCGCGAGAAAATTCTCGAGCCGCGTTGAAAGCGTTCCTCTGCAGAATGACTAACGCGATATTCGACCGAATTCGACGTATAATCGGTTCCCGGGGAAAGTGTCGATACACGGCGGAATTCATTTTTTGACGAGAGTTATATACGCCGTCGCGTTGCGCCGTTTCGCCGGTTGCGTTTTCCGGGCAGATGCAGGCCGCGCTTTAAATTGCACACCTGGAACTAGCAACGGGGCGCATTCGATTGGATTTAATCGATCTGTGAAACTGCGTTTCTTCTCCCTTGATAGGTAATACAAACGACAACGACGGAAAATCGTCGATATTCGCAGGAATTGTTTCCGCGCCGATGATGCAAGGGACACGGAGAACGACGAGGAAATGAAATATTGCTTATTTCGGCCGCCGCGGTTCGTTAAGCTCGAAAATAAATTGACTGCCGCCGGGACTCGAACCTGTTCACCCGAACGCTGGGTCTATCCTGACCCGAATACAGGGTGAGGCGCCGGAAACAGGCCACCTGAATAATTCGGCTGCTATTGGTGTTAGGACTAAATGCATCAGATGGAACTTGCCTTGTTTTGAGGGAGCATCAATCTGATGTTAGTAGCTTTATTGTAGGTGGACGCGTAAAGGACATATGAAGGTCAACTTCATTTTTTTATATAGAAGGTCACATTTTTTATATCATAGATCGATAGAGTATAAAAGCGTTGACCTTCATATGTCCTCAACCTAATAGTTAACGAGATATTGTCCAAAGAAGAAAGAAAATTATTTCGATAATATCTCGTTAACTATTAGATTTAGGACATATGGAGGTCAAGACTGTGTTACTTAGAATTCGATAGCATATCGATTCATTATACAAAAAGTGGGTCTTTCCGTTAAAAAAATGAAGGTGACCTTGAAATCTCCTCTAACATTCGTGAAGACAGATCGTGAGGGTCTGACGAGTTCCGGGAACCGTTCAGCACACAAACGGACGGCTTCTCTTACAATTTGGCGACATTTCCCATAAACAAAAACCATATCTACTTTCTCCGTTATTGAATAACGCATTTCGGAGACTTAAGATGCACTTCGCTCAGCAGAGATTTCCATAAACGACTAAAGTACAAGTGAAGCGTACAGCGTGATTGAATGTTTATTTACATTCAACGACCCATAACAAGAGATTACGAGACAAAGATGAAGTAATATCAACAACCAGAGGCGGCAAGGAAGTGTGTATTATACAAGGTGGGGCAATAACTATGTTCACTTTGAATATTGCCGTTACTTGGAATAGTATGAAAAATGTTGTATACAAAACTTAAATATCATAGGAGGGGCGGGGGGCATATTGTGACACACACATTCTCTGCGTGCAATGGAAAGACCTATTTTCTCTACCATGAATTGATAGACTATCGAATTCTGAGTAAAACTGTATTGACTACCATATGTTCTAAGTCTAATAGTTAACGAGATATTATCGAAATTATTTTCTTTCTTCTCTGGACAATATCTCGTGAACTGTTAGGTTTAGGACATATGAAGGTCAACGCTTTTATACTCAGATTTCGATACTCTGTCGATCTATGGTATAAAAAATGGGACATTCCATTTAAAAAAATTAAGTTCACCTTCATATGTCCTTTACGCGTCCACCTACAAAAAAGCTACTAACATCAGATTAATTATCCCTCGAAACCATGCAAGTTCCATCTGATGCATTTCTTTCTAACACCAATAGCAGCCAAGTTATTCGGGTGGCCTGTTTCTGGCGCATCATCCTGTATAGACCAATCAGAGACGAAAGATTTGCTTTTATGTGGACTTCTAGACTGTATTTCTACTGAATTATGCTTAAAGCTCATATTAATAGAAATTACAAATGAGGATGCGCTTGTTGGGTGCGTCGTCGTGGATTCGCGTAATTGATGAAAAACGGGGCTACTTAAACTTGCGAAACTTGCGCACATGTAAATTACAAACGAGGACGCTGCTCAGAGAGTATGCTGTGCAGGAAGATTCCGGGTGAGGAGTTAATGCGCTCGCATTTGGCTTACGACTTGGTTAAATATATTAGAATAAATTGCGACCGTTAAAACAGACAACCGCGTCGTTCCATTAACTGGATTATCTGAATTGTCCACTTGGCCAGGAAAATAGAAAAGTTAACTTCCGTTCTATCTCGTTGCACCGAGATCCAAGGACGAGACACAGAAACGTCCGCTCGAAGACGCTTCGCCTTTTATTTCGCTTTAGAAATTTCTGGCCTTGGAAACTGTCATTTTATACAACCTTAATTTACCCTGGGAGAACAATTTTTGCAAAGGAAAATGTCACTTGACCTCAGAAACCTTAAGCTGCTGTACATTTTTTCGGACACCCTGTAGAATTATTTACGGAAGTAATCCAGAGCAATTTTTCCATTTTTCAGTAACGATGTACACAAATTTTCAGAAGAAATTGAATTGCAGGTACATCGCCGTAAAGGTTAAATGGAAATTCATATAAGCACTGAAAACGTTTATTAGGAATATTCAGTTACGATTTCCAATTGTGTTATTGAAATTTCATTGTGTTAAAAAGTACCAGATTGCCATGGATAGCGAACAACAAATGTATTGTGATAGCTCGGAATCAATGCGCTCGCGACTCAGAGTTCTGTAAATTAAATAATACATCGGCGCCTGTTCATTATAATTTGATGCAACTGTTACACGTACACGACGAACACGCACCGCTTAATTGGAAAATAATCCGGAACGAATGTCTGAAATTATAAATCCAACGCGTTTCACTGAAAAAATGATATCTCCCGAACCTCGGACGCTTTACACCGTCAATGATTTCAATTAGCGCTATCGTTAAACACGTACAGTCGGTCCAATAAGTATCCGTATGCTCTTAAAAATCTCATAACTTTGTCAATATTCGACTATACTACTTGAATCTTTTTGACAAGTTGGGACAATTGGATCACTACATAACGTGAGAAAAATGTTTGATTAAAATTGCAATTGGTCGAAATTACAGAGAAAGTATTAAAAGTTGTATTTTGCAACTTTTTTATGCGGGTTTATATTAAAAATTTAAAAAGTACGTTTTGTACATCTGTATCAATTATACATATTCTGAATATTTCATCATTGATGAACATTGCACTGAGCTACAAACATTTAACGATGAAAACTTAAGGGCGGAAGTCGCAGAAGTTTGGCCTTCTCGGAATTTCGCCCTTATGTGATCATTTTGGAACATCTGCAGCTCATTGCAACGTTCACCGATTTTGATGAAATTCTCAGAACATGAGAATTATAATTATAATTCTTATAATTCTTCATTATAATTCATACAGATCTACAAATCATACTTTCTACATTCTCAATGTAAATCCACATAAAAAGGTTGCAAAATACAACTTTTAGTATTTTTTCTGCACTTTCGACCAATCGCAATTTTTGTAAAAAATTTTGTTCACTTTATGTAGCGTTCCTATTGTTCTAACTTCTCAAAAAAATTAATGTAGTATAGTCCCATATTGACAGTTATGCGATTTTTAAGAGCGTACGGATACTTATTGGACTGACTGTAGATTTCCAACAACGAATGAAACACCCGAGATACTCGTTCATGATCCGGAGCAATACCGAGTGAGATTGACAATCAAATTTTAACGTACGCTTCTCGCGCTTTTAATCGAATCTGCGCGAATTGCGTGTCCGGTCAATGTATTCCATTTTCTTTGTAGTCGAATACTTCGACGGTCATTTTCTTTTGAAACGGCGAATTCCTCGCATTGAAACCTCGATTTCTGGAATTTCCTCGTGAAGATCTACAGACTTATATTGAAAAGAAGTTAAAAATTTCTGGTTCCAGAAGGTGAAGTTTAACCCCAAAAAGTGTTAAAAAAAAAAAAACTTCCGATCGAACCGCTAACGGCAGAGCGATCAAAGCTGATCCTGTTTCGTGGCGCACCCTGTATACTTGTTGGTAGTCTTCTTAGCAGTGTGTTGGTGGAGGATCCGTATTAATCGACATCTTGTTGTGTTATGGTTGCTGCTCGCATTGGATGTGGTCGTATTTGTGTCTGCATAGCGTGAGTGTATATGCGCACGACTACTGTTGTCATAATGGGTGTACCGCCGTATACTGATTGCCCGTGGAGTTGAGATAAGGAAGGCGAGGCTGTGATCGCTCCCTTGCTGGTGGTGGTGAATATTGACGGAGCATACAAACCCCTGCTTCCTTCTCGCAGTTTGACAAACAACTGTACTTGCGCCTCTTGTAATTTGACCTCTTACACTCCGTAACTGATCACACTTTCTACAAAATACGGCAAAATGCGAAATTCCAAAGACGATAATTTCTGTATTCGATAACACGCGCCGGGAAGCTGCACAAGACAAAGAGTCTGGAGACATTTACATCGACTTCGGACATGCCTCCGATCGGGGGGATATTATGGTAATCCGGCGGTAAGCTTTCGTTTCGAGTAACCCTTAAAGCTCGGCTTAACCGATGGACAAATTAACTCGGGTTAACTTGGCAGGAGCCGGTTGATTGATCGCAGGTGACACGAAGGAAACTTCTCGTTAGCTCTTGATTCGCCGGCTTTGTTTTATCGAGGAATATCGGAACGCCACGAAGTTACGCCAGAATTTTCGCTCATTAGCCTGTCCGAAAGCATCAGGACTTCGGCTTCGGATTCGACGAGTTCCGGTTTGTTAGGTTACTCTCGTGGCATGAATTTCCGAACCTTCGTTACCCACGATTGTTTCTTTGCCGAGTCAGGTGAGTTGTTCGGCGACTTCAGTAGTGTGACACCGAATTTTGCGAAGATTGTCGAACGTTAATAAGAAGGGGATACACGTGAGGCGACGGCAACGGGAACAATAATTTAGGGGTGAAACCAGTCGAGGCGACAGCTCTGTTCTTTCTTCGGAAAATGTTGACGCTTTGCATTTCTTCAACGGTAACCACCCCGTATTTCATGCAAGTGTTCTGCATAAGGACGCAGCTGAATAAACCCTCGAATCCAATGTGTTTCTTCCATTTTCAACCCCCCCGGACCCGTTTCGTGAATTTCACGCCCGACGGTTCGGTGGCTTGTCCCTCTCCATGGAAACGCTGGAAGGATCCACTTGAAATAAGAGGTCAACCATGCTGGAGAAGACTGAAAAGCTGGGCCACTCGGAAAATACACTCGCGATAAACGCGCTGTCTGCGTATTTACATCTTTCCCAACGGGTTTACGAGATACGAGAAGCAGAATTGTTTTGCTGTGCGTGTTCGAAACAAATGTCTGACCCTTGGCCCTCCGTAGCTCCTCGCGGCAACAATGAACTTGTTGGTACGCCGGAAGTTGATTTCCTGAACGCTTGGTGTCCGAGCGTGCGCGAAATCTTGCGCAGGTTGTTCGGAAGAAATAATTAAATCGAGCTCGGTGTAAAGAGCCCGATTTAAAGCTCTGCTCGTTTAATAAATTATGGCACCAGACGTTCGGAATGTGGTACAATTACAACGGAATTTTTGAGCTGGTAAAGTGACCATTAATTTCTTATGCTGGTGAAATATTCAGATTTCGTTCGATTTTTATTCGAGTTCTTCGTTATTTTATTATTTCCCTAAGGAAGTGGAATCAAAATCTTTTTTGTCAACGGTAGTGGATTCCAGTTTAATTACCGTAGATGGATATTTCTTCGAGTGCTTTAACGCGAAAACGTGATTCGTGCGGTGGTTGTAGGTTGCGCAGCTCGCACACTCGTCGTTGGTGCATACGTGGTATAGATTACGTTGCAGCGCATCGACTGCAGTCAAGCACCCTAATACTGTGGTGGATTCGGATCCTCGAAACGTTCCTATGTTCCCGTTACAATGGCCGCACAATGTAAGATATTTTTGTCCGAGGCAATCGCTTGTCCAAAGGCTTCTCAAAATTCACATGTATCAGCATCGAATGAAAATCGATCGTTGATTTCGCGAATGCGCATACGTTCGCGTATACATCGGATTTCGAAGTCTAGAATTTCTGCACGGTGCCCTATTACATTTCGGCACAATGGAAGTCCGAGTTGTATAGTTCGGTAGAATAGAGAATTAGTTAAATACGGGTTTAATATTTTTTCGCTGGAAAATAGGCTTCCAATTAATTCCTGCATTCGTGAGGAATATATTCAAAAAATTAATGAAATACGAGTTTAGTAAAATTTCTCAACTTTACGCAGGTAAAACTTTTCAACCAGTGAATTCCTAACATTGAAACGTGGATTTTTGGCATTTCATCGTCAAAATCTGCATGATTACACAAAAAAAGTTAAAAATTTCTCGGTTTCCAAGGTGAAGTTTTTAAGCCCTTGTGTGTATATAATCCGGCTTAGTGAAATTCGAATTAGTAAAATCCCGTAATGATTAGAGTAGTTTTAGATTATTTTAAAGTAGGTGTGTTCGAGTCATTATTGTAAATCGTATTGGAACAGAACAAGCACTCTTCCTCTCCGGTGTTACATATTTCAAGAGACTTCGTGTTTATGCCAAAAGGAAGGTAAGAGAAAAAAATATATTGCGCTGTTTTCGAAACGAAGCTGAACAGAATCATTAATTTTCAAACGCTTGTTATAAAAACCCGAAAGGCGGTGGTGCTGCCGTATTGAATGTGCTTCGGAAAACTGTTCACGTACGTATAAGGATACATACGAAACCACAGGAATTTATTCTACGACCGAATAGGTCCTATACCGTGGCGATATAAAATGGTGGCTATTTCGTGAAGACCCACCTTTATCCACTCTTTATTTTTTTTCCCCGGCCAATGTAATCTTCGACCGCAAACCCGTGAAACAGATTAAAGCTCTTTCATTTCACCTCGCATTCAGCTCAATTATTCATTTTTATCGGCTACTGCAGCCAGGACGATTCAATCGTTATACAATAGAGTATCGCTTATTATTGTTTCGTATCACTATGCAGGGTGTAACCGTACGGGTGGTACAACCGGACAGGGGACGCCTCTACATGTAAAAATACGTCGGAAAAAACGAATAACAATTTTTCGTTCGACGCTTCGTTTTCGAGAAAACCGATTTTGAAAATGCAGCAAATACGCATGTTACTAGCCAGGAATCGTCTGTCCATGGCAAACCAATTCTACTTCGAGAATCGAGAGGATCTTTAACACTGGATTTACGGGACCCGTCAAAATGACGGATTCTAATATTTTTAAATAGCGAACATTGAGATTGTAAAAATGCATCCACGAGTAATTATTTAACAAATAGACTTCTTTGGGTATAGATTATTTACAAAAAAGGCTACAAACTTTAGTAGATACATTCATGTTTTTTTTATAAAGTAATGTGAAATAGTCGTTTTAGTGCTCCGTAAATCTAGTGATAAACTCGATTTTCTCGATAACCAAGAGTCAAACGAAAAAATGTTATTTCTTTTGTTCGACTTGGTTTTATATGTATGTACGTGCGTAGACGGAAAAGATCGTTAGACTTTTCTCACATCTATCACTCCTGCTCGGTTACTTAAAACCTTGCTAGGTAGTTCCTTTTAATTGTGAGGTGTTTTGAATGGTAAAGGAATGGTACAACTTGTCGATAACAATAACTTGTGTTTTAATTACGACGACTGTACAAAGATGTGAATAGACGATGTGAAGACTTACTGAAGACTAACTGAAGACTGACTGAAGACTAACTGAAGACTAACTGAAGACTAACTGAAGACTAACTGAAGACTAACTGAAGACTGACTGAAGACTAACTGAAGACTAACTGAAGACTGACTGAAGACTAAAGACTCGCACGCAGAAATAGATATTTAAGAGATGTGAAATTGGTGGTGGAAGTGGTAAAAATGGTAGAGGGAGAAACATAGGGGTGAGTAGTTTGAAATTATCCAGACGCTGTCTTAACTTCTCATGTGCCCGGAAACTCGTGGAGAAAATGGGACGAGTCCCGACGTTTTGGTCTCAAGAGTCCTCGACTCTTAGCTTAATTTATTGCTTCTAACACTGGTGATTGAAGTGATCGGGACTCGGAGTCAAATTCGAGAGACACTTGCGTGGGTCTTGCATCACGTTGCGTTTTTTCATGTGGCGCCGAAAGGTCGCAGAAATTCTGGGATGAGTCCCGTCGCTTTGGGGCTCAAGAGCCTTCGACTATTAGGCTAATTTATTGCCTATAGTCGGGTGGTCGAAGTGGTTGGGACTAGGTGTCAGGTTCGGGAGACCCTTTCGTGGGTCCCGCATTGCGTTGCGTCTCAACATTATATGTAGAATCATCTCCTGCCCGGTTGTACCGGCCGTCCGGCCACACCCCGTATTTGTAAAGTATTTATACAGAGTGTCTCGCCCGTTCCTGACATTTCGATTTTCTCGCTGTGTCATTCACTAAAAATTGTAGAGGTAGTATCGCAAACAACGTTATATGTAGGTTTGGATTCGATGCTTTGAAAATTAGAGTTTTTTTTAGTTTGTCTCGAGCCGAGGAATCGCTGTGGAAAGTAATTCCGCCTCGGGCGGTGGTGATTCGCGTTCCGGTCCGAGCGAATGTGCTCCGCGTACCTTCTTCCGCGGTCGATCTTCCCCTGGACGCGCTTGCTCGCTTGCAAAGAGAGCGCGTGGAGTTAATGAGACGGAAGAACGAGCGGCGCGATATTGCAAGTTTGAGAAATGGCCTCATAAAGGCGTTACAGCACCGCTGAAACTCGAGGTGAAGGGTAGAAAGGATTGAAATGTTGGCGGGCGCAGCGCGCCGCGACAAAAAAAGTGCTGTCATGAGCCCTCCCCCGGATGTGCGCGATCGCGCCGCGCGTAATTACGCGCCGCTAATCCTCCGGACAATGATTCCGCCACGTTTTATAACCAGTATTAAAAAACAAAACAATAGGATAAAACAAAGTGACGGAACTTTCGCGTTGGATCGGGATTTACGGTGAATTCTGGATATACAGGATGCGACAGAATAACATGTACAAGCGGACACGAGGTGGTTCCTTATGAAAAAATAACAACAAAATATGGAATACAATTTTTTCATTTAAGGCTTAGTTTTCGAGAAAATCGAGTTTGAAAATCCGATGCGTAGATATGCTGTCACGGCTAAGTTACGGTTCGTCGAGCAACGTATAACGCTTATCGTGTTTGTAAACAATGATCTGAGATTTCTTCTTGTATGTTATGTGCCTAAGCAGTTAGTTTTCGTTTATCTCACAATAATTTTTTCGCATTTCGTCACACAAACATGAAATACGTTGATATGATTCGAGCATATCTACGCATTGGATTTTCAAACTCGATTTTCTCGAAAACTAAGCCTTAAATGAAAAAATTTTATTCCATATTTTGTTCTTATTTTTTTCATAAGGAATCACCTCGTTTCCGCTTGCACATGTTATTCGGCCGCACCGTGTATGTCAGCAACACGCGATCGTATCGTCGAGGAGACATGTCCGAGCCGTGTTATGTTTACACTACTCGGCGTCCGAGGCCCCTCACGGAGCATACCCCGCGGTAGTGGGGATATTTCCGCGACATTTGTCATCGAGATCTTGGCGACATATATAGAGAAATCACTGTATCGGTTTGCTAATCGGTTTTAAAAATCGTAATTATTCGAGGAGAATGAGGGACGACAGCATCGATCCTTGCACTGAGCTTCACTCGCTTTTATGGTTGACAGCTGTAGCGTTGAAATTCCCGAAGTATACAAATATGCCACCGCCTAGCGGACAGCGAGACAGACCGGCAAGCATCGTGATGAAGTCAAGAGGGGTGTATAGTCGATAAGGGTGAGCGGTGGACGACAGCTCGAGCATCAAGTTGCCGGAGAGGGTAATGCCGTGCACCAACTTCCAATGGCCGGAACTTACAAGGGATGTTACCCGTGTGGACCCCTTCGATTTTCAGAAAACTTGCGTAGCATCGCGTCGCGTCGTCTTGTGAATAATGTACATTTCCAAATGCAAAAATTTAATAGGTCATTCGATAGCTTCTCGAAAGAAAGTATTTTGTGCCAATTTTCAACCTTATATGTCGACGTGGGGGGTAGTAATCGAGTGATAAAAAAATCTGGTTTTTCTGTGATTTCTCTTATCCTCTTCGATTGAAAATTTTGAAAAAAATCTTGCATACTTTGGCCATTAAAATACGCATCTATAAATTTTTTCAGAATTTTTGGCCTGGACACGGAATTTCAAAAAATGAAACAAAAATGTTGAAATACCGATTTCTTGTGGACATCATTTTGACGAAATTAAAATCGGTGAACTTTGGCTACCTACGTTGTTGTTTACGAAGATCGATAATATTATGATTCCAGTTGTCATATTACCTAGAATTACTGTCGGAAAATAAGCAAAATTACGCCGGAAATATCAACTGAAAACATAAGATAAATACACCAGCAAACAGAGTGTTCGCTGTTCGAAAATTCACTCCTACAGGGAGCCATAAAAATTGGTACTACAAACAGAAATATAAAATAAACAGCATAAGTAAATTGGGTGTTTGCTATCCAAAGCTCGTTCAACCACATCTCTGCGTTAACACAAACAGTTTCATTCGACTGAAATTCAAGCGTATCCCCGATTCGATTATCATAATTGAAACAACGTTTAATAAAGCTCGTCGGCAATTCTAAATTGTAAACATTTGATAAATATATAATGTAATTACAGGCGTTATTTATGTTCGTCATTTGCAGCATTTGCTGTTTCCCGAAAATCACGTTTCCATTTCAAAAGTCGGAATTTCTTTACTAATCAGTGGTCATCTTTACACACGCATAACATCTGATCTAGCGATCTCCTAGAATTGAAACTTGGATTTCCGGCATTTTCTCGCCGGAATCTACAGGATTACATACGAAAAAGTTAAACATTTCTGTTTCACCGAGGTGAAGTTTAACCTACGGAACCATTACAGTCAACTATTCGCGTATCGTAAATTCTTCTGTAAATTGTTTTAAGAGCCGGTATTCGAGTTCAAAGTGCGAAAACACGATTAAATCCGGGGGCAACAGGAGAATTTACTTTTCACCGATGAGAACGAAATTACGATTCCGCGGAGACACAAATGGCGGCTAACAGTCTTCACAGTGCGCTCCACCGCAGCTTTGCCAGGCGTTTCGCGAATGTGGGAGGCAGAGCATCGGACTCGGAAAGATCCCGGCGTCAGGCAGATGTTCCTTCAAGAGCACTTGTCTGGTCGGGTGAATTATCGACTTCGCTACTTCGACCCCGATCCATCGGATCGTCCTACATGCTCGGGAACCTTGGGGTATTTCGCGCGCCCGTTCTCCCTTTCATGCGGTCTGCGAGCGATCCGTTAGGCAATCGAAAAATCTTTTGATATCGTTTCCGGATTTCACCGTCGGAGAAACCCTTTCTTGATTTACACAACGCTGAACTGGACCGATCGATCACTGTGGCGAACTGGCACAGTCGGCAAAAAAAAAAAACAGAAAAAGAAACTCGCGTGCCACTTTCAAATATCAGGGAGAATTTAATTAATTTTTTAATCACGATCAAAGTTGAAACGGGGAATTACTGTGGGGGTGCCAAATACACGCGAACGTTCATGTTAACCACCGGTACACTTTGCTAACAGACGCTGATCTGCTTTCTTTTTCATGTTTCTTCTCCTTGGACCTACGCGTTACCATGCGTCGTCAATTCGCCGACTATACTGGTGGTGGGAACGGCGATCACAACAACGATACCCTAACAATCCCCATGGTACCAACGACACGCTGATTAACTCTGGTGACGGTGGCCACGATAACGCGACGATGTGTCGCGGCGATGGTGACCACAATGCCTGGTACACCGTGGTAACGGTGACAACAATGACACGTTAATAAATCACGGTGACGGTAACCACGTCTGACATTCGAACAAACCACGGTCAATGGCGACCGCGTTGATACACTAATATTTTGCTAAACGCCTTGCTGGGTCAACGGCCGACCTGCTTTTTCCTCGAACGCTTTCAACTCTTTTACATCTAACTAACTCATTCGTTATCATTATTATTTTCGGTTCTATCGCTCTTGCTTCTACTACGACAATCGAATAATATTACTCTTCGGCTTCAATCCGGCGAATCATTTAATTCGCACGCTGTTCCACGTTACAATTTTGCTTCCACTATCACAATTCACATCGCTCACAAATTCTGCACGTTAATATTATTTAAATTTTGTGATTCCCGTTGTTCCTCACATTCTCAATACTTCGCATTTCTCGTAATATTTCAATTCGCCAAAATTCCGATTATTTCCCGGATTCCTTCACGCTATGTATATACGAACTGCTCGCAAACAATCGGTTTTCACGCGACACCGACGCCGCTGTTCCCTCCGCGCCCGAGTTTTTCAATTCGCAAAATCTCTCGGCGGCTCACACGGCTCTCGATTTCCCAAACATTTCAATTCGCGAAAACCCCGCTACCGGAACTGATCCGAGAAACTGGAAACCTGACGCGCGGGGGGGCACGTCCGAAAATTAATCGTGACCGGTTCGCGCGACGAACGACGGGCCGGTTCCGGTGCTCCGGCGTTGCGGCGTGGAATTGCGGCGATTGCGATCGTCGAACGGGTCTCTCGTCGTGTGTTCGTTCTTACCGTCGAGGCCCGTGGATTCCCGACGAACGAAATGCTGCAACGTCTGCGGTTCCGCGTGCAAACTCGCCCGTCCCGAATTCCGCAACCGGGGTGGCCCCCGATCGTCATCGGCGTCGGCATCGACCGGGGCCCTCTCCCGTCCGCTTCGGTCGCCGCTTGTATGCCGCGTGTAAACGAAACGACACCGGCCGGGGCGTCATCGATACGTCGCCGCTCGGACGATCCCCGATTGAGCCACTCGTTAATTACCCCGAATCCCTCGGAACTGATCACCGCTACGGGTCATCGATCCACCGCGTCCCCGTGTATCTTTGCTCCCTCCTCCGTTTATATTTTTTACGAGCTTTTTCTTCTCATCTATCATGTCCCGCCTTTGCTTCCATCCTCTTTCGAATAATTTCGTAAACCGATTTTACCCGGATTTGTTGTGCATCGAAAATTCGAATGACCTTCGCCGGGCGCGTTCGAGCGAATTTCCGTTTGAATTTCGCCGTACGAATATGCCGGGGTTATTAATCGTTGGCGCAACCACGATCGGATTTTATGTTCTGCGGGCACGGTATTGAAACGACAGCCTTGTTATCAGGCACTCTGAAGACCTACCAGCGCGCAGCCTGCGACGAGGAGTTGATGACGCTGAAATGTCCACCAGGCACGACCATCACCGTCGCTCTTGCTCAATATGGTCGGGCTGGCGCGAATGGCACCGGCAGGTGCAGCTCCTACGATCCGTCATCGCTTGCAGGGGACAAACTGAATCACACGTGCATCTGGCCCCAATCGCTGCAGGTACGTATCAAGAAAACATGCGTCAATGTTGGCATTTCCTTAGCATTTTCCGGCTAGCATATAGAGCGATCAAAAATATTGGCAACAGATTCCACGACGATGGAAGGAAATTATTACGCTATGAATTCAACGAAAGTGTATGGAATTTGATGCTGCGCCAATACTTTTGTTCATCACTGTTTTTATTTCATTTAGTTACGGTCGTATAAATGACGCAGTTGATTGCTCTTCCTACAAGTACGTTTCTTAAAATACATTATAATAAAATTGTAAATTCGTGATAAATTACGTAGATACGCGGAGAACTCGTGAACTTCAATATGTTCTTTTTCGCACAAGTGAAATTTTTATTTCGCTCATTATTTGCACAATTAAAATGTAATTTCCCCTTTTTCGCTGCAATTGAGCGTAACAGTGAAATATTTTCTACTGTTTTAACTCCTCTTTGTAATTTTTCTACTCGAGTTACGTTTCATTTTTGTCGAGTAATTTTCACATTGTATACTTCAAATAATTTGAATTTTGATATTTGAAAATCTCATATCCCAAAATTAACTTCTCGCGGTATTATTTTCTCCGTGCTTGAAAAAGAAAAGAAAAATAAAAAGAAAGTCTCTATTTTTCGTGTGTCTGCATTCACTTCGATGATTAAACACCGACGACGAGTAAAACATAATTTCGCGTTAAAGGAACGAGCATCATTATACATACGAGAAAAGGTTAACGAGAATGTTGGTCGGAGAATTTCACCTCACAATATACTATGGACAGCTGATTGTTATTACCTTGATACAATGCCGGAGATAAGGCGATATTAACCCGAACACGCGTTGCTGTAGAAACTTTATGTTAAAGTATTATCTGAACTGTAATCAACGTGGGACTTTCGCCGAACGTTTCGCATGCCACGTTCACCGTATTATCTAGGATCGTAATATAATCATTTGCGTGCAAATTTTAGACAATTAAGCGATATTTCAGCGTGTTAACGGGAACCTATTTTCGCAAATGTGTTTGTTACTAATAACTCCAAGAGCAGAAATGAACAATATATATTCAGTACACGAAGACGAAACGATGCCTATCGGGCGTTCTATTCGCAAAGATTATTGATAAAACTATAAATTTCAGTTGAAAATATTTCCTGTCACGTAGGTTCTTGTCGGCGGTGTGCAGCGCATTGTGTTTCTGTAGGTTCCCTTCGAATTCAGGCGCTACCGAAAACGTTCTTTTAGACCCTTTCCGAAGGTAAACAAAGCTCACGTCGGCAGTAACTTGAAAAGTGCCATCGTAAAGCATTGTACACACGAGGGTAGTGCTCAACGAACAGCTCGCAGTAGGAAGTTTCAGCTTTGACGTTTCAGCCGCCACCGCCACCACCACCATCACCTCCCCTCCCTCCCCGAAAGTTTATCTGCCATCTTCTATTTATTGGGTTCTCGCGGAACCCTGATTTCTAATCCAGAAGAAAAGACGCCGTCGATTGCCTTAGCACCCCAACCTCTCCCCTACCCGATGGAAGTACTGAGCTGGAAGGAATCGTAAACCGGATCCACTCCGCTGGGTTAACCCTTGTACGGTTCAACCCTCGTAACCTCTGCTTAGGTTTGTAAGCTCTAGCAGTCGGAACGCCCCCTACCGAAAAAGATTTCGAGCAAGACCCTTTCAGCGCCGGGATTTCGTATCGGGCTTTAGTGTCTCGTGTACGTTGCAATCCGATGACGTACACCCACTCGTTCTCTCGGTCTGCTTTTATTTACCAATCGGACATGAACCGCGCGATCCTCTTTTCTTTTGCGCTCGGGCCGAAAACGGGAGACGGTGTCGAGTTCGACAAGTATTAATACGGAGCAAATATTTGAAATTAAAAATAATAAATTTATCTGTCGAGGATATGATAGAAATGGCGTTATATTCTATCATAAAGCACAGCGTTAGTGAATAAAGGAACTTTAATATAAAATAAAAACTTGAAACTCTGAACTTAATATATATAACAGGTATGTCCTGCCTAAACCGACTCTTGTGTCGAACTTGTTACTCGCACCAGGTATGTCCTGCCCAAACCGATTCTTTTATCGAACTCTTTCTTGGGTGGACGTGCAGCTAACGTCTTCCCCACTCTCGTTTCGTGTCGATCGTCATTTTTCTTTCGATCGTCATTTCGACGTATGATGCACACTCCATCAGGCTTTTTAGAAGTTGTTACATTGTAACGTCCAAAGCGACGCCACGACATTCCCGGATGTGAGTTTTACTTACAACGTGACTACATTATTTCAACACTCCCTAAAACTCAACATCCAAAAAACATTTACCGCTTCCTGGGCTTTTCTCAAATCACTTTACGGTATCAGTAAAAGCGACACCCTGACACTCCTGGATTTGAGCTTTATTTTCAAATTATCTGTTTTATTTCAATATTGTCGAAAAGAATTTCGAGAGAAAGGTTGAGTTGGCACCGTTGGGCGTTGGCGCAAGGACATTGTTTAACATGAACGGTATTTGCGAGAGAAATTACGAAGCAATGGGCAATGGCCGCTCGTCGTTGAAAGTCAGATTTCTCGACGGTAGTGCGCACGAGGTTCGTGTTCTGAGGCGGTGTTGCCAGCGTGTCGAACAAGTTTGCGCGGAACGCACGCACGAGGAAACACCGGAGTGTCGTTTTCAGGTCAGCACCCATTATCTCTCGAAGGTGGATTTTTAAATGGCAACGATCCCCTATCGCCTCGTCCTCCTCGGTCCGCTCGTTCAGCAGCAGCCACCCCGCGTTTTTCGTCTCGCCGAGACGGGACTCTCAATTGCCACTGAATTCCGACCGAAAAAAGAGCAACGTTTCGCGCGGGCGCGCGCGCGCGCGCGCTTATGGCTCTCGAGACTTACCCACCCGGTTTTCTTTCCGCATTTCGTTTCGCGGTTGAAATAAAACGAAAATCGCGGTTGCTTACCGCGCGCTTCCAGTCATTTCGCTACCAGCCGACTCGTGAATCTTGCCTAACCGTGCTTTGAGAAGAAATATTTCCCTTTTTTCTCTCTCTCTCTCCCTCTCTCTTTCTCTCTCTCTCTTTCTCTCTCTCTCTCTCTCTCTCTCTCTCTCTCTCTCTCTCTCTCTCTATCTCTCTCTATCTATCTCTCGCCCGCACTCCACTCGTTTTACGCCATCGAGATGCACGGTTTTTGATCTCCGCGAACGAGTTTAATGTTTCGGTTCCCTTTCAAGGATCGCGCACGAGTATGTTTATTTCTCTTTTTTACTTCACTCGTTGGCTCGTGTAACAATTGGAAACGCGAAGTGTGTTTCCAGGTTTCATAGACACCGTTCGCGTTAACGCTCCGACCTTTTTCACGACTGTCAGAAAATTTCCACTTCGTCGGTTTACAGTTTCCTGCGTATATGGGCGGATGATTGAGCCGACTCAAGAACATTTTTAGCTTTGTTCGAGGCAGCGTTTCAGGTTTCAATTTCTTTCGATTCGTTGCGCCGAAATTCAAGCGAAAAGTCTTCCCAATATATTCTTGATATATGTCAACAACACGGCTCTTGCCAGCGTCATGTATAGTGCAGGAGCCGTGTTATGTTCGCACTCCTCTGCGTCCGAGGTCTCCTGAGCTTCTTGGCCCCTCGCGGGGTACACCCCGCGGTAGTGGGGATAATCCCGCGACGTTTATCGTCCAGGTCTTGCGGACATACAGTAACGAGCAAAACTGAGTCTACACTATTTGCAGCAACATAACTTTTTAAAAATTAGATCAAATAACTTGAATGTTATTGAGAAGTTAGAAGGATTAGTTTATTAGACGAGGTGTAAACAATTTTTGAAAAAAGGTTGAATTGGTCGGAATCGCAAAAGAATTACTAAAAGTTGGTTTTTTCAGCTTTTTTATCTAAGCCTATATTGAAAATTTAAAGAATGTATTTGATTCGCTCAGACAAATGATATCCATGCTGAAAATTTCACCGATATTACTTAATTCGTTTACGAGTTACAAACGTTTAAAAGTGGAAAAATTGCCATTTTTCACGATTTTCGACTTAAAATCGCACTTTTAATCGTTCATAACTCGTAAACGAATTAACCAATATCGATAAAATTTTCAGCATGGATATAATTCATTCAAGCGAATCAAACACATTTTTTAAATTTTCAATACAGACTCAGATAAAAAACTGAACTGAAAACCCCAACTTTTACTATTTCGTTCACGATTCCGAACAATTCAAATTTTCGTCAAAACTTTTTTACACCTCGTCTAATAAACTAATCCTTCTAACTTCTTAATAACATTCAAGTCATTTGATCTAATTTCTAAAAAGTCATGTTGCTTCAAATAGTGTAGACTCAGTTTTGCTCGTTGCTGTATATAGAAAAATCACTGTATATGCGAGCCATCAATTCTCGATTCACTGTGGAAAAATGTCAAGGCGAATAGGTTTTTCTTTGCAATTTGCAAATATCAGACAAGACAGGAAATAATAAGAATTCAGTTTGGCGAATTGTTTCTTCAACGGTAACCACAATCTTTCGATGACAATGCAATCTTCGAAAAGATCTGGCAAATTCAAGCACAAATGGTGGAGAGATTCTTCAGATCCGGGAGAACCCTCGGAAGTCACGAGCACGACGATAATAACTTATCGATGGGGCTACAATAGAAATTTTCACGGCTGTCCAATGGTCAGGAAAGAGGTTCGACGATTTCTTATTGATTTCTTATTTTGCGTTTTCACTGCCCCCGCAAGGGGCCATTGTGCGCGATCCTCGGTGCAGCACCGGCGGCGAAAATAAAATAACATTCTCGCATTCGACCAACGATATTGCAGTCGCCTCCGACGCTATTCATCCCCGCAGATCATCCCTCTATTCGATTATTTCTTTCGTTGCTTCTCTTCTTGACCTCGACTTCTGAGCTGCCTCTCGACGAATGCACCTGCATCAGAACTTGTATGGAAATGGCGAATTATACTCTCGATTTTCAGGGTAATTCCAAGTTGAATTTTCCGGGAATAATTTTCAATTTTACGTTCGAAATATATTATGACAATTTGTGATGAATTGTTACATACGTGGTACTATTCTGCGTTGAACAGACAGGGGGATTTGTTGGAATTTATTTGATACATAGAACAAAATGAATCCGTTATTTCCTTAGAATGAAGGATCTTTTGAATCGGCTTTTGATATACATTGTATGTTGTCCTCGGCATGAGACCCTCGATCCTCTGTTGTTCATATTGGACTGTTGCTCCTCCGTTTTCGATTTCTTGTTTTTCATTCTCGACGTTTCTTCCAAAGCGTAAAGACGTGGCTGACAACGCGCTTTTAGAGAATCTATTAAAATATAAATTCTGTTTCGTATACAGTAGAAAGAGTCTGCTTTTATTATATTCCCATACCCCAATAGGATTTTATGATAAAAATATTAGGAGAATTTGAAAACGCTTCCATGTGAAAGAAAACACATTTGTCGCAATTCAGATGAGAATTTTTCATTTTGCATTCAGTTCTCCACAAATAATGTTCTCTTCGTTGTGCCGTAGTATTTACACTGGTGTAACAATATGAATTGCGTTGACATTTTTGTCATCTCACCTTTGCTCGGTCTGTTATTACTACGTCACCGTAAGTGCTCGTAATTGTAGGGTCAGCTCATTAAAAGATTAACAATTCCCAAGATTTCGTATTTATGAACGGTTTCCTTCGCAAGTACAGCGCCTTGCTTGCTTGCTTTGCAAGCCTGTTGAGCCGTGCGAAGTTGCAGGAGTTGAGCGTCGTCGGGTCGAAACTATGGTATAAAACAGAGCGAAGGCGTACGACCCGGCATCCACCGGCGAAGGGTTAATTAAACCATAATACATAATTTCGGAGTCGTCGTTTCGCCGCTATCCCTGTCGTTTGAACCCCTCCGCTCCTCTCCCGAGATTTCTATAACCGCCCGGGGCACGCTGTTTTCCAGCGGAAACGGTTTTTACGAGCCACTCGAGAAAGTTCCCGTGTTTTCCAGCCAGGCCGGCCCGCGCCGGCCCGGAAAATGAGATTTGGCAGACATTCAAAATTCCCCTCTCGTCTCGCCGGATATCGCCCGATGATCGCGCAGGCGTTCTTAACCGCTAATGATCCACGCGAACTTTCTTTAACCTCTTAAGCACTGTACGCCACTATAGTGGCGCGTCCGTGGAAAGCATCGGTTTGAACGGTACAAACCACTATAGTGGCTTTTTTGCCGTCCGCGGCTAGACCCGCCGTCCCTGGGAGACAGAGTTGCGGACAAAAATTGTGTGGACGTTAATCGTCGCGCTTTGGGAAGATCGGAACGCGGCGGCCTTTGCCGCGCATTTGCCCATGAAGATCGGCTCGCTACTGCCCTTTGAAAATTTCAGTTAATTGGGAACCGATCTGTCGACGCTCCGCTCCCTCGGAGGTGCCAGAATCAAACCGGTAACGATCGTGTTCTTATCGGCAAGTTCTTCTTCCACGCGGACACTCGTTGCCCCTCGCAATATTAACTCCGTATTTCATCGGTACAAGCGAACTTTAATTGCTACAAGTTGCCGCGCCGGTATTCGCAAAGCGGATCACGCTTTTCTTTTTTGACAGCAACTTCCTACAGATTCGAAGTAACTTAATAACCGTTGCCTTGCGTAATAATCAAACTGCACGGGTCTTTAGGTGCTTGCCGTTCTCGAGGATCTCGAGGAGCTACGGGAATTGTCGAAACAAGAAATTCAAATGAGAAGCAACAATTTAATTCGGAAACAGACCGTTGTGATCGAATCACGTTGTTCGGTTAGTAATGATGCTTTTATTTTAGGAGCTACAAGTCGAGTATCCTCCGATAAAACATTTCATTTGCCGGAGAAGTTTGCTGGACTTAACCGTAGACATTTATAGCCTGTCGGAAGGAAGCGATTTAGTGCAGCATATTTCGAGTACCGTAATATAACAAACACCTCGATATAATTTAGTTAGAATTTTCTGTGAGAAACGAACTTTTTCCAATGCACTGTCAAGTCCCCTTTTTGATGCACTTCCCTGAAAAATTCATCGTAAAGAACAGAGTGATGTAAAAAGCGTATATAGTATCGAACAGATCTCCAAAACAAATAGAAGTGCTCGCACAGACAATCTTCGAGCGTAATCGGATTTCTGAGTAGTTCCAACCCCGTAAAGCATAAAACTCGATGATCGACTAGCTGAATTTTTGTTTTTATCTCGGCATTAAGGGTGAACGTGCACCGTAAACGGTGCCTATTATAGCAAGCCAAGGCCATAAGAGCTCTATCGTAATACGCTCGGTCGACTCGCGCCCGGTCGAAGAAAAATAAAATTTTTACAGCCCCGGGAGTGCACGCTTATTGGTATTATTCGGGACTTATGCTGTTGCGTAAAAGAAAAAATGGTGGCTCGGTTCACGCCACTATAAAGTCGCGCGAGAAAAGTTTAACGACCCGCGATCAACGCCATCTTCTTCGAAATTCGAATTTTTAGAAAGAGAGGATCCGTCCTGACGTCATCGATTGATTTCTTCCTCGTGTTCCATGCACGCATACGCTTCAATTTTATTTTATTTGAACGTGGAAATTATTTACGACTCGATCTAATCGGCAACTATCGACGCGATCGGAATTTCCGTCTGAGATATGTCACACTCGTCTACTTCCAAAGCTGTTCTTTTATCGTTTATGTGCATCGGCCGCGATTCCAATAGAGTAATGGCCTCGCCGTCATTCGAGATCACGATAAATTGATGTCTGGGATCATACAGGACGTGATCTCATGTTATCGTTTATCGTTGAATCGCTACAAGATCCTCCAGGTCTTCGGGCAGTTCGAATGTACCAGTTGGATGAATCGCCTTTGTAATCATGACAAATGGTGTGCCACATTTGCAGTAATAAAGATGTGCATCTTCGAAAACGAGAAGTATAAACAGAATTTTCTCCGTTCTCAGTTTGACAACTTCTTTCCAATTAGACGAACAAATCATTTTGTACTTCAAAAATATATTTTACTAATTACACCGAGAAAGAGGATTCAGTTATTAAAAAGATCGTCTTATGAGCGTCCTTAATATCGGTGACCGCGTAGATTCGATCAAAGCGACTATATTTGGTGAACGTTCAGAGCAATTAGTTTGGTATAATCCGCTTTGCATAACTCAAGCGCATTCGAGCCATCGTTTAGCGTCGTTTGGCCGACTCATTTAGCTCGATGACGGCTCGATGACATGTATAACTTTAACCGTTAGGACGACAGCCGGTTAAAAAGTCAATCTGATTTCAGAATGGCGGAAGAGTCCGACAATCCAATTTATCAGATTTATCGTTGAATTAATTACGGGACGACAAAGCGCATTAACTTTGTGACGTTTAGACAGCGGATTTTGCGTATTTATGGCACACGTAACGACGTAAATCCGAATTTTAGTTTATTTCACAGCTCTGTACATCACGCCGATGGTAACAAATAACTCTCTCTTTAATTTCGATTTTCATTAAGCTCGCGAACTTAAGTTATCGACATCATCGTGTGCTTGCGCTGCCATCTAGCGGCCTCGCTCGTTAGACGACGCGTAGATATCAACATGGCGGCGCCCTTGACTGTCGAAAACGCTTAAAATCGCTTAAGTTTAAACATAACTTTTAAATCAGCGAATTTCTAACATTAAAACTGGGATTTTCGGAATTTCCTCGTAGAGATCTATAGGATTATATAAAAAAGGATAAAAATTTCTGGGTTGTCAAGGTGAGGTTTAACGAGGCTTGTTGTTGATCGGCTTGCGAAAAAAGGAAAATGTGAAATCGAACCGGTCGCGCGTGGGTGCGATAAATCGAAGTGATTTCCCGCGCGCACCTGCGCTGCGGCCTCCGTTGATTCCGATGATATCCCGTTTCCGGAACGATAGAGGTTCGTATCGTTAGCCAAGGAATTAATGGAGCAAGGGATAAGCGTTCGAGCGTGCTACGGGCGCGCGGATAGAGAGGTAGAACGCACCGGGACCGTGTTCTTCGATGTGTACCGGAAATCGATTTCCCCGGCGGGAGATTTTCTCATTCGTACGCGGAATGCATGGAAACAGGCCCACTTTCATACCGAGAAACCGAATAATTAAATGCGCCCGCCGCTGTAAATATTTCACTTTCGCAGTTGTTCTTCTCTGGCATATTACAAAACAGATCTGCTTCAACAACGAAGTGTGTCCTCCTTCGTTTCTATATCAGCTTAGAGCTTTTTTCTATGCGGACGGGTGGAAGTCGTATGAAGGTGAACTTTGTTTTTTTAAAGCGAATCGTATATTTTTTAATGCACTAAGGTAATTTAGTCGTTCTGCGAGAAAAATTTCCGCTGGTTTTCCATTCGGATGCTCGTCGGAACGAAGGTCAGCGAAGTTTTCTGTGAAAACAGGACTCGAGGAATTTGAGACAATATCTTTGAGAGCGCAAGCGAGTTTCCGCGGGACGAATAACTTTCACAGTTGGAGAATATCGAGATTGCAAAAACCGGGACGGTAAACTTCCCCTCCATCGGAGGAGCAGCCTTTTTCACGTAATCCGTGCCGAAAATGAAATTTTCTTAATTAAAACTTGAATAATCTCTGTTTGCTCGCACTCGTTCTCGAATAAACTCCTCCGCCGATACCGGACCTATTAAACTTTTCATCAAACCGGAATTCCGCTAGGACCAAAAAAACCTCTGCTTAAAATGCACCCTTTCATGCTAGAAAGAATCGATATAGTTTCTAGAGGGTGGGGTGGGGGGAAGAAGCTTTCCGCCCAACTACTCTTCAAATTTAATTTTTACTCTGTTTGAAGGGTCACGTTATGAAACGCGTGCATAATGGAGCGCTAACCTTTATGAAAATTCTTTCCCCGGATAAAGTGGCAACTGTACAATGGATAAACATTTTACGTCCAATCGAAATGTTTCATATAATAGAAATATATAATAAATTCGTTCAATGAACACGATCTTTGCTTTAAATGATTAATTCATTACACCCGCGGCCGGAGAGCCTTTCAATCATCAAAATTACAACGAGGCAATATATATTGAATAACCAACCGATCCGATGAAACAATGCAGTCGATATACGTGCACGATCCATTAAACAATTTCTCCGCTTTCTTAATTAGAAAATGTGCGCCTTAATGAAAGTATAATATCTTCATAAAACTATAGTGCTCAGGGACGCCCACACCTACTGTAAAAATTCGGTTGCTGTTAAACGAGTAAATATTTCTAGAATTATAATTAGACTGCGGATCTTTATGCAAAATAAAAATATTCTATTTCAATCGCAACAAACTGGAGTGAAATAGAAATTGGTATTCTTTCTTAATACATTTAACAGGTCGAAAATAATGTAATGGTATTTTTAAATTCTTCTAACGTTTTCGCTGTTTTAAATTACACCTGCCCGTTTGTGTCATAAATGCATAAAATCCGCAGTCAAATTATATGCATTTTTAATAGTTGTTTCAATAATAATTAACTCGAGTCGTTTGGTCCAATTTGGAGGAAGGAATGCAGGAGATCGCTCCTTTCGTAATGCCTGTGGTCCCGTTTCATTGGTCGGGACTTAATGAGTTAATACCGAGGTAGCGTTGCAAGGTAACCGGCGTATCGGCCATTTTTCATTGCATTTTCCGCGGCGTAGGAAAAAGAAGAGCCAGTCAGGACCGTCGAAATCCCTTCCGCCGTTTCATCCGCGCCATCTTCGCCTCGTTTGAGGTCGTCGCGTCGTCACCGAGATTCGTTTACGAGTTTCTGGAGCCGTCGTTAATCCGCTCGCGGAGATTTTCATAAAAAGGGCGCGCGGGGACCGCGGATGTCCAAGGGATGGGAGGCAGGGGTCCTCGAGCACGCCGAGAGGGTTGCTCACGCAAAATTAAGTGGCCACGTTAATAGAAACCGACCGGCAAAGATGAATCCCGACCTCGTTCCGCGCGGCCTGTTTCCTTTTTTCAGTTCCGTTCCGTTCAGTTTCCGGTTACGTCGAGGCGCATGGTTTTTCTTTCGCTCGCCTCGAAACGTTAGATTCGTTGCAATAACCATCACGGTGCTACGCGAGTGCGACCAGCCGAACCCGTGTTGCCAGATTAATTTCGAGCGGACTTCAAAGCGTTTCTGAGACTGCATTGTCCTCCTCTTGTTCCGCACGCAACTCGACTCCCCTCCGGTTTTTACCTTTGTCGGCCGCCGTGCCGCCTCTCTCCATTCTGTTTCGGTTTCCGTTTTTCCCTCGCCATTCGTTCGTTCGTATCGTCGGGCCGCTCCACACGCCCGGCAAAAGCGAATTAACAGCGCAAAAAAAGAAAACCGCCTCGATGACGCGTCCGCTGATACCCTCTAATGGAGTTTTTCGTTCGCCTAATGAACGGACTTTGAAAGTTGACGCGCGAAATTCAAGACGAGTCACGGCGCACACCTCTGACGAGCCTCGCCTCGCTTCGGTTTCCCTCCTTGAAAGCCACCTTTTTGCGATTCTGTTTTGCATCCGCGATCTTGTAGGGTAACGCATCCGCCGTTAGCTTCTTCTTCTTCCACCTCCGGTTGTTTCAGAACGCGCCGCGAAGAAGGAGCCAAACTATAATAGTTTCAAAGCCGGCGAATTTGCTACCGTTCGTGTTTGATTTTCGGAATTTTTGCCGTACAACTTGTAGATATGATTTAGAATTGCTTTTGAAGCATTGATACAACTCATTTTACGGAAAACGTACCGACTTCTCAAGATCTGAAATTTATTCGTTTTGGAAGACGCAGTTTTCATTCTAAAATAAAACAATTTGTTAACACAATTAGAACAGAAGGGAAGTTATTTCAATTGCACACATTCCTTTTAAAGTCGCCAAATTCACGCCAGTATCGCGATTTATTTCCGGACAAACTGTATTGCTTTGTAACTTTTTGCAAAACAAAAATTGGTCAAATTTGTCGCTCGGTCAAACAATTTTATGAAAGTTTGACGCGAAATCGACAAAGGCAAATTGAAGTGTGTTAGAAGAGTGGTTATTGCCTTTTACAAAATTTGACAACTGTACGTGGAAAATATGCACTTCACAAACCGAACGTACTAAATTTGAGAAATTAACTTGATTGCGTCGAAATTTATTTGAATTCGATAATCAACTGATTTTAATCGCAGAGAAAGGGATATTGAAAAGTGTTAACTCAGACAACGATCGGCATAGTAAATCACGGGCATTGAAACGTTGCTGTCACGCCGTTTAGTTGACTCCCGACAGTTGTTTATCATCGGCGATTTCACGTTCGTCTAATGGGTTTCAAACGGGAAATTAATTCGTCCAATCGGATAGAATTAACCGAAGGAAATTACAGTTATGCGCGCGAGTATCTCTGCGTTTCGCCGGTTTCAGTTAACCGCCGAGTCATTTGTAACGTGCATCCGTATGCTGCGAGGTTCAAGTGATGTCCAATATGTTCGCCGCGGAGCTGCAACAGATGATTCCGAAAAGCAAATTAATCATCAAATTAATGGCTATCAGATTGTAACGTATCGCTATTAATATCGATCAAGTGTACGGCGACCAACAATCGGCGCGTCTGTCATCGGAAATGTATTTGCGTTTGTCGATGATCCTGCGGAAAACGTACAATCGTATAGACAGTAAATATGTATTTCGGTGTGAACATATATTGTACGTCGCGTGAAATACTTGCAAACAGAATTCCAGTAAAATTCCACAGACATGTTTCGGATTTCGAATTTCCATTTTCAATTTTTTCATTTCGCGTTACAAATCTTGCGTTATCCCCTTAGATTAAGTACACATCGAGCTTGATCATAAAGTGAGCGGGTCATCTGAATGACGCATTAGTACTCACTGTTGCAGACGGTGGTGGAGGTGTGTCAGAAGAAGAGGCAATGCAAGTTCAACACCAGTCCAAAGACCTTCGAGGGTGACCCGTGTCCCGGTCTCCCGAAGTACATCGAGGTCGCTTACCAATGCCGTCCTTGTAAGTAACTGCACTTTTTACCAATTAGTAACTAGCAACTGGACTAGCAACTAATCCCTTATGGTCCTTAGGACTCTCTTTTAGAAATTCAAAGAAACGCTTAAAATCGTTCAACTTCAAACACATATAACTTTTGAAACAGTGAATCCCTAACATTAAAAATGGGATTTTTATCATTTTCTCTTAAAGACCTACAAGACTACTTTAAATAAAATTAGAAATTTCTGGGTTGCCAAGGTGAAGTTTAACCACAAAGATCGTCTTCTTATTAATTTGTGCATATATTGTATGACAAATGATTCCTAGATAAATCAGCACTTTCTCGTGTGTATCATCGATCGTCGATGTCCCCTGTGATGTTCTTTATGTCGCTTTTTCGTGCTATTACGGAGAGATTGAACTTTTAAGGTAACATTATTGTAACTGCCAATAGTAACGGCAAAACGTCGCAGTAAAAATGACCGCAGTGTCTTTTGAGTGTCCTTTGCGTGTGGATATAGCTGGAGGTCCTTTCTCGCAGCGAGGTCGTTTTTCCTCTGTGGCACTTATCGATACCTTTTTGCGAGGTCGATGAACATTAGCCTAGTTCGAGGTCCCAGCGGAAACCGCACACAGACATCGATGCAGTTTCGAGACGGTTCTTTGCTCGCGTAAATAACAGTGAAACTTGAGACACACGTGCGGACACATTTCTATTGATGAGCGTCATTTCAACGAATTCTTATTTATTCGCAAACTCTAACATGACAATAGATTATAGAGGGTGGTGCACGCAACTTACACACCTTTATAACTTCCAAAGGATGCGTTGCACGAAAAAGTTTTGTTTACAGAAGTTGCATGGTCTGAAGAGGTACACTATGCAATGTCTTTATTTTTTTTACAGGTGGGTGTGTTTCGGAGATTTGAAGGCCGGCTTTGTTTTCTAAATGAAATACTATATTTTTACACCAAAATATAGAAGAATGTCGAATTCTGAGTAAAAAAGTATTGACCTTCATTAGCCGCAAACCTAATAATTAACGAGTAATTTCACTTTATTTTCTGAAAATTTTCGTCGCGTAATATCAGGTTAGGAATTCAACCTTATCATAGATTTCCGAAGGCAGCGAGTTGTTTACGTGACAATGTTTGTTAACATGGGTGACCTAGTAGCTTATCGCAACTAACATAAATCTTCAAAGTGATATCTATTGACAAGGTGGAAGAATGTTATTGATAAAGTGAAATTACTCGTTAATTATTAGGTTTACTACTAATGAAGTGCTAATACTTTTTTACTCAGAATTCGACATTCTTCCATATTTTGCTATAAAAATATAGTATTTCATTTAAAACACAAAGTCGACCTTCAAATCTCTGAAACACTCCCACCTGTAAAAAAATAAATACATTATATAGTGTATCTCTTCAGACCATGTAACTTCATTTGGAAGTTATATAGGTGTGCAAGTTGCGTGGACCACCCTGTATATACTAGCATAAATGCACAGAGAATTTATATTTCGTTCGGACCGAAATACCCGAGAGAATTCATTAGGAGGATCTTCTGCTTATTTTTTTTTTTTGCGCGAAAATGACGTAGATAACAGTAAGAAAGTTTTAGTTTTTACGCTCGGTTCACGTTGGCTCTTCCACATTCTCATGCTCGAGAGAGTTCATTTTTCGCCGCTGATCACAAAAAGGAGAGTTGCCCTTTACGACCCGCAATAAAGGACGAAATAATCGTACGGTACGACGAGAAAATAGAGGCGGGCAGTATGAAAATAATTTTCGCAGACTCAGTGACTTCTGTATCACCCTATTTGCCCGTGAGAAGTTAATATCCTCTACATTTACGGTCTTCATAACGGATTTACGAAAAAAGGAAAAGGAGAAAAAAAAACGAATAGGTACTCTGGGAAGATAGCATTCCTTCGTCTGAAAATAATACAACATGGCGAACACATTAAACTTTCATTACACCATTGCGTATATATTAGAACCGTCTCCCTTTGAACTTCGATTAAGTAGTTCAACTGAGAATTAACTGAGCTTAATGAAAAAAATTTAATATCTCTTTGCCTTAAAAATACGTATAATTAATACAGGCAGAGTAATTGGTTCCCCTACCCTAGTTATTTCATGTTTTAGTATTTCATATTATTTTAGGATCGTGTGGATTAGTCGAGTCAAAAGAGTTTGTGACTCTGATAGTTTTCCAAAATTAGTTTTTGTCAAAATAGATAGGGCCTTTTAAAAGTATCACATTTAATGCGACCATCTTTAAATGTGCGTGGGTAGATCGTGTGAAACGCTGTAATTTGGCGGTCCCGGATAGGCTAACAACAGAACTTCTTGTACAAGTAGAACCGACGAAAAAGAAGTTTATTATGGCACAAGTTTGGAGACAAACACAAGCGCCCGAGGACTGTGAAACACGGAACGGAAAGAATTACAAGAGCCTCCAGCAAAAATTACTTCAGGATTGTTACTGCAACAGGTTGTCGTAGCAGTATTGTGTATGCACGAGTCCGTATGACGGCGTTCCTACGCATATTTCGCTAGCCGTGCAATAAACAATTCTCTGCGTTACGGTTAAACCCGTCTTTTCGTGACCACGCGAGTTGCTCAAGTGTTGTTCTGAAATTTTAACTTTCGTGGATGGAGTATTAAAGAACTACTACTAGATAAAGAATAGTATCTCCTACCCGATACATGTCCCTGCCAAGACCCGTTTTGTGGACAAATATCGAGAAAACACGTTCGAATAACTATTTTTATGTTACTTGAAACTGACAAGTTCCTTGAATTATGAAAATAAATCGATTTTCAATTTAAGAAAGATACGTAAATCGTGAGCACGTGCAGAACGAGAAGTATAGCCGAAATCATTTCGAACGACCATAACATTTCTATTAGATTCATATTTTCTTGCTGCTAAATAAATTCAATAATAAATATGTGGTCATTTGGCATGCTGATTTAAATCTTCGTAAGCGTAACATCGTTCGAATTAACATAAATTAACGCGTTCGCGAACCGAACAGGATTTCATTTGATTTGAATATCGACAACTACTTAATGGAAATGATAAACAGGCTACACGCTTGCACCGACCGAATGTCAATTTAACAATCACTAACTTATTCACGTTTCGACTCGCGTGTTGATTGCACAATGAATATATTTTCTAGTCCTCGCAATATTGATTTAAACTGTGATATTGAATTACAACCGTCTTTTGTTTTCCAGAATTTGCACACGAAAACCATTAATTTATGTTTATAAGCATCACGCGCAATCTAATGTTTACTGCTGGTGTAGTCTTAACGGCGAAACAATTGAACCATTTCAAAGGACATTCAACTGCGACACGTGCATTAATCAAACAGTGCTGAGGGTGTGCACTTGTGGATATTACATTGCTTGAGGTATCAGATTGCGCCTCGCTATTAATTATGGCATAATAATGTTCATAATGAATAGACTACGGACGCTCTCCATTTTCGTTAACCGTCTCACAAGATCCTCGAAATTAGCGAACTATTTATCTCCTTAAACTTATTTTTAATTCAACACTTAATTCGCCGTGTCTCGTCCGAACATTTTCCATTCGTAATTCAAGTGGCTCTAATTCTACTATCTATTCTGTATTCAATGGTTCTCTAAGGGCCTGGTCTTCGTAGATTCGCGATAAGGTAGAGTGACTACATTACCGTCAAAAAATGGTTTTACGTGTCTCAAGTTTTCGTCCTTATATAAGAATATTTTGTCGCTGGTAAAGGGCTCATTCGAAAGAAGAAGGTTCAATCTATTGCGCGCTGGACAGGAGCTGCCGAGATTATGCAAATATTTGGTAATATAAGCGTTAGAACTAGGTCAAAAATTGGCGATGCTCATGCCGTGGAATCCAAGCATTTTTACGCCATTGGATGAGTTTTCTGGATGAAATCGAGAGCTGCGCGCACTGGAAAATATCTACGGCTACAAATTGAGCTATATTTTGTCTTGATTCTCTGCGAAATAAAGTCGAAAACTTGAAGCACGTTTCTCGCGTCAGAATTCATAATGTCGATGATACAGAGTAAAAAATGTGACAAGTTTAGTCACAGTTTTAAGACCCGTCGGATCAAGACGAAGACGGATTTTACGTCTGTGTCCCAAGGCTGTGAATGGAACTTCTTAATTAAAAAGTCGCGTGACTATTCCGGGCCCTTAAAACGAACACAAAAATTCTTGAAAGAATGATTTTCTTGAGGAATTGGCTTCGGAAAAATGTGACAAGTTTATTCACAGTCTTAAGACCCGTCGGATCAAGACCAAGACGGATTTTACGTCTGTGTGCGAAGGCTGTGAATGGAACTTATTAATTAAAAAGTCGCGTGACTATTCCGGGCCCTTAAAACGAACACAAAAATTCTTGAAAGAATGATTTTCTTGAGGAATTGGCTTCGGAAAAATGTGAAAAGTTTAGTCACAGTCTTAAGACCCGTCGGATCAAGACCAAGACGGATTTTACGTCTGTGTCCCAAGACTGTGAATGGAACTTATTAATTAAAAAGTCGCGTGACTATTCCGGGCCCTTAAAACGAACACAAAAATTCTTGAAAGAATGATTTTTTTGAGGAATTGGCTTCGGAAAAATGTGACGGACTAGCTTTAATATTGAACTCGATTCCGCGATTGCCCCGAAAAGAGAGAAAAGTAATTCGAGAAAAAATACAGAGAGCAGAACTTGGCCGCACGTCGACAGAACACCGGAACGATATCCGATTAATGGCGCGCCTGGACGGAGCACGATTAAATCGATCGCGATCTTCCGCCGGTAGCTGGATTCGCGCGGACCGGGTTGACACACACGAACGAAAATCCGTGTTGCGTGCTGTAAGCGTGTAAATTGCTTTCGCCGGATTAATGTCAGCGCACTCGACACCCTGAATCGCCGTTTAATTAAATAAACGACGCAGAACAGAAGTGTTTTCGGCCGCCGTCGCGCGCCGCCTCGTGCCAGCTGGACGGCGAATGATTGTCATTAAGTTTAATCATGCGACAATTAGGTTAATCATTAACCGAGAAAAAAGCTTGTGTTTGCGCGAGACTAGAGGGGGTCGGTTTAATTACGAGAGGAACGGCGGCGCTTGTGTTGACGATATACAAACATTTGCGAAAGTGGTATAAAAATTGAAACGTAACTCTCTTTCTGTGCTTTTTTAAAATAGTTACCCGGAGGGGAAAGAGTGAGATAAAAATTGCGGAGGTTCGTATAATTCCGTCGTTTTTCGCGCGGGAGTGTTCGACACTTTAATTTCCGCAGACAAACGGATGAATTTTTACATTTTCACGTTACAAGTTCCGTTACCAAGTGAAGCCTCTAATAACTTGGGTCTCTCCCCGTGTTAAAAGCCGGTCTCTCCGCGTACAAAGCGTTCCATCTGTCCCTGCATAAAATTCTACTTCTGCCAGGATTAAAATTTTCGACAAAAGCCGAAGTACCTCAGATAGCGCGCAAAACTCGTGTCTTCGCGATTAAAGCGGAGAGCAAACTCTCTTCTCCCGGGGGCGAAGCTCGGCGATTGGGGAGAAAAATATTTATATAGCAACTAAAACCTCGGGGAACGTTGAATACGTGACAAAAGCGCGAATATATTTCTGCTGCGAGCAGCTTAATGTCGAGAGCATGCTTTCTCGAATTTCAACGGAAAAGAATGTTTAATGGTTCTCGTCGATTTTGCACAGTATTCCTTCGAAATTGTTCGAACGTTCGAGCGAGAATTTTCTGTGTTCACAGACTTGAAATTCTTTTGTTATGCTATGGTTTTTAATTTCGAAAAATCGATACACCGACACTTTTCTCATTTCGATATCTACAGCGCCCGTACACACGCCCGTGCGCATTGTGTCGGACCTTTTTCCAAATAGCCACGATTATTGTTCCGAAACATCGGCAAGGAAAGTTCATTAAAACCTTGAACACAGGGCAACCAACTACAAAACACGTCGTTCCGCGTGGAAGATTGGAGTGCGCTGGCAAAAATGGAGAACGTTCGGTTTTTTGTTAACGTTTTACCGCCCAGTTCCTCTTCGCTGCAGAAATTAGTTAATGCAAAAAGAGATGTAAACGAATATCGATAGCTCGTACTATTTTTGCACATTTATTATATGTCGGCTAAACTTTGCTTCGCGGAACCAGAGATTTTTATCTTTTCTTTATGTGATCCTGCAGCTTTTTGCGAGAATGTGTCGAAAATCCGAGTTTTAATCCTAGGAGATCCTTGGTTTAAGGTTACGCGTATGTGAGTGTCAGAAAAAGTAGACTAATATTTTTCGAAACGCGAAGGAAATTTAAGTCTTATTTTGGCTCGGAGACGATTCGCGAGGAATTATGTTTTCGCGAAGGTTTGTAGGCTATGTATATTCACGTTTTGTGCATTTCGTTGCCGGGAATACGAGAAGACGCGAGACGGCCGAATATTTAAGTGCCTCGTTTAAAAGAAAAATGAATATCAGTCGGACGAAACATGTTTGGCTTATCACATGACGGCGCAATAAGTGGCACGTGCGTTGTCGAATGAATTTGCGGCCGACACGGGAGGTGTCGGCTGGCTTTGACACAACGTGACACGTATAATATGTAATCGTCGCGTTGATGCATTGCGCTCCGGATTACTGTGGCACCCTGCACCTACTTTATTCATCTCTGAACTCTGATCTCGTTCTGCTCAAAATTGTTCAAAACTACTCCTTCTAAAAAAAAAAATCCAAATTCTTGCGCCTTGTGTTTAACACAAGTCCCTCACTTAACAGCACAGGACCAATGTCAACCTAGCAAAGAAAGATATCTAATCAAATGACATGAAAAAGGGGCGTACAGTGATTTCTCTATATATGTCGCCAAGGCCTGGATGATAAACGTCGCGGAATTACCCCTACTACCGCGAAGCTCGAGAGACCTCCACCATTTTTGAAGCATTTCATAAGGTGACCCAAAATTTCGGTCATAGTCATCCAAGTTTATTTTTTTATAATTCTTTTCACATTGTTGTTCACTGACATTTCGGACGTAGTACGCAGTTCTAACAAAGAGAAATCTCGAGAACGGTATTTTGGAAACCAACGCAGTATTTTTTCCTCTTATTTGTGGTATTGTTCTCCAGCAAAGCATTGTTTCTATATCGTGTAGTTTATGCAGCGTTGTACCCGCGCTCATGCTTGTACGGGAAAAGTGCAGAAGCATAAAAAATTTGTATAACTAACTTATTTACCGTAGTTCGTCCAGGGAATAATGGCCGCATAATTACGGCATTATTAAGAATACATTAGCAAAATTATGGATCTGTTTGTTATTGAAACACGTAACTGCTTCTCGGTTGGAACGATATTGTTCCGAGTGTGTGTTCTATGCATTTCCGGGCAACAAAGCGAGCAATCGTTAACGCAAAGTTTCGACGCCGAAGGGAACCGCCCCGTTTCGCAAGTGTAGCAACAGAGACAGCAACAGAGAGACAGCAACGGGCGTCACAGTCGGGCAAACTGCAAAAAGCGTATATGTATACATAGTTATCGGGAGACGATGCTATTTTATGGAACGCGTTGGTGGAAACAGTAGTTGGTAACAAGCAATCTGGCGCATAAAAGGCGGCCCGTGGAATCGTATCAACTAAAAAGGGTTACACGCACGTATTCCATCATCCGTCTGTGTTTCGCTCGTGTTCCGCCGGTTGCCGACAAGGGAATGCCGGTTATAGACGTTCCAGGGCGAAACGTACGCGAAAACTGAAGATTCCATCGAAAGTGGGTCAATCGAAGAGGCAGCCGCCGCCGTCTGCTGGAAAAGCTCCGAGAGCCCCGGGTCCATTGTCGCTTCGAGTGGTCGAGCGTGCTTGGCGTCGAGAGAATTACCTCTTATACCCCCGTTTCGCTGCGCCTTTTTTCTCTCTTTCTCCCTCTCTCTCTCTCTCTCTCTCTCTCTCTCTCTCTCTCGAGATCTTCTTGCCAATTAAAGCTTCAGACTGGACGTCTCGCTCGAAGCATTGCTCGATAAGGAACTTCCCGATGGCGGATTCCGCCTTCCTGCGGAATTTCACGAGCCATTGACACTCCTGGCTTTGATGAGCCTCGTTGCTACACGGCTCGACCGTTCGCTTTAGCATTGTCAAACGCCTCCCGGAACCCCTCTGCATCTCGTCCCGTCGCGTTCCTTCCGCAATTGCTACTTTCTTTCAACGGAATTTCGTTATCGACTCCGCAGTCTCGACGAACGCGCGTGGAAAACATATTGTTGCCGAATTTTTCTAGTCGTAACGCACACACACACACGCACACACCGGTTCACCGCATTACGTGTTACACGCGTATACATCTTCATAAAGATATCCTGTTTCATTTGTCGAATATACCCGCGATATGTCAACATTCTAGACGCCGACAAAATAAGGTATCAACAGACTGTTTATCGTCCACACAGCCACAAGGATTGAGGATATTCTAGCTCGAGAAACACATTTTCTAATCTACAGGGCGTCTCGTCTAAAACAGGACACCTAAATATCTCCACTACCTCTAAAAATACAAAAAATGTTTCTAACTTAATCTGAATGGTTTCAAAAGACGAATTAGATGGAAGAATCGTTTTTTTATAAATTGTAAATTTTTAATCGTTTTTTCAAGGTCACTCGTGTTTTTTTTTTACATATATACACACATTTTTTGTTGTTGTATGTTATAGCAAACATTATTGTGAATTCATCCATGTTTAATAGCACATCCTTGAAATGACCGTGAACTCTAGAGATTGCTAATTAATGCAGAACTTACTTTCAGCGACATTTCAGATTTCAACGGTAACAGAAATTCGACCATGAACTTGAACTTGTAAATAATCACATTTATTACTGCGATAAATGTTCGAAAAAAAAAGAATGAAACATGAATGTTGTCTTTCTATACACACACATTTTTATGCACACATTTTTTGTTGTTGTATGTTACAGCAAACATTATTATGCATTCATCCATGTTTAATTGCACGACCTTGAAATGACCGTGAATTCTAGAGTTTGCTAATTAATGCAGAACTTACTTTCAGCGACATTTCAGATTACAACGGTAACAGAAATTCAACCATGAACTTGAACTTGTAAATAATCACATTTATTACTGCGATAAATGTTCGAAATGATGTCTTTCCGTTATGATACATTTCCTGAGGCGACAAACGACAGATTGTACAACTCTTTCGATGATTTCAGGTTTCATATCAGCACGTGCAGCAATTATTCGGTCCTTCATATTTTCTGGTGTCGTGGGCTGCTCTTGATAAACCGTACCCTTTAATGTCACCCATAAGAAAAAATCGAGTGGGGTGAGATCGGGTGAACGAGCCGGCCACGATACAGGTCCATTGCGTCCATGTTTTGACAATACTTGAGTATGCAGAGCTTTATGGACAAGAACGTTCTGGAAATCTGTCTTTGTAAATTCTTATATTGCTTCTCTTAGACACTCTCGAGCTTCACCGTAAGTTGAAACCATTTGAATTTTCTCCTGTTCTGAATAACGCATCATGAATCGCTTGTCGATACAATGTGTTTATTTACAAGTCCAAGTTCATGGTCGAATTTTTGTTACCTTTGAAATCTGAAATGTCGCTGAAAGTAAGTTCTATACTATACTGTAACTACAACATACAGCAACAAGAAATGTGTGTATATATGTAACAAAACACGAATGACCTTGAAAAAACGATTAAAAGACTACTATTTATGGAAAACAATTCTTTCATCTGATTCGTCTTTTGAAACCATTTAGATTACGTTAGAAACATTTTTTATATTTTCAGAGGTAGAGGAGATATTTAGGTGTCCTGTCTTAGACGAAACACCCTGTATAACTTTCTGGAATTCTCGATATATGTCAACAGCGACATATCGGGTCTCGCCAGCGACATGTATCGTCCAGGAGACATACCCGAGCCGTATTATGTCTACCGAGGCCTCTCGAGCTCCGTGGCCCCACACGGAGTATACCTCGCGACGTTTATCATTCAGGTCTCGGCGACATATATAGAGAAATCACTGTATGTAACGCACTCGTTACTCGTCCACGTTTCGAACTCGCAATTTCGGTGTCTCCAGAAACGCAAGTAAAACCTTCGATGAACTGTAACCGGAATTAATCAGGGGAACGAGTACACATCAAATTATGGAGTGGCGTCTGAAATTTCCTTAGTAATTAACGAAGTTTCCGCGGGAATCCGATCGATTCCTGTCACATCTGTTTGCTTAACCGCTCCAATTACAATTCGGCGTCTCGGTAAACAGAAATTAACGACTACGTGTAACTTGGTCGCGAAGCCGTCCCGCGCACCGACCCTCTCGAACGTCTCAATATCTCGGAACGGTCTCCCTAAGGGAACACGAGAAGTCGTTCGGCTCGGTAATTTTTCTTGAAACCGTTCTGGGGCGTTGCCGTGGGCCACGGTGGAAGTTTCGAAATGCCCGCGAACGAGAAGCTGCCGTAAATCGGCAACTCAATAAAGGAAGACATAACACTTTGTCTCGAGTATAAGTGCACTTGGTGACTTACGAGGCGCGTCGACGAGGGCGGTTTGTATCACGTAAAAAGGGCCAGCGCGGTCGAAGTTGAAAGGACGCGGTTGCGGCAGACAATGACCCGCGAGAAAAACGTACCCCTCCCCCCCGTAAAACAACGACCGTGTATAGGGTGTCTCAGAAACGTGGAATCCATCCTAGGCAAAGGCATTTAGTTTTAAATTAACCGAGTCCCAGACGGACTCGCGATAGCGCTTGTCTTTATTGATTGCGAAGAGGCCTAAGCGGCGTGATAACAATGAAATACAAAATGTTTAATTGTATTATTTACGTTTAAGAAAGCAGCTATGTGATGTAATTGCGTCAGTAAAGTTCTCGGACTTTTCGACACACAATTTCTTCAGCGCGATCGCGCTGCTTGGGACTCAAATGGTTAATTATTATTATTTGACAGAATTCTATCAGCGGTGTACAGTTTTCTTTCGACATAAAGGTACCCATTCGCCTTGACATTGTTCCACAGTGAGCCGAGAGTTTATGGGTACCGTATATAGTGATTTTTCTATATATGTCGCGAAGGCCTGGACGATAACCGTCGCGGAGTTATCTCCACTACCGCGGGGTATACCCCTCAGGGGCCCCGAAGCTCGAGAGGCCTTGGTAAACATAACACGGCTCGTTTACACGTCTTGTTAACATATATCGAGATTTCACTGTAGCCCCACGTTGGCGATGATTAGTGGAAATGATGAGTGGATGATTAGTGGATGATCGCTGGAAATTTTTGTCCGCGACAGATTTTTGACACGATAATTAATGGACGTAGGTACTGCATGATCTGTATTGAAAATTTATGGACTCTTATCGTAATCTCGATATAGTGGCCCGTAGCAGATGTGCCCAGAATACGTAACTAACGATCAGTATGCAGAATGCAGAGTTTTGTCAAACACTACCGTGCAGGAAAACGTTTTGCATTTCGAGCGGCCGAGATAACCATCTTATTTACGATTCAATTACACACTTTATCGAAAATCCGCGCCGAATGGTGGCCCCATTTCTCCAGATTATACATGCTATTTATCTTCCTTATTATTCGGGGGTTTGACGATCCTCGATGCGTACAATAGTTCGAAGTTAGTGCAATTATTGTTTTCTGTAGCGACTCGGTGATTCGAAAATAAATTTTGGAATAAAACTAACTAAGGCATAAACCAATTTCACAAGGAAAGAAAAATCTATTAAAACTTAATTTATTGGCAGCTACAACTACAAATCACAAAAAGAAACATTTAGTTACTCAGTTTTATCCCTAAGAATAAAAGAAATATTGTAGCGAAACTTTCGTTATTTTCTGGCTTCGGCCATATCAGATTCTTACCCATCATTTCAAGGGATTCTGTGGATCTATTGCTAGAAAGTGAATAACAGAAAAGAAGTAGTTTATATGTTGCTAAGCCTTTTTTTGCCACGGCTTTGTTGCCCGCAAAGAATGTGACCGCGTAAAATCTGCAATCGAATGAACTCTCGCTAGTGTAGTATTCGAAGCTGTGTATTTACGAAACACGATGCGCGATAAATTTAATCCGGAGGTCGAATGACGTCCTGGAAAGTTCCCGATACCGTTCGGAACCTGTACTTCGTGGCGGAATTTAGTTGAATGTGTAACTCGTGCGTCGACCTCGCGCAAGAACAGGTGAAAATTCGAGGAATGCCGCGGCCACGGTTTGCGGCAAGAATCGCGATGCGAAGACACCGGTGTCCGCGATTGCAAAAACGTATTATCGGCATCTGGAAGGGACGCCCGATTCGGTTAGGTTCGTTGAAACTCCTGGGCACCGTGAACAGTAACGAGACCACGTAGGTTTTACTCCGAGGAACACATTCGCACGAAACGTGCTCTGCTCGCGTTTGTTTTAGATTTCGTGCATCGTGAAATCATTGACTAGAATGAACCCCATTAACCCCCTTCTTAACCTCCATTTCTTTGTAAACATTAATGTTGCTCATTTCCTAAAAATCAAAATAATTCTGTGCGAATAACCTCCAAGATTAACCCGATTTCTGTCAGAGGGCGCTCGATAATTACCGGTTTTTGATTTTTTTAGGTATGTGCCCCCACTTTGAAAAATCTGAAAAAATTGTGTTAACAAGCACAACGAGATGCTAAAAGTGTGAAAATTTAAATTTAATATTTAATAACGAGAAATTGGCATTTCAAATGTTTTCCCAGTTTCTAAAATTCGGTTTCGAAACTGGAAATTCTGAACAAACTCACAGGTGCGCATTCTAACAGCTAACGTATGCTTGATTCTTTTCATCCTGTTCCAGATGAGTTCAGGAGTAAGGTTGCTTGCGAGGATGACGTGATCAATCTTCTCTGCTATCCCGGACAAAGGGTCGCCATTTTCAGCGCGTCGTTCGGCAGAACGGAACACGAATCGCTTCAGTGTCCGCAGCCACGTGGCGTCAAGGAAGAAAGTAAGTCAATTTTAGTAGTTTTTTTGTTCTTTTAAATCTTACAACTTCCTGTTAAAAACAAATCGCTCGAAGCGCTCCCGTTCCTATAAAATCGATACTCTCTCTAACACGTTGACCGTTAAGTCGGTCATATATATGGTGGACACTATTCTTTAACTATATTTTGGTTAGGGTTTGCCACCTGCAAAACAATTAACATATTTTCCGCAAGAGAACAATTCCACGCGAATGAAAAACAGGTAGCGAATGCGAACAATGAAATTCTTTCATTCGAGAGTTCGTTTTCGAGGGACTCATGTTTGAATATTTGTCGAGTACCCGAGTACTCGGCTGTGCAATTTCTGAATAAGCGGAGTTGGTATAGTTGATAGGGGAGTACATTCTACGTTCGAGAAGAAGTTTAAAATGTATAATAAGGTTCTCTTGTTTGAGGCTTCATTCTCGCAAAAATTAAACTCGCATTTGCCTTGAAATCTTTAATTAGCTAACATTTTAAATTGAACTCGCTCAAGGATACAGTTTCAAATTAAAAATCGTATGTCGCATGCTTTACACGTAGAATCGTTCTCGGTCGAATATATACGACACAGAGATAAAACGAGATTTCAGTGAAATGTTTTGTCGTGCAATCACGTAGCTATGGTATATAATTACAATCGCATCGAATCAAAACAAAAATTTACAAAAATATCCTGACACAATTCGTACAAATTTTACGCGTTTCTATCTGATTTTTCGTGATGTGCATTCACGGTGGCGGCGCCGAGTGAACGGAAACGGCTGTCAACTCAAATTTTCTCTTACATACGGTAATCGCGTCGATCTATACTAGTTCTTTCGGGTCAACCCCTCCTCACGATCAACCCCTTCCCGACGGTATCTGAACGGTATCCTCGTGAGTACGACATCCTCGAAAACATTGAAACGCCATTGGCCCACGTATCACCCCTTGCGAGAAGGTCCATTTATTCGCTCACTGCTGAAAATTTTTTCCACAAATCTTCCGAAATGGCCCAAAGTTCTAACGTTCTAACGTATCCGGAAATATTATTTTCTGAAAGTGTTCCTAGCTTTAAAAATTGTTTTCAAGAAAATCTAAGTTAAAACAGCCCTCTAGCCCTTTAGACATCCATACTTCAGAAATCTGTCTTGTAATTAATCTTTCTTGTTTTAGATGCAATTTTAATCAAATCTCGAGATCCAACTAACAAAATCTAACCACGTGCACACGCTTCGCGGCGAATAGAAAAACCATTTTCGACGTGACGAATGGACACAATGAATAGATCGATTACCTTTGTTCGCAGCATGCATAGCGCCATACGCAACGGAAACCGTGATGTCATTGTGCCATGGAAAACGCCGTTGCTCGGTGGTGGCAAACAGTTCTACGTTCGGTGAACCTTGCACCCCTGACAGCAGAACGTACCTGAGGGTCGTTTACACGTGCGGTGAGTTTTGCAATTTTCTCACATAACAAATTACGCGTTTTATACTTGAAAAATCGGGAAGCTTCATCGATACACCCTTCAGTCGCACCATATTTGCTCAGACTGTACGGTATCCTACTGGGGCTTCCCTAAAATTAAAAAATAATTCATGTATGTAATTTATGCTTCCAAACGAGTGGCTTTTCGACCACGACTCTTTAGGGAGGCATGACGCAAACCAAATGAAATTTACAGAACAAAAATTTTGGATCGACGTAACCACAGCGTACTTTAGACTAATATCGATGTTACGACACAGTAAAATGAAAGAATTATTTGTTGATTCAAAAAAATATTGTGGCGCGTATATGGTCTTTCATTTTGTGATTGGACGTCGTTTATTTCATTGTCTGGGAAAAATTGCAAACAATGGTTCCACGTAACAGCAGTTTGATAGACGTTTATTTTCGTTTTCCGCGATTCATATTATTGCGACCGCGAAAACACGGTTTAAAACTTCGGTCAAACTTATTTTTATACAGTATTTAATTTATTGGTGAACATGAGAGATGGATAAAATCCGCGGTCTAGCGGTTCGAAATGAATTCTGCGGGATAAACAAAAAAGGAATGGAAATTGAGGTGGAATAGAGATTCCTCGGCTGACAATTTTCACACGGTTTTGCAAACAAACCGATTTAGAATCTTCGACTGTGTAAAGTATAAATGTTACTAGTGACTGTTTCCATGCATTCCACGGCACATGGTGATCCCCCGGGGGACGAAATTGATATCATCCAACCAGAAGTGATAACGCACTCTGCTCGCAATCACCGGCAAAATCCAGGTCAAATTCATTGAACATTTTTCTCGAGTGATCAATGGACCGGAACATTTGTTTTCGCCGAATGTTTGGCTTCCTCTGATCTCTTGTGAAACCGTGCGCTCGGAAAAATGTTCGTCGGCTGTATAACAAATGCCCGCGCGCTTTTATTGCAAAGATCCGCATAACCGCACAGGGGATGCTTTCAATTTAATGCTGATTGAAACCGGACACGTTCGCGCGACCATAAAAAGCGATCTCTGCAAATACAAATACACGAAGAATTTTGATGGACAGTAAACCGCGACGGAGCGCTATAAATGACTGTCATCACTTGCCTCGTAAAAACCGCAAGATTTTATATTTAGATTTTTCCGCGATTTTGATTCTATGCATTCAGAATATTATTGTTCTCAACTCACCAAAATCATTAGGAAAAGAAAGAGATAATATTAACAACTTTTATTTTGCATAGACATGCTCAGTATACAGTTCAGTTTTGAGCGTTTTGCACCGCCGCACAGTGGTCCCAAAGCCGGAAAACGTGCCGGAAAACTAAAGTATGAACTTTCAGCTAGGTACGTTTTAAGTATGGAATTGGTTACTCTAAGAGCGTTTCTAAGTGGTGGGAAACACCAAAAAGGTCCTTTTTTAATACCTGACCAACAGTCATAGTCCTAACTTCGAGTTCATTAGACCATACCTTTTTAAGCTTGTGCAGAAAATTGCGAATTTCAAGTGCACAGTGTACAAATTGTGTTGATTTTAATTGTGCATTATGGATGCTGTTTGTGGAGGTCAGTTGCAGATGTTTTGGTGCCAAATGTTTATTGTTAACTGATAACTGTGTATGCAAAGAAGGCATAAATTTTTACGATTTAGAGTAAAAGTTGAAAGTCCCACCAGATCCCAATCTAAAACTTGTTGGAGCTTCTACTACATAGTATTATCTTGCAATTCTAAAAAAAAAATTAGCTGCCCCTAGGTGCCCCTAAGGTCGTAGCACCGTTTTTTGTAACGCAGAGTAGGTATTTTATCTGCTTTCCTTGCATTTCTTGTCAAACTGTGAGAGATATGCACTAAGTCTTTCTGTAAAATTTAAACAGATTTTGGATAGAGTGTCAGTATTTTTATAAAGAATCATATAACCGAAATTTTTTAATATTTTTCAAACACGGACGCTGTTTTCATATCGGCTGTTCGCTTGAAAACTTTCCTGCCGAATATCTCGAAAAGTATAAAAAATATTTAACAAGTGTAAAACACGTGTCCAAGGCAGTATCAGTTTTTCATTTGGATGACGTTTTCCAGGTCATTTGAAGGGCAACTTTGTTTTTTCACATGGAAACCGTATACTTTTTATTATGGGATCTTATTGTACGTAAAAAGACCAGCATTTCTTCAATTCTTTCTTTTTTGGGAACTATGAAGTGCGAATAGAATACCTATTTTATACAATACAAAGGGTAGAGTTTGCTATTCGGAGAATTAGTCTTTCCCCTCGTTCAGGTCAATATGAGTCAGCGAATTTTCTAATTTCATGTTCAGATTCGTGATCAGCGACTCCCAAAACGGTCTAATACCAATTTTCAAGCAGAACCAATAATTTTTTAATAAGTTGTGAGGTTTTGACCACGTTTTGGCGATTTGGGACCACTGTGCGCCGCAGTGACAAAAGAAATTCCAAGGCGGAGAGCTGAGGATCGCGCGAGAACAATGCGCGACGATCCCTGGATCATAAGCAGCACAGATCCGCATTAGGATTAATCCAACGGCGCGGCGGTATAATTTCAGTGACCGAGCATGAACTGGCCAACGGTGCGAAGTAGCCCGGTCGTTATTCGGCAACGTGGACGCGATAATTTTACGGGACTTGCGACAGGAAACGATGGCGAGTGTCATTAAAAATATCCGCGGTTGAATCCGGATGAGTTCTCAACCCTGTTGGGAAGAAAGGCGATAGGGGTGGTGGACGGGGGTTCCCCCCCGGAGTCTTCCGGGTTTTCCGCGGGCCGAGGGTTGCGGGCTCGCGAGAGCACAATGAAATAACTTCGTGTTACAGGCAACGGACTCCGCTCGTTACGGGCACATTGTGTGCCCGATGCCCGGGCGAATTCTTGGACGGACAAACGTGGCGGTTGTTAAAGGCCGAGCGGTATCATTATTCCGGAATTTTACGCGAAAATGCACCCGGCGAGATGGCGGGCGATACCGTCGGGGGAGTCGTTAGTTGCCCGTGGCTAGATACGGGGGATGTTTTTGAAAATTTCACGCTCCGAGAGCCGAGGCTCAGATTACAAAATTGCCTCTCCACCTGGCCCCCGGCCGCAGTTCTTTGTTCTCCGCTCGGCTCCTCCTTTTTTCCCGGTTGCTCCTTCGCTTCCTCCCGGGGACGATCGCCGGGTGAATTTTTTGATAAATGTGCGAGACGATACTGTTTCCATTACTGTTCAGGGCCGTCTAGATAAGTCCGGAACTTCATCGGACAGTCTCGCAAATAAGACGTGTATGCAAAGCAAATGTCGTCGAGGTAACTCGCTATATTAGCGTTGAAATAATGTAGTCACTTTGTAAGTAAAACTCACATCCGGGAATGTCGGGGCGTAGGCGCGGCGTCGCTTTGGCTGTTGCAATGTAACAACTTCTAAAAAGCCTGATGGAGTGTGCGTCATACGTCGAAATGACGATCGAAAGAAAAATGGCGATCGACACGAGACGAGAGTGGGGAAGACGTTAGCTGCACGTCCACCCAAGAATCAGTTCGATAAAAGAATCGGTTTGGGCAGGCATACCTTGTGCGAGTAACAAGTTCGACACAAGAGTCGGTTTAGGCAGGACATACCTGTTATATACAGGGTGGTCCGTTTAAGTAAGAACACCTAAAAATCTCTTCAGGTTATTGTGATGCAAAAAATATTTGTTACGTAATGTGCACGGTGTCAATGGACCAAATATCTGGCTCGAATATTTTTTTCCGAGGGTCATTGTTTTCGGAGTTGTCAAGGTCATCGATGTTTTTTGGTACATAACTACATTTTTTTATTGCATCGTGTAACTGATGGAAAAATACATTCAGATATGTATAATAACATGACCTTGAAATGACCTTGATCCTCGAAAATTAAAGTTTTACCTAGAACTGATGTCGAATACCTTCGGCCACGACTCCTGAGCCTATGAATGCGATGAAAATATTTTTTATCACACTAAGAATATGGATCAACAGATGTGTACATGTGTTAACTGTTAAAACAACACTCACGTTCTTTTAAGTTATCATCAGAGATGTTCAAAATGGCCTCCTTCTACGTTGATACATTTTCTGAAACGTGCAATGACCGACTGTACATCTTTTTCAGTTGTTTCGACATTAATGTCAGCACAAGCTTTAACTATTCGGTTCTTCATATCCTCGGGTGTAGTTGGTCGTTCATTATAAACTGTTTGTTTCAATTTTCCCCACAAAAAAAATTCATTGGTGTGAGATATGGTGAACGCGGTGGCCATCCTACAACTCCGATACGACCAATCCATCGATTTGGAAATTTTAAATCCAAAATTTGTTTGACAAGACGTGTAGAATGAGCCGGACAACCGTCATGCTGATACCACATTCTTAAACGGATATCTAGTGGTACATTATGAACAAACATTTGTAGCTCATTTTGTAAGATTGTTGCATACTTTTCTCCATTTAAAGTACCGTTTATGAAATAAGGACCAATTATTTGATTATTTAATATGCCACACCAGACATTTACACTCCACGGTCTTTGTTTATCCACTAATCTTAGCCAGTGTGGATTGTCAGTTGACCAATAATGCATGTTTCTTAGATTTAGCTGTCCATGGTTGGTGAAAGACGCTTCATCAGTAAATAGTACTCTTTTATAAAATGATTCGCCATTTTCATATTGCTGCAAACCCCACCGAGAAAAATTCATACGATTTACAAAATCTGTTCCGTGAAGGTCCTGATGTAACGATAGATGATAGGGATGAAATTTTTCTTCTTTCAATATCCGTATTATGCTTGTTTTGGAAACGCCAGTTTCACGCTCGAGTTGTCTTAAACTCACATGTGGAGTTTCGTTAACTTTATCGACAATAATTATTTTGTTTCTTTCGTTCGTAACAGTTCTGATTCTTACACGCTTTTTCACAACAGTACCAGTTTCACAAAAATGATTGATCAAGTTTTTATAAGTAGAAAGCGATGGACAATTACGGTCTGGAAATTTATCTTTATACATTCAAACTTTAATTTTCGAGGATCAAGGTCATTTCAAGGTCATGTTATTATACATATCTGAATGTATTTTTCCATCAATTACACGATGCAATAAAAAAAAATGTAGTTATGTACCAAAAAACATCGATGACCTTGACAACTCCGAAAAAAATGACCCTCGGAAAAAAATATTCGAGCCAGATATTTGGTGCATTGACACCGTGCACATTACGTAACAAATATTTTTTGCATCACAATAACCTGAAGAGATTTTTAGGTGTTCTTACTTAAACGGACCACCCTGTATATTAAGTTCAGAGTTCCCAGTTTTTATTTTATATTAAAGTTCCTTCATTCACTAACGCTGTGCTTTATGATAGAATATAACACCATTCCTATCATATCCTCGACAATTAGAACAATTTTCAATTTATTTCGTGGGAAAAACAGAGAAGCGATCACCACGGTGACATCGTAGTTTCAATCAGAAGCAATTACCGAAGTAGTTAACAGTTTAGACTAGACGTCGGAAGCTTAGAAGTCAGATGAAGCATTCGAAAAGTTTGGTCAAGATGGACCAGGGCACCGTTCGATAGTTGGTCTACGGTATAGTTGAACGACGAAGCAGTGCTCAACCTTAGAATGATTTATTCGAAAGCCTGCTCGAGTTAGGGGAGGCTATCGATTGTCGCGAGTACAGTGACTTCACGGTGAACTGCCAATTTCCGAAAAATTGTCAATAGTACAATAAAATACGTTGAAAGTGACAAAAATTACTCATAACGTGGCACTGTTTTAAAACAATACGAACATTCTTTCTGGAGTTTATAGTTATAGGTGTAGGTGTGTCTCGGTAAGGAGGCTGTGTTCGACCGCGCAGCACTTGTCTCGGAATTTATGGGGGAGAAATTCGGTGACAAAAAGATCATATTTATCCGTGAGATCGCTAACAGATCTGCGGCAAGGACTCGTTGTTGCAGGCTGCCGAATTCGCCTTTAAAGTTGCCGTCAAACAATTCCCACATTATGTGTAATGTTGTATTATATTATTTTCTAATTAGCGCGAAACGTAAATGAACCACATTGGACCCGGGCGTTGCGGGCGAATTTGCGAAAGCCGGGGAGCAGCGAGCCCTTTCCATTTAGCGTGGCCGAAAATCGGAGACACTAAGGTATTGAAGGTTACCATTGGTACCAGGCGGCGTTTCGGTGGCATACGACCGATAATTATTCACTTCCCACCGCTTCAAACAATGGCTATTAAGCCCCGGCGCTTTCGTTCGAACTGACTGGCCATTAAGTACAGAAACGAGCCATCCGGAGTGAAAAGCCATCAGCAGCGGAACTTCCCGCGAGCCCGGCGGCTCGCGTCAATCGTCCCCGAAGCTTTTTGGGTCAATCGACGGCATTAACGTGGGACCTTCAACCCGGCCGCGACCATTTTGTTGTTTGCTCATTAGGCCGTCCGCAAATTGAGATAGGTTCCGGCATTTTTACCTCGACCAATTAGCCCCGTGTATCGTTGTTCCATATTATGCTGCAAAGCGGATGCGCTGCCGTCGCTATTCCAATTATGCTCGGCGCCCGTGCGCTCCGTTCTCCGCCGTAAAATACGCTATACCACAATGTTAAAGGAATACTGAATTCTGACCGAAAAATTCTCGATCTTCGAACTCCTGCAGCTTCCGGAATGAAACAAAGTTGATCTCTGACCTTTTATCGTGGTTTTATCCTATCTTAAGGGGTTATATACACTCAGGAAGCTCAAAAAAGCGATTTTTAAAGAATTTTTCCTGAGAAGACTATTACATTTCTTAATTTCAAAATTTGTACACATATTATGGTAACTTTTAACTGTATTTTAACAGGTTTTATTTGTAGAAATAATAATTTTGAAAGCTGTTGTAGCTGATCTCCAGGAGCTCCTCTAAAAAAAGGCGCCTTGCGGTGACCACGATATCTCTGGACTGGATCATTTAAAATGAAAAAACCAAACGGATTTCGTTAAAGTAATGTATACTCTTGTAATTAATCGAAGGAATAAGCGAAATAAAAGTTTTTGCCAAAATGGCGTCTTCTAAAAAAAATCGATTTTACACCAAAATTTTGGCCTTAAATCGTTTATAAACAAAGAAATATTCATCGGTGAGAAAAAACCTTCGATTAATTACAAGATTATTCATTACTTTAACGAAATCCGTTTGGTTTTTTCATTTTAGATAATCCTGTCGAGAGATGTCGTGGTCACCGCAAGGCGAGAGGAGCTCCTGGAGATCAGCTATAGCAGCTTTCAAAATTATTATTTTTACAAATAAAAAATGTTAAAATACAGTTAAAAGTTACCATCATATGTGTACAAATTTTTACATTACTAAATGTAAAAGTCTTCTCAGGAAAAATTCTCAAAAAATCGCTTCTTTTTGGGCCTCCTGACTGTATATAACCCCTTAAATACAAAATGTGCCAACGGTATTAGGGTGATTCAAGACACTCCATGGATGCCAGATGAGGGGAGGGAGCACGGGTCGAGGGGAAATGGTTACCCTCTCTCTGCCACTACCTTAGTATGCAGGACCGCGGCGAAACGCGTCACGTGACCGGGCGGAAGAGTGTGGAATAGGGCGGTGGAAGGCGGTGGAGGGGGAAGTTAGAGTGGAGGAACGAGTCTCGATCTGGCGACACTGGTCTGGCGTTTGTTTTTCGACTTAATTTTATTTTTGTAACTCTGTGACGAAGAATCGTCTTTTTCGGGGAAATATACTATCATAATGTATAGTTTCATTGATCGGTGTACACTTACCCTGCCCGAGACGAACGAAAATGCCGATTAAATGAACGGTGAAGAAATCAATTTACCTGTTAGAATTTTTTCTCTCTCTCCCTCTCTCCCCCCTCTCCCTCTCTGACTTATTGGTTATGCATGCAGGATTACACACCAGTCTGTTCTGAATTGCAAAGTGGCTTGTCTATTTAATATTTCTCTGCGGGGGGGATATAATCATAAAGTCGCTATCAATTTTCAAGTTTTCTGAATGTAATGGATTGACGTCTTCTGTAACACAGTACGATATGCAAAAACCGCGCTGATCGTTTTATTTTCGTCAGCATTTCCATTTTGAGCCACGTGCATATTTTGACGCAACCTGGAATGCAAAAACTTTATGAATTTCATTAAAAATTTAGCCTCTCACGAGAAAATAGCGAACGCGTAGGAACATATCAAAGTGATGAAAAATTGTACGATCCACTGGCATGATTCTTCTGGTAACGCGCTGTAAAATGTGTTTACTAAGAGCCTACCTATTTTTTAAGCCGTCTGAAGCCTTCAAAAAATTGTTACGTTGATAGTAATTTTACATTCGGCTTCGACGTTAATCTTGGTGTCTAATGAATCTTCCTCGGTTAAATTTCACCGACTCCCGGCCGGTTAATTTATTCGGATCGTTTTTGGACCGATTAACGGCGAGTGTCCCCGAGGAACCTGCGGAGGAAAATTAACAGCGGATTCGTGACAGACGCGGACGTGTAACACGTGCAAATAACCCGCGGAACGAGAGCGGTGCCCGATGATAGATGCGTGAATGCAAATATTCACGCCGCGCCGGTCTAATTGCATGCTAACGACGGGCTCGGATTCACGGCCGAAGAAATCAAGACGTAACACGCCTCTTAAGCTGATGCAATATTAATCGCGTTTTTCGTCACGACCGGCCACGAACTGACGTATCAGTTCCAGATCGGCGCGTTAAGCTCCGATAGCCGTTTTCTTGCTGTCAGTATCGGGCAATGACACCCGACACGCGAAGCCCGTGATTAATTGCGAGCCCTTATGCCCTCTCGCCGAGCACTTCAGGCTTCCTTCTACCGTCGGAGCTGTCGGAATTCAATTCCAGAAGCGAAATTTCATTCTTCGAACATTTTACACCGGAAGCCGCAAGAGTTCATTCGTAATAACTGCCGAAATCGTTCTGAAGGGTTAAACACTAATTACACTGTCCAATACCAAAACAATTACTGAAAATAAAATTTTCCAGTCACCGAATTGCTGCGGTTAATTTTCTTTATTAAGCATTTCCACAATGAAATGTGAATATAACTCATATTTTTATAAGTTTGTGTAATGATTGGCACCCAAAAAGACAAAAAGAAATGTATGTAATTAAGCATAGTAAGCAAAGACATACTTGAGTGGTACCAACGTCGAGTGCGCATAGCGACGGCCCTGGCGAGTCGAGAAAAGGCTGCAATGGCCGTCTGGCGCGAACGCGTCGTGCATACGCTGTCAATGACTATTTTCTTAATCTTCTCATATACTAAGGGAACCAAATGCTTTTCGTGAATGGTTTCTTTACCAGAAATGTCTGTAGAATGCATTCCTATATAGTAAATTCCTGCTGGATAAAGGATTTTTCACATAAATACAAAAATAGAGCGTACAAAGTACCCGCATCGGCACATTTTCAAACTTTAACAACCAATACAACTATTAGGAAGTACATAAAAATATAATTGACTATATGAGTATGTAGAGGAGAGTTCCCTCTATCTCCTGACTCAAATTTGAACTTTCTCGCGTGTTTAGAGTTTGCGTAACACGTCATTTGGTATCAAAATCCGGCATTTTTATAAAAACCAAAATTTTTCGAAAACGTTGCGTGATGAAGCAATTCTGCTTTCAGATTTGGTTTTAGGATGACAAAGTGTATAAGAATCACCCAACAGGTATTGCCAAACTCGAAAAAAGTTTGATTTTGTTGGACAGCGTTATTTTATTGAAAACACACACAGATACACGAGACACACTCGAGTTCTGCATACTGGTTTTATTCATAAAATATGCCATATTCATCGCGGACTACCGTCATCACCGAACAGAGAGGTCACGCTGAACATGAGAGACTGTCGTGGAACAAGCAGCGTAGAAAACAAAATGGCACGGCAAGAAGAAAAATGACGGAAGCCTGCACAGAAGGCGGGAGAAAAGTTCCTCCGGCTTTTCGAATAAAAGACGAGAACAAGTATCGCGGCTGACCGTAATTCCTCCGTGTTTACTATCCGTGATAACGGAATAGGATGGCTGTCCGACGAAACACAGGATTCAGAAATCACGAAAGACATCCGGCCGTTTCCGCCTGACGTTCGTTCCGAGCTATTTGCAGTTCCGCCGCTCTTCTTTCCAAGAATTTTACTTCCGCTACCGAGACAATTATTTGAGGACCTAACGGCCAATCAGAGCATGCGTCCGATTCTTTGTCAGTCACTTTCGCATTCGTTTTCGTCGACGTTTCGTTCCACAAAATTGAAAGATTCCATTCCTATCCAATTTCTTCCCACATTCCACCGGAAAATTCAACGATTGTCGCACAATTGAATTTTAATATAAATGTCCTACGTATTTCGAGTAATTTGATATCAAGTATTTAATAGGTACAGCTTCAAAAAATATTCTCCCGTAATGATGAATTATTTTAAATTTTCGATTCACCTGCTACAGTATTTCCAACGTTGTGGAATTGCTCTGATCCCTACAAGGACAGGCATTTTTAACGCAGTTACAAATCAAATGTTTCACCGTGCAAAATCAATTTTGAATGATCACAGATTTTACAAGAAGCTACCGCCCGGCAGTAGAATCATAGTAGCGATCCAATAATCCGTGAGAAATTGAAGACAGCGTCTCGACAGGCCCCCCGGTACTCCCATTTTTCTTCATTCTGTCACTCCGGTCGCTTTTGTTCTGCCCTTTTTTATTCGCGCTTGTTTTCTTATTTTTCCGAGCGCCTCGCTTTCTGGTACGTCATCGAGAAAATTTAACGAGGACAAATGAAGTGGAAAGGACGCGAGTTGCTCCTGATTCCGGGAAGCAAACTTTCGTTCATACTTTGTCCGCTGTGTCCCATAAATTTTCTATTAGTTCCCGCACTATTCTCGAAGTTATCCGATACTCCGGTTCGATTCGATTATCACCTGACCCTGCTAATCATAAATTTTTCAGTCGCTCTAGTACTTTATGCTAGTCCCGTGCTAGTTTCCACTTTGCTGTTGAATTAGAGACGCTTAGAACTTCATTTTGTTTAGACATACAGTAATCAGGGATTTCTGCAGTAATGTTTCACGAATTTTCCATGGTCTACAATTTGTAACCACAGCAAACAATTTTTTAGATTGAGACAGTCGCTGTAAGGGCAGTTTCATGAAGGCAGTTTCTGCATCCCCAGAAACCGTTCTTTTTGTAATTAATAATGTACAACTGACAGAGACATGAATTTCGTTGGGCCCCGCGTCGGTTTACGGTAAGGAGCAAAACTGATACACACTATTTGAAACAACATAACTTTTTAAAAATCAGATGAAATTACTTGAATGTTATTGAGAAGTTAGAAGGATTAGTTTATTAGACGAGGTGTAAAAAATTTAAAAAAAAAATTTGAATTGGTCGGAATCGCAAAAGAAATAGTAAAAGTTGGTTTTTTCAGCTTTTTTATTTGAGCCTGTATTAAAAAGTTAAAGAATGTGTTTGATTCGCTCGAATAAATTGTATAGCCTGAAATTGATATTTGTTACCGATATTTGTTACTTCCTTTACGAGTTATAAACGATTAAAAAATGGGAAAATTGCCATTTTTCGGAAAATCGCACTTTTAATCGTTTATAACTCGTAAACGAAGTAACCAATATCGGTAAAATTTTCAGCATGGCGATCATTTATTCGAGCGAATCAAACACATTCTTTAAATTTTCGATACAGGCTCAGATAAAAAAGATGAAAAAACCAACTTTTACTATTTCCTTTGCGATCCCGACCAATCCAATCTCTCTGTCAATTGTACATTATTAATTACAAAACGAACGGTTTCTGGGGTCGCAGAAATTGCCTTTATGAAACTACACTTACAGGGATTGCTTCAATCTAAAAAATTGTTCGCTATGGTTACAAATTGTAGACCGTGGAAACTTCGTGAAATATTACTGCAGAAATCCCTGATTATTGTATATAAATCGTGTAGAATCAGTTTTGCTCCTTACTGTATACGCTATGGAAGAGGAAGTGAAACGCGCATTAAGCGCTGCGGTCAATTGTTTATTCGTTGCCAAGACCCGCCGCGTATATAATAAGGCTGTTCATGGTGTCAAACCATCGTGCACTACAACGCAAAGTACTTTGATGTACGCGGATAATTCATGCGGATCCAATTAGACTTTGAGATCGGCTCGTAATTATTCCGGGTCAATGGTCTAACGCTGGGACGAACTCGAAGAAGGGAGCACCGCCGCAGCCACGGTCCGTAATGGGCGTCATATTTAGAATGGGAATTACGTTTGATTTTGTCCATCCGCAACGCCAACAGTTGTCCGGACGCAACAATGGCACGGCGTTCCAGTCACGGTCCACATTCTGCTGCAACACTTTTTGACAACCTGTTGTCAGGGGCCAAATGGAAATTACAAAATGCACGAAAGAACGGATCTGATTGAACTGGCCACAAGATGAAGAACTGGAAAATCTGATGAAAAATTTAAGAGAAAAAACCCGAGATAAAAATTGGAGCCAAATTGTGAAATTTTAAACGTGCTTGTTGACGAATTATTTCAACCAGCCGTAAGTCGTTCGGTCGAATGTTTAGAAAATTCTTCGGTTTGAAATAGTGTCCGAATGTTAATGGGAGTCGCACTATACCTGAGGCTGAAGCGATAAAAACCGGCGTGGGACGGGAAAATTCGATCTCGAGTTGAAGAATATTCGCGTCCCGTGGCGTGTACGCTTATTATTCCCGTGGCTTTTTCGTCGGTGAATGTATGCGCATATTTTGCTCGCCACTAGGAAAAGCTGCGTACCTTATAGAGGCATGCATGACTCACTGTTAAATTAGAATACCAACCCGGGCATACTTCTTCCTTTTTTCTTCCCTCCAGAGAACGTCCGCAACAGCGGCAAGAACAGCATTGACTAACGAGTTCTGTTTCCCAGGCAGAAGTTCGACGTTGAATGGGAACACGTCGATATGGACGAGAACAACCTCCTAGTTTCATCGTGCCACCGACGTTCTTACCATTTCTCATATTTCCATAAGTGCGTTTGTAGTAGTTCGGTTCTTCTTCGGTTTCCAATCGAAATTTTTATTTAATTTATTTCATTTTTATTTCGTTTCGAGAAAGTCGGCTCTAGTGTATTTCACTTTGTCGATATCATTAAGGTATCGTTACGGGCTTATATACAGTCAGGAGACCCAAAAAAGCGATTTTTTAAGAATTTTTCCTGAAAAGACTTTTACATTTATTAATGTGAAAATTTGTACACATATTATGGTAACTTTTAACTGTATTTTAAAGTTTTTTATTTGTAAAAATAGTAATTTTGAAAGCTGCTATAGCTGATCTCTCTAGAAGCTCTCTGGATATCTCTGGACTGGATCATCTAAAATGAAAAAACCAAACGGATATCGTTAAAGTAGTGTATAATCTTGTAATTAATCGAAGGAATAAGCAAAATAAAATTTGTTGACAAAATGGCGGCTTCTCCAAAAAAATAGATCGATTTTTCACTAAAATTTTGGCCTTAAATTGTTTATGAAAAAAGAAATATGAATATTTATTCATCGGTGAGAAAAAACCTTCGAAATATTAAAATACAGTTAAGAGTTACCATAATATGTGTACAAATTTTTACATTAATAAATGTACAAGTCTTCTCAGGAAAAATTCTTAAAAAATCGCTTTTTTTGGGCCTCCTGACTGTATATAACCCCTTAACACTAGGTTTACGGAGCATTAAAAATGACTATTTTACATTTCCTTATAAAAATAACATGGATATATTTATCAAAATCTATAGCCATTTTTTAAATAATATATACCTAGAGAAATCAGTTTGTTAAATAATTCCTCATGGATCCATGTTTGCAATTTCAATATTTGTGAATGAAAAATATTAGAATCCGTCATTTTGTCGGAGGCTGCATGCTCACTTGGACCTATGAATTTTACTCAATTATTCGAATTTGGAAAATCATTTGTTTCTAGTATTTTTCAATTATTTGAATTCTCCATTATTTGAATTTTTCTGACTTCCATGATTATTATTAAATTACAGTTCGGCTCTGATCGGATTCTGTCATTTCGTACGATTGAACTGTGTTTCAGTAAAGTTGTTAGTTGTAATCTATCTGAAACATGAATAAAGATGCCTGATAATACGTCCAACATTTTATCTGCTGGGCCGAGTAATAAATGGACGGGCATTCTATTATAATCCGACACGTGAATATATCTGATCGCAAACTGCGATACGGATTATTAATTAATAGATTATTAATATATACTGTTATTAATAATAGCTTATCGGTCGACTTGGGCTCGCTCATTGTGAATTTACGCGCACCTGCAAATACCGAACGGCTAAATGTCACTACAGATGCATCCGGTTTAGTCGAATCAGACATCGGCTGATACAAGATTCTATTTAATGATCGCACTTTTGTCAATAACATAGCAAATAATTTGTTTGCGCGGTTCTCTATTTTATTCTTTTCTATTTTATTTTCTTTGGCAAAATGTGTTAATTAAACGGACTCGTTCCATGGACTATGTATTTACATGTATATTAAATGCAGTGCACTTTATAGTGTAGTAATGTAATGGGCACCATTTGCATAATAGCAAACTCGTATTTGCATCGGGTCCTACGGTTCAGCGAGCATTTCACATTCGTCCCTGTTCTTATTGCTTCGTACCTTTGACTCTAACACTCACTTTCGTTATGTTAATGCGTCCAATAATCGGTTTCTCACAATTGGAACACGAGCTACTTACGCTATATTAATTAATACGTCCAAAACGACTACAGACGCTCTCAGAAGTTTCACTTTTAATGTAATTCAGATTACTTAGCTGCAGACATGTGGCTTTACCAACAAACCAAGAAACTAATACTGAATGTGCAGTGGTATTTAGAGTTTAATTAAAATTCGAATTGGGCAATTATTTTCTTTGAAAGCTATAAAATGTAACTACAATCCAAGAAATTTTATAAAATGTAACTACAACCCAAATTAAATTTGACCAAGAGAAGGAGTGTCATAGAGCAATGTGTGCTTGCATTTCCTGAAAAGATGCGAACAATACGTGTCAATCAAGCCTGAGGTCGCACGAAATGTACGCAAAGAGAAAAATGGAGATCGAACAAGGGAGCGTCGATTTAATATTCCTAGGATATCTTTGACAGAATTGTTAAAGAAAATATTCGAGGTGAGACGTATTCTCGGCTTGTGGGAGAGCTGTTTGCATACTCCTCGAGGAATCTCATGTCCTGATTCTGAAATTGCCACTTGGCACGGAATAAACGGAAGAATATCTATTTTATTCACGTTTTTTTTTCCACCACCGCGAATAACGTGCAACGTGTCGAGTGGGAGGACCCATTTTTCTTAAAAAATGAAACCTCAACAAACAAATTGAAACCTCAAATTAAGGATTTTACAGAAATAGTCGGTGAGTAAAGAAATCAGTGATTTTGAAAAGACACGGGACAATATGCGATCACCTTACACGTTCTCGTTACAATAAAACGATTCAAGGAAAGTGTCTCGTTGCATCTGAAATCTGAGAATCGGCGAATGCACTTGGTTAAGATGGCCGCGCTTCGTTCCGGTTTTTCCGATCTCCATTTTAAAGAGTGGATTACGTGGCACATGGCCGTTTCATGAAACATTGATGAACTAATCTTCTTCGGGGATTGACCGCATGTCCTGATTTTCAATCTTTTTCGTGGCGTGCTCTCAAGCCGAGCTGATTTTTTCATTGCATAAAATTATCGCGGAAATTCTTTCGCAGTCCAACCGACCCTTCTCGGGAAGGGCCAAAAAATCAAAAATGGCAGATGACCAGTAACTCGAACAAAATTGCTGTTTGTAGTACGAAATAAGCAACGTTGTTCTACCCTCGCAGACCATAAATTCCGCGATATTCTACTACGGTAACACACCGAATAATTGTTGCTATTACGTCCCCAGTGATAACAAGCATCATCGCGTAGTTCGGTCTACAATTGTTGAATTGCTTATCTTGGCGGAGTGTCAACAGTACACAGTGCAGTACCGTTGCTAATAATTTTCGTACAGCAAAAGAAAGAATTATTTCACAATAATTACTGATTACACGTACCGTTTGAAAGGAAGGACAAACTTATTTTGCAATATTCACAGTTACGAACGGACATCAGGCGAAGGTGCGCGCTGCATGAGAGGTGGTGGGGGAAGCAGGCGTTGGAGGGGCCCCTACCGCGCCCGTCCCTGGTGTCAGGGAGTAAACTGTTATTTGGAGATGCGATTGCTTTTGTTTTATTTTCGAATCCCGAGCAGAGTTCTTCTTTGAGTTTTGACCTCTAACCTGACCGATCGAAGACGAAACTGAGGACCAATCAGGTGTCTCGCAGCGAGTCGATTCGATTCGTCGCTGAATAATCTAGGCCACGCGGAATAATTTTAGGGCGAATCAAGTAAACTGCGCGCGATTGAATTTGAGGAGGTCAACGAACTGTTTGAGATGCATGAAGCTATTCAAGTTGCTCGGCATCGTTTCCTGATAATTCGAACTTTCGGTAATCGAACAATCTAAACGAGCCGTTCGACCATTGTCGACACCTACTGTCACGGAAGATTAAACCACGTCCCGAGAAATGTGCAATGCAAATTCTCTTCCATGTACACTGTTTATTGTTTGTCTATAATTGTATAAAATAAAAATTTTGTAGGTACATATTATAAAGACAGAATGAACTCTTCTTTGGAACCACTCTCAGGTACATTCACGTTTTCGGTTACACCCTGTGTATATATCAATTTGACATTGACTCCTTTACGTATGTCATGCACTAGCAATGCGGGTGACAGTGTCCTTGATGTGTAGATCAATAACAATTCTCTATATACAAGCATCATTAGGTGCACAAAGCTTACTCAAACTATAACAGAAGACGTAGGTACATGTAGCTGTGCAATTATGGAAATAAACAAGAATTAAAATTGTCAAGTTAATTACGTTCTACAGAAATTTAAGCAAGATTCATCGGAACAATAGTAATTGGTTAGCACCCTTTATGAGACATCAGCTGATCGGTTTACTAAATGTTAAAGCAACATTAGAACATGTGTTCAAAAAGCAATACAATTTAAAATTATTTTAAGAGAACCAGTTGCATAGAATTTGGTAAACAATCAATCAATTTTTGGTCAATTTTTTTTAGAATATCCCTTCATTAGAAAATACTATGTGCACACAGTATACACAGTGCTCACTTATTAATAAACTCACTAATTTACCCGTTATTGTGTTTTCGAATGTTGTACTTTTTCATTATCAAGCAAAGGACATTTTCACCGAGGTGTGCCCATTTCAGATTCGAGAATTCATGGAACTTTGTTCGAGAGCCGAATGTAATCATGCCAGTTCCATTAGACAGACACCCACATGTATACGCGACAGTCCACCGGCAAATGCGTTTTCGAGATTGTCGTTGATTGAAAGTTATCTCGCTACGATTTCGCCCGGGTTTCCAATTCGAACGAATCCTCGAGCGATTCTGGTTGAGCTCCAGGTTGATCGAGCCTGGCAATATTAACTGTAAAACAAAGTGTCGCCATGGCGGCCTATAATCCCATCGTTTCTACACATGCGCGGTTGCTATAGCGCCCCATACAGCAGACGGTGAGCAAACTTGGACGCCGACAGCAATTTTCCGTCTATTTCCAATTTGATTTGTTGTAACTCCGTTTCGGATCTTTCTGAGCACGTCTATAACTAAATTCCTCCCCTAATCATTTTTTTCTTATGAATATCTCTGAATTTACTCATTTTCGTGCAAATTTACTTTCTCGTTGGCCACATTCCTTCTTTACAAATTTATTTTTCGTTCTCGAATCTTGAAAGTATCGAGTCAAAATAAAACAAAACAAAACACACAAATGGGCATAACGGGTAAACTGGCTGCAGGTGATTTGTATGTCAAAGCGATGACTGATAGTGATTGAGATGCCCCGAAGTGTCGATGGTTAGTGTCGCTCTTGGAAAAATATGTTTTCAAGAGATGAAAAACGTGCTTTTTTGCTGCTGCAATGTTGATATTTTTATGGACACACGGTTATCAGTCGAAGGTTATTTTCGCCATGAAAACAGACACACATTGTTCGGAATTATGCCCTCAAACTATTTGAAGGTCATTGAAATCCTCGGTGAGGAAGAATTGTGATTAATTACCCCTTCTTACAATGAAAAGTCATAGTGAGTGGTTTAAAAAGCATCGGGAACATTTATCCTCATCGATAACCGGAACGAAGCGGTGTTACCCATAAATCCCGTTTGGACGGGCAACTATTCGTGTTTAAACTGCGAATCCACGTGATAATTCCTTGCCGGTACTCATAAATTTTCTCGATACGTAGTAAACCGGAATACATTCTATTCTGTTGCCTGAATAAATGACGTGACTTTAAGAATTAATACCTTACCCGGGGGTGCATTCGGCGGGATCATACCCCATTTCTGCCGACCCGCTTCGCAAATTGCGTCCGAGGCACCGTGCCGTTGAATACGTCATGCTGGACGATTATTATTTCATGTTTATTCGTTCCCGTCTGCTAATGTATGCTCGCCAATCTCGATACAGGAGAAATGCGTGAAATGCGAAACACCAGCATACGTTATGCAGAATATACAGTGAATTCTTTATATATGTCGCCATGACCTACATGGTAAATGTCGCGGAGTTATCCCCCCTACCGCTGGATATACGAGGCTGGTGTGAAAAGTTTCCGACCTCAACATGAAGATGGCACTATTCGCGTACAAAAGTACTAGAGCGTGTTCGTGCATGCTTCGACAGGTACTCACCAAAATTTCAGCCATTTCGGACGCTCAGTTATTGTTTAACATCCGTTTGAGTAAGTTGCTGTGATGTGCTGAGATGTGATTAAATATTTATTTTTGAAAGAAGAGTTAGACGCTGTATACGAGAACACTGCACCATCATTTACCACCGTGAAATTTTGGGCTGCTGAATTTAAACGTGGCCGTACCAGCTTCGGTGACGATGAACGTTCGGGACGTCCAAAAGCTGCAACCAGTGACGATAACATCGCTAAATTTCACCAAATGGTGCTACACAACCGTCGAATTAAAGTTAGAGAGATAGAAGAGGCTGTGAATATATCCAAAGAACGTGTTTGTCACAAATTGAATGAAGATCTAGGCATGAGAAAGCTGTCGGGTGCCGCGTTTGCTCACGTTGGATCAGAAACGTGTTCGAATGAACAAACTCGTACCTTGTGGGGATCCACGAAGCTCGAGAGGTCAATATTAGTAAAAGTGAAAAGTGTCGGAATGTTTCGGGGAAATTACGTTAATTCGACCCCTCGCGCTGTTATGTTGCGGACGTGGTTGAAGATGCAATTGAACTTTTGTTCAGTGCTACCCGAAGTCGCAGTCGCTGATGTGGCTGAGGTGGAAATTCCAGTTTGATCGGAGTTGAGACTGCGGTTATATTCCTAGTCGTGGTTCTGTTAAATTTGCAGTTGCGATTGCAGCTGCAGTTGAAGTTCCAGATTGATTCGAATTGAACTGGCTACGGTGGCTTCCGCTCTCGGACGCAGAAACGCAGTAGGCGCTAAACAATTTGAACATTATCTCACTTGGTCACACAGTACTCTTACAATCGAGCAACACAAGAAACGAACAGGTTAACACTGACCACTCAGCGTCCACAACAATTTATATTGAAGAAATAATTTAATATAAAAAAAGAGAAACAATTAGAAAAAAAATTTAATTTAATTTAAAAAATAACGCGACAAAGAATTTAAATAAAACGCCCGCGCTTTTAAATTTAATTTATATAGAAATAATTTGTATTTATATTTATTTATATTTTTTAACCCTTAGCACTCGAATGGCGACTGTAAGGCGCCACTAAAAATTGCTGTATCATTATCCAAAATATTTTTTACATTATTACATTTGTTTGTATTTAATAAATTATTAAACTTCTGATTACTGTGCGAGGAAATTGCACCATTTTCGTATGTACAGCATGAAAAAATATATATAGAAGGGAAATATTCTAGGTCGGAAGAAATGTTTCGTTCTAGAGTTAAAATGGCTTCGAGTGCAAAAGGTTAAATAATGAGGGTTAATTGGTTTCTCAACCCTCGTACATGTGACAAACCGCAAGCAAAATCACACTCTGTGAACACAACTAATTTTTCAGTCTGAAGAAATCCAAATATGCTATCCAGCAAACTTATTTAAAATATTTTTCAGCCTTCTTTGAGATGAACGTGATCTCGAACCGGATGCAAACAGCTAATGAGGCGAATCGCCTAGCAGGGAATTAGAATGTGGACGGAGCGTTTGCGAACTCTGGATCGGAATGAGCCCGAGTTTCGCCCCGTTGGAGGATTAAATTCTCTGTCGTTGTTTTCATAAAAGTAGTTAAACAGTTTGAAACGAGCGAGCGAGCGAGCGAGGAACGCGTGTTCGTTCCACTTGTCAGAGTTGCGAAGATCTACATAGGATTATCTCCTCGGCCGGGTGACACGAAGTTTCGCTGTACGCGACGGGGAGGAATTACCGGAAGATCGGCGTCGAGATGTTACACGTTCGAGGGATAGCGTGTCCTAAGCCTGTGAAGAAGTGCTATCAGAGAAGCGAATTGAAGTGCGACCAGAGGCGAGTTCCGTATTCATACGAGGAGAGAGCCACCCCTAACCGGTCGGGACCGTTCGGCCGCGCGATAAATTCGCCTCTGTTGACGCGGGAATTGAATTTTCCCATAGCATTGCCGAAGGCCACGACAGAAAGTCGAACGAATTTTTCGTTCTATATGCTGGCCGGGATGCGTCCATTATACACCACCGGCTGAATTCGGAGGAAACCTCGCTGGAAAAACATTTTTCCAACTGCCAGGCTCTCTAATACGCAATCGTAAAAATGATCGTACGCGTCAAGGGAAACTTTCCATGGGCACCAATTATTCAAAATTTCTTCCTTCCAATTACCAATTATTTACAATTGGTCTGTACAATATTTAACTTCAAGTTGCCATTACTCCCACTCCTATTATCCACATTATGGTCAATTTTCATTTTTAACACTTTGCGAGTTATCCGAGTTATCTTTTCCATTCTTGTGTTACCTAATAATTTCGTTTCGGTTTCGTGCAATTTTTATAGACATTGGCGAAGCACTCAGCGTCGGTTTTCGGATCGTTCTGGATCGAAAATTTGTAACGAAGTTTTTTTACAGTTTCGATTTCAGTGTATGAAGGGTCGTTGTAGTACTTTCGAGCGTTTTTGTTAATCGGCGATACGGCACGGTGGATTTTTCAAGAGAATCGTTGAAGGATCGATCTGTCCTTGAATAGTACGACTTTTTTATCGCAGCTCGCGGAATGTTTGCTTTGTCTTGACTTTTGGTCGGCTGGGATGAGATTTAATTGGTCCACGCGTGATGTGGAGACTCTCGTGTTCCGCGCGGGCTCACTGTGTTAATATTAATATTTAGGCGACGATAATTGGCTCGTTTGAGCGCGATCGATCAAAAGCTTCGACGCGCTTTCCAGCATCGTTTCACTTAAATTGCCGGCAACGCGTTTTCCATCGACGTGTAGCTGCGTTTGCCAGCGCGGGCTGGCCTCTAGCGAAAAATTTTCCGTCACATTTCGCCCGAAAATCGACTTTTTCGCGTCGAACTTTTCCAACGTATTGTCCCCTAACTGCTGGTCAACCTCGAAAACAAAGAATTCGGTACAAATCATAATTGAGACAAACTCTGCAAATTTTTATGCAATTTTTCTCCCCTCCCCTAAATCAGTAATCTCGATATACGAATTTCTTGATTGCTGTATAGCGTTACGCGATCGAGGTCTGAGCGATATATCGACAGTTTTTTTTTTCGAAAAACTAGACTCTGCGCCGCAGAGATAGATTTTGGGTGCTATCGTCGGCGGCGAATAAAAAGAAAAGAAAAAAAGAGAACCGTAACTACAAATGCGTCGCGTCGTCGTGAGAGAATTGTCGGGTTTTTTCAGACATAAATCAGCCCGCTCTCGTTCTCGTTCGTTTTTCACGAGCGGCCGATAGCTCGTCAGTTCGAGGGCAGACTCGGCGCCGCGACGACAGTGTTCTTCAATTTAATTGCCGTCCTGCAGCGAGCTAATTATCCGCCTTGAGTTTGTATTCTTTATCGTCGGGCAATCCGGTCCTGCGGGAGTACACGACGCCACCGCTTTTTAACGAGCGGTCTTGTCGCCGAACAATTTTTACTCGGCCGAGACTTGAAGCACATAAACGAACCCGATTAGCTGCTTCTTAAGCCCTGAAAAGGTAATCACGTTGCGTCTTCGTTTCCGTTCGAGACACTTCACAATTCGTTGTCGCCTTTCACACAGAAAATTCTCGACTTTTGTTCCTCGCGATCAGTACTGTAGGATGCGAAGAAAAAACAATTTTGACCTTGATCAAAGGACCAAGGTCAATTTTTATTCTATTGATTTTTATACTCTGAACCTTTTGAAACAGCTTTGCTACATGCAATCGGCGTCACGTGCTTCCGTCGCTTGTCGTAAAACTGTAGGAAATATTCGTGCGAGAGGAAAGCAGCGTTTTTAGGGGAGAGGCGAGGTTAGCATTTTATTGGCGCTAAATTGTTTGAAAAGGGAGCACAATCTTACGCTAAAGTAGTCACCGCTTCTCCGATGAAAGGCCCCCCGCCGAATGAATACAGATACTCGAGACTGATTCAATCACGAAAGCGTGAACTGAATGCTAACTTCGGTAAACGACAATGTGCAAATCGCGTTACCTTAGAATAACTGATTCCGTTCGACTTTAATAAAATTACTCCACTTCGTCGCTTTAAACACTTCTTATTTCCAGAAGAAGTACAGGACAATTGCATCCGGCACGAAAACCTTCTGCTAATTTCCTCCGGGTTGTTCTTTCGACCGTTCTTGGAAATATTATTAAAAAAAAAATATTGAAAATTCAAACTTCTGAAAAATTCAATGGGTGTTTCGTCTAAAACAGGGCACCTAAATATCTCCTCGACCTCGAAAATACAAAAAATATGTCTAACGTAATCTAAATGGTTTCAAAAGACCAATCAGATGGAAGAGTCGTTTTTTATAAAATGTAATTTTTTAATCGTTTTTTCAAGGTAACTCGTGTTTTTTTACATATATACACAAATTTGTTATTGTTGTATGTTATAGCAAACATTATTATGCATTCATCCATGTTTAATAGCACACCCTTGAAGTGACCGTGAACTCTAGAATTTGCTAATTAATGCAGAACTTATTTTCAGCGACATTTCAGATTTCAACGGTAACAGAAATTCGACTATGAACTTGAAGTTGTAAATAGTCACATTTATTACTGCAATAAATGTTCGAAATGATGTCTTTCCGTTGTGATACATTTCGTGAGGCGAAAAACAACAGATTGTACAACTCTTTCGATGATTTCAGGTTTCATATCAGCACGTGCGGCAATTATTCGTTCCTTTATATTTTCTGGCTTCATGGGCTGCTCTTGATAAACCGTACCCTTTAATGTCGCCCATAAGAAAAAATCAAGTGGGGTGAGATCGGGTGAACGAGCCGGCCACGATACAGGTCCATTGCGTCCATGTTTTAACAATACTTGAGTATGTAGAACGTTATGGACAAGAACGTTCTGGAAATCTGTCTTTATAAATTCGTATTGCTTCTCTTAAACACTCTCGAGCTGCACTGTAAATTAAAACCATTTGAATTTTCTCCTGTTCTGAATAACGCATCATGGATCGCTTGTCGATACAATGTGTTTATTTACAAGTACAAGTTCATGGTCGAATTTCTGTTACCGTTGAAATCTGAAATGTCGCTGAAAGTAACTTCTATACTATACTATAATTACAACATACAACAACAAAAAATGTGTGTGTATATGTAACAGAACACGAGTGACCTTGAAAAAACGATTAAAAAATTACAATTGATAAAAGCGATTCTTCCATCTGATTCGTCTTTTGAAACCATTTAGATTACGTTAAAAACATTTTTTGTATTTTCAAAGATAGAGGAGATATTTAGGTGTCCTGTATTAGACGAAACACCCTGTATTAAACCTACTAACCGTTATTAAGTTGGGGTGATTTCTACGATTTTTCGAGCTGAGAAAACTTGTGAAAAAATGTGATAATTAAATTTGATAATTTGGACAAAAGTTACCACGGAAATAGTTATTAAAGCATCGTTAGTTTTAGCCCGCGAGATTTAAAAAGGCGGAAATCAGGTTGGTAGTATCGGCAGATTAAATGGACGGCCGGAGTGGTTAATTGAGCAGCGTTCGCATTATTTTCACGGGACTCGTCGCGTTACTTAATTGTCACGTCGACGGCTCTGCTCGATATTCTCGTCGCAGGGAAGTATGTATCGGGGGCAGGCAGAACGAGGGGCTCGGTGGCATGGCGTGGCTGCGCACAATTTCCTGCCGTGAAATCCCTTTACCGGACGGATGAAAAGGCCGACAATGATTCGTTTACGGAACCGGCTCGTTAAACCTCGCTCCGAAGCTTATCCTCTTTCCCATTCGACACCTATGCTCGAAGTAAACTGGAAGAGCACGGGAAAACGCACGCAACGTATCGATCGCGCCACGCGTTCGCGTACCGAGCCCCCGTGCACGTAGGCTTCGCTCGCATGATCAGGCAACGCGCGCGAAAATTCTACTCGCGCCGATCAAAGCGCCTGATAGCTGCGATCGTCACTTCGCGTTCTTTTCAGTCATCGGCCGTTTCTCCAATTTAACGAGAAAGTTTCTTTTGCTTCTGCCTTCCCCTCTCTTTCTAATGATATCAGGATCATTAGAAGAGGCGATTGTAATTTTTAATGCAGAGTCTCGGAATAATCGCGAATAGAAAAATTGCACGAGTCGTTTTTATACAAAAATTTTGCAAGTTTTCGCTATTAGTTTGCTGTCTTTCCGTAATTGTGTACGGGCACCGTAATTATTTTACCGAGTCGGTGCACGGCCATAGATTCTTCTTCACCTTCGCGTCGTGCTTACCCTTTTCCAGGGGCGTAGTCCCCCAGGGGTCGGAGATCCTGCGACTTATTGAAGGCACGAGTTGTCTCCCCTTTGGACACTTAAACGAACGCATCTCGCGTTACACGGTAACAAGGGGGTGTATCGCCGTTCACCCTTAAGAGCGGCGTGAAACGAGACGGAAATGTTCGCTCGGTCGCGTCGATTCTTAAGGAAAAAAACAGCTCCGGACGAACTGCCGCGACAAAAAGGCACCCCCAAACCTCCCTTTGATGGCCTCTAATTTTTTGCCGCCGACTATTCTTAGTTTCGCTCGATTAAGATGAATTTTAATCGCATTCGACGCGACGTGTCTGCTATCTTGTGATTATAAATTATAGTTATTTTCAATGTCATTGGAACGTCGTTCGATTTTGGAGTTAACGCCGAGCTTAAACGCGAGGGACGACCGAAACCTGATTACCCGATGGCTTTCTCGATTCAGCGTTTCGTTGAAAATTGCGAGTTGTTTATATCGTCGACCTGCCGGGGCGCACAGCGTCCACGGCAATATTTCCTACAGCAGTAATTAAAAATTCTGCTGGAATTTGCGGAACCGCGTTAGCGAACTTCGTAATTTTCGAATGTAATTAGCTCGCGCCACCGCGCCGCGTGGAATTTCGACGCGCGATCGTCGCTGTCATTGTCCCCAATCGTGGAATCTTTGTTACATGTTTCGACAATGGAAGGGATAATTTGTTTCGCACCCCCTCATATTTATACTGGCACGTTTTATTTTCTAATCTTCCTGGACTCGTGTATGCTCTCGGCGCATAATTATTCGCGTCGGCGTATTAAAACATTTGAAGCATTATGTTTGTCCCACAAAGTTTTACAAAGTTAATTTTCAACGAGCGTTCGGTATTATAAAACAGCGAAGGCACGCGCTAAATTATTTGGAACAACATAAATTTGTTTCCCCCGACAGTTTGTGTGCACGACGTTTTCAGTAAACAATTAGTTACAATACATTTTTATTTGTCGCTCCGTGAACTAATTGCCGTGGAGTAAACATTTTAAAAACGAAACAAACATTCGTTTGCTTGTACAAAGCTTCAGTAGGGTTGCAATTAAAATATCGCGATGACATTTATTAAATAGTGTACCGCATTTCATTTTTCGTAATCATGCAATGCACGTGTAACGCTAATAAGTTATGCATTTGCGATTTTCGAGAAAAATTTAATTTAATTTTCGGCGAATGCATTCCCGTGACTTTCATTTTAGACTTTTGCTCGCGGACTTTTAATCTTCCAATTTTTTTACATTTATTTCCGTAAAAATCACGTTCCGGCAAAGACTCTGCGGCGAATCGATTTTTCAACAATTTTGATCGACGTAAAACAAACAAACACGCAAAAAATCATTCGACTAAAAATGGAACTTTCGTATACCGTAAAATAATCGAAAAGTTCATAAAACGACTATAGAGAATGTTATTTCCCATAACAGTTGCGGAATTTATTTAAAATTGTTCAAGCTGAAATATTGTCAATTATTGACAGTGCTATGAATACGCAAAGTCTGCTTCAATCGTTGCAATACTTTTTGAGCTCTTGTTGCCTAAATATTAAAATTGTAAAATTGTAAAAAAAATTTCCATTATAAAGAAGCATATAATATTTCAAGAGAAAATGGATGAATTTATTGAATATGTGAATGACGATTGGTTCACCTTGTTTGTTGTACACATAACGATATCAATAAACAATTAGAACGTTTGCTCAGTCGGTGTACATAATATAAAAACCGCAACCAAATAGGTATATGTTGTATAGAAAATTAATCTGCACGGAACTTGGTGATATTATTAATTGCATCCTGTTGGAACCGAATACACGAACAGTCGTGCACGAATGGAGCATGCAAATTAGCTTAATAAAATGTCTGGTTAAATAAGCAACGATAGAGCAAAAACCACTCTAATGTATTCTTCGCGTGCAGGAACGGGAACGCACGTTTAAATACATCATATTGTTCATTTCGATCCAAGTAGTTACGGTCAGCGTGTAGTCAGACAGCGTGATATTATCTATTCAACCGATATCCAGCTGGCCTCATTAGAATTCCCTTTTTCTATGGTCTCATGCAATTCGAGATATTTCACAGACCATACCTCCACAACTGTCATAACGATAATTTTTGTTCCCACAATAAGAAAAATTTCCCAGTTGTCTGCATTCAAGAAAGCAAGATGCGTTAACTTCTCCACTAGAAAACTTCAGCTTGAACATGTTTTTCAACGCAAGGATCATTTTACTTTGTGAAACACAGTTTAAAACTCGGTGAAGTAACGTTCGTTAATTTAACAATATTTTCTATTTCTCGCTGCACTCCCAGTTTATTCTTTGTTTTTCCGTATGTGCTTTAACGTTTACCCGCGAAAATTCGTTTCAATATTTGAGTAGCAACGGAAGGGAGGAACTATGAAGAGAAAATGCGTACGGATGATAAATGTTTTAATGTTGTTTGTGCCAGTAAGCACGGGGTGGATGTAAATTTTTTCATTCGAGTCTTCGTTTTCGAGTAAATCGAGTTTGAACGTTCCAGCGAATACCCGAGCTATTAAATAGCAATCAGCTGACGCGTCCGATCATAGTCTGACCGGTTCTACTTCTTGCCTACATTGAAGCAACGCGAATCCGACGATACTTTCTCAAAAACGAGGCGTCGAGCAACAAAATGTTGTTTCTTTTCGAGTCACTGTACACAGGGTGTCTCGCTTCAATTTGACCCCCGGAATATCTTATTTAATTTTGACAAAGATATTTTTCATCTGTGATTTGAATGATATCAAGGGGTCAATATCCCGCAGGGGTAGTTTTTCTTTAAATATTCTTTAAGGGGAGCGTTCTCCTCACAACTAAAAGAGGAAACTTCGTCTGTAAATTATACTGGTTTCGTTATCAGGTTCGTCCTTCGAGTACAGTTTCGTTCGAACACTGGCGCGTCGCCAGATCTTAAAAATCCACTCGAGGACAGGCCTCCGCTCATTTTTGCCGGCGAATTGAACGAGGCCACCCTTAACCGTTTCGAGTCCGCGACTCTTTCCCCGGAAGAAGGGATCCGAAATTTTTCGGCTGGATATCCCCCGAGGCGGCCCCTTCGCGAAAACACATTACACAATATCCCATTGTTTCCTTAGTCGCTAATGAGACCGTGCGAATTGATTGCAACTCGAAGCTTAATTGCATCGTTGAAAACTATTCACTCCTCCTGCTCCTCTTCTCCTTTCGCAGCCAGGGTTCTCCGCGAATTTAACGAAGAATTTCAATGAATTAACAGACCCGGGATCTCCGTAATACGGAATGAAAATTATAATTGACATTAAACCCACATAATGCGGACGCTAATTGCTTCGTGAAATCCTGTTGTTCGGTTTTTCGGACGATATCAATTAACCAGCTTCTCTTATTAAGTTCTCCCGCGGTAATTAGGATGCCGCGCCCGCGCTATTCAAATCACAACCACTCTCGAATTGTTCCATAGAATTTTCACGGTTGAAGAGAATGAAAATCTTGAGGTCGAAGCGTTTCGGTATTTTCTTTTATTGTACAATGTGTTTAGAGGCGCCCTACCACCTTACACTCCGGGACAAAAAGATAGCACATTGCATATTTTTTCTCGTTTGATACCACAAACTCAAGAAAATTAATATTTCAATGTGGCAACATTTTTGGACATGTTAATATGTATAATGTACTGCGTATTATCTACAACATTTACGTCAACAGAATTATAAGAACGAAAACGTAAATATCATGGTCCGCAAACGGGACAAAATGATAGCACAAGCTGCATTTTCGATTCTCAGTTGTGTATAAGACTCTGAAGTGGATACATGCATTGTACAATCTAATCGATAAAGTGTGTACGTCGTTTAGTTGTGCTTATTTCATAAAAAGAACATAGTACAGAGTTAAAAATGGGTCGTGGAAAAAGATTAAATGAATGTGAAATACATACAATATCGAAGTCAAAGAAAGACAATATTCAATATTCATACTAAAATGCCAGACAATTTCAAAATATTAACGATCTAAAACAATGTGTTCTGGAGGAGTGAGAGAATGTTAGCCAAAAAGGTACTTAAAAAATGTATAAATCTTTACCAAACAGAATGATTGAATTCGTTAGATGTAAAGGAGCTTCTACAAAATATTGAGGTTTGATGTTTATTAATGAATTGTTTTATATTTGAAGTTTTTCGTTAAGTGTGCTATCACTTCGTCCCGTTTGGGGACCACAATATTTACGTTTTCGTTCCTAGAATTCTGATGACATAAACGTTGTGGATGATACTCAGTACACTATGCACATGGACATGTCCGAAAATGTTGACATATTAAAATATTCATTTTCTTATAATGTACGGTATCAAACGAGAAAAAATATGTGATGTGCTATCTTTTTGTCCCGGAGTGTAACTATTATTTTCCTTTACACTACTTAGAATTTCGACAATCGCGGCTGTAGTAAATAATGCATACAAACTGATTTATTCCGGTGGTATTTAGCGTCAATACGGTGTCGTTTTTCTACGCGAATGGTTCGTATTGCAGATTACAGATTGCAGACGCGGTTCCTTTTCTTTGTTCTCGTGAGATAAAAATGCATCAAGTGTTTGGTCAATAGACCCGGCAGGTACCTGGTTCACTGGAGGTGTCGATCGGCCCTCTTCGGAGAAACTTTCCCATGTAGATTGTAATTAATCGTCGCGGTCGGGTTTCGAGTTTAACCCTCCTTCCGCACGCCCCCCAACCCCTTCCGGGAACGCTATACGTGGCCGGCCATTAATCAATTTCGGGTGGCGACAAGTTTACCTTATTCCGGCATGCAACACTCCGTTTTATTTACCTTGCCTCGCTCCCGCCACCGGAAATCCCGGCCGCTTTTCTTGTTTTTCCACGTAAATCCTCCCCCTCCCCGTGCAAACGTTAATTTATTTCGCCTCGAAAGTTTCGCCGACGGTTATTGAGAAAGCTACCCTCCGGCCTTTTGCTTTCCGGTCATCGAAGGAACTCGGCTCGAGACGAGAACTTCGCCCCGGTGTACAAGTTTCGCGGGAAATACCTTTATTTATTTAATCAAATTAATTGCGTACTTTGTGCTTCATCGTCTACTTTTAATGATTGAGCTCGCATCGGAATTCTTCGACGTCGACAACTAACCGGAGAATGTCGAAGTTCACTGGAAGCGCTCGAATATCTCGTAAACCGCCGGACTCTCATAACTACAATTATTGCTACAAAGATTATTGGAAGGATTCTGCATATTACGTGTTCGGGCAAGTGCGCTGTGTTTTATCGGCCTTCCTGAAAACAAATTAGAAATAAATAGCTACAATCTATTATACAATTTCACTGAGATCAATGGTCAGCTGATATTACAAAATATTTAGAAAATGGTAAACTAATAATTAACTGCGATCAGGATGGCGATTAAGATTAAATAGCGCACTATTGAAACAATTACAGTGATTTCTGTATATATGTCGCGAAGACCTGAATCGTAAACGTCGCGGAAGTATCCCCACTACCGGGGGGGGGGGGGGGGGGGGGGTACCCCGTGAGGAGCCGTGAAGCTCGAGAGGCCACACATTCACTGTACTCCACTATACTTATCGGCATGTCCACTGAAAAATTACGTCCACTCATTTTTGGGATAAGTGCATGAAAGCATTATGCGAAATATAAATAAGCGTTATACATAGCTTGAAGAAAATAGAAAATGTTTGTTTCTGGTATTTTTCTCTGGTATTACTGTTTGCGAGAAAAACGCTTTCCAAAAAATGTCATAGCACTCTGTGTAAGCTGCTCATTTTCAAGAGTGGTTAAATCCACAGAATAAACAATAGAGATAGCTGATGGTACACTTTGACAGTGGAACGTCAAAGAATTAGAAAGGCAGTTAACCGATTCCATACGTGAACGGCTCGCATGAAGCTGTAGAGGATATTCTAAAGTCCGTTTAATATTTTTTTCGTACAGTCGGCAGCGAATTTTTATACGTTCGTATTTGAAACCGTTACAACTTTTGCAACCGGAAAAATTTTTAGGAGCGATTCAAGGAAAAGTTTGCTCCGAACCATGCACATATATGGTCGCGTAAACAATTCGATGAATAGACCACCGAAAAAAATCAGCTTGATACTAACAATTCGTTCCGTATTCCGATATTCGAAACATTCCAGCGTTTTCTGTTCGGTGGAACGCGCCGATCATTTTGAATACTGTAATAATAAATTATAGGGAAATAGTGAGTGCGATGGAAATGTAAAAAGTCAGTTAGACTATACTCAATTTTGCACCGACTTTCTTTCCTCTGTTTCCTTCTCGGGAATTTTATTTTTGCGTATAGTGCTGAAGAAATTGAAGGTCTGAAAAGGGACACAATTAGTGGTATTGAAGCGAAATAAATGTATGGGGTTTCTTTGAAAGTGCAGAAACGGAATACGATACAATGTTGTTGGAATTTTTTGCATTGTTCGCCAACGCTATACAGTACACATTGCTTTTCTAGAAGTAAATGAAAGCAGCGCGAAAGATAAATTGAAAAATTATTCTATCGCTCGTAAATTCCTCCATTCGAAACCTTTGGCCTTTATTGTTTCGCGCGCAGGAGGCTTCACGCTACGAGAAACGCAGACGATTGTGTTGTTTGGAGAAAGGACGATATTTCCACCGAAACTCCCGGGAGCATTTATTCCATATTTTTGTCCATATATCTGCTCCTTATTGGGCGCTATGTATGAAATAGTTTCGACGCGAGCTGCGCGAGAGTGACCATTGTTTTGCGGTCGATGCACGCCGCGCCACCGCCGCCGCGCTGTAAAACGATTTTGGATTTGACGCGATGAATGCGACCGATCGAATACCTCCCCTAAAAAAAAAAAAACAGCCGGAAACGCTGGTGGCGGAAGGTCCTGACCGACGTGTCCGGATGTGTCCTCGTGGGATTTCTGAACATTTTTGGTCATGATGTCGAGCTCGCATTTTATTCGATTCTTTGCGTCACGTTCTTCGCGCCCGTTAAACGGCAGTCGACCGTATTAACACTAAACCTACCAAGCACAAAACATAAAAAAGTGAAGCGTCTTATACGGGGGAGAAGATTGAATTTACTTGAACTTTGTACGATTTTTATTGCAATATCTGCTTAACCAGTTAACTGTGGAGTTTAATTTGAAAAATCCGATCCCGAAATTAAATGGGAAATATTGCAACAAGCACAAGATGCAATTTAATTCTTTCCTTAACGGTCTTGGTAAATTGAAAATTATATATCCACGTACTCAGACTGTTTTAATTTCTTTACTGTTCTAACCAGTTAACTATAGAATTATATTTAAAAAATCCCTCACGGCGCCGAATGAAAATCAAGCAATGACGAATATACAGTGACTCCAACTAATATTGGCACACTCTTAAAAATCGCATAAAGCTTGAGGGCGAAAATCGCAGAATTCAATCTCAATTGACTAGTTAAAGTGCACCAACTGCGTAAAATCCGCAATTCGGAGAGAAACCGAAATTAAATGGAAAATATTGCAACAAGCAGAAGATGCAATTTCATTCTTTCCTTAACGGTCTTGGTAAATTGAAAATTATATATCCACGTACTCAGACTGTTTTAATTTCTTTACTGTTCTAACCAGTTAACTATAGAATTGTATTTAAAAAATCCCTCACGGCGCCGAATTAAAATCAAGCAATGACGAATATACACGTCGAACGCATGCCAAATGCGGCTATTATAACAGTCAAAGCCCTTGTAAAGCTAAACGAGAAAGAATTACTTCTTTATTCGATAAGAATTTAACAATCCATTAACGTTAACTGCACCGCAATAGAGTTTCGGATTGACGAGTATACTCGTCAACCAGAGTTAACTGGTTAACCACTTTGCGACCACAGACGAGTTATCTCGCGACCAGCCTATAAACGAAACTTGTTCGCGAGATAACTCGTTCGTGGTCGCGAAGTGGTTAAATGAAGATGTCAATTCAGTAATTTCCTATGAAAACGTTTTTATAATTTGAATAATTGTGAAATAGAAAACCGGTCGTTTCGACCGTGGTAGGTTTAGTGTTGAGTAAACGATTCGTGACAGCGGAACGCTGATATCGTGATCGCTGAATAGAGTAGTTAACGACGGCTCCGTGTCACATTTGATTTCGCGTAATAATTAAGTGCGAAGTTCGCGTTTGCCAATCCGGAGAAAATTAGTCGGTAAAGCATCGGGAACGCTCCGTAATGTCTCGGTCGAACGCCGCGGATGCTTGGGTGATCTTCAATGACGTCGAGAAACGGTCGGAATGCAGATTTAGCGATCTCAAATTGCTCAGCGCATGGACTGGTGACGGTTCGCGAAATTAGGAACGTATACAAGTCAACAGACGAAAGGACGCTCGGCTCGCATCAACAATGCGACGCGTTTCATAGTTGTATCACGTTGCATCGAACTGTACGTACGTACATACATACATGCATGCATGCGTGCGCAGGAACGCTATACGTAACCACCATCGCTATTACATCCGCGGGAATCATTTAAATTGGTCGGACTGGCGTAGTCATCCGAGTGTGAACATTCGTTTCGCGTGACGGCTTCCGAAAAACCCCGTGTCCTTTTAGAAAGTCTCTCTGAAAAATTGTATATTTGCAATTGAAATCTTCGAGAGAAAATTTTCCGAGAAAATCGACCTTTCGTAAACGGTATCGACCCTTTCCGGTATTAGAGGGATCTTATTAACGCGGCGACAGCGACGTCGGGGCCGAGCGTTCCGCAAAATTTAGAGGGACATCTTTGACCTGCTAGGGTCTGCGACGATATTTCTCGTTGATGGGACATCAGGGAACAATAATTGCTCGGATAGAGCCGCCCTCGTCTTCTCTCGATACCGCTGGAGAGCCTCTACCACCACGCACTGCCGACCTCTCAATTCGGGAGGAGCGACACGGCGACGTCGATACGTGTCTGAAGACAGCCACCGTAGAAACTTCCTCTTTGAACTTACGCCTGGGTCACCTGAATTGTTAACGTAACAAAATAACAAACGTTGCCTGCAGAACTAACTTTGGGCAAATATTTCAAGGAGCCAGTAGACTCTCGCGGTACAAGAAATGGACCGTTTATTTTGAAAGTGGTGTAAGTCCATTTTTGAAAAAAATGAGATATCACGTAATTCATGCTTAATTTAATGTAAATTTTTTATATATAACTGGTCCGTGTTTAATTTCTCAAAAAAAATCCTATGTTTTGTACAACTTAAAATCGGTCGGCAAATGAAATTCCATAATCATCGATTATGAAAATGGTGTAAGTTCAATTGACAGAGGTAGGTGGCATAGTTTGATTTACAAAAACCGTTACCTTACCTGAAATTGTCTGTCAAGCGGAGTGACAGATTGGTCTACATTCAATCAGCGGTAGCCGAACACCAATTAACAACAGGATATACCATCCTTTTCAATGAGACCAAAGTTCTAGCCAGAACAAAAGGATACTTCCCCAGAAAACACCGGGAATAATTGGAAATCAAGAAAAATCCCAATAAAATCAACAGGAACACAGCCTGAGTCCAATATGGCACATACTCTTCTCAGTTTTTTAAATTAATTTACTCGACGGTCCAAGCACGGGAACGTTAAGTCAAAGCGACTTTTTAAAAAAAATCTGTACGAAGTACAAAGGCGACCGTTCGGTGGGAATTGAAAATTTTGAAAAGTCCTGCGCCACATTCTGTCGTTGAATTAACCGAAAATTTTTGCTTCGGATATTCGCAGTTTGCAATTCTGAAA